>CAJNDS010002551.1:200000-312500 GCA_905221605.1 Symbiodinium natans
GGTGCTCCACAGAAGCTCCCCACGTCACGGCGACTTCATCGTCCAGCCAGGTCCGGCAGCGGGTTTCGATGCAATTCGAATATTTTCGAGGTTTTCGACATGTTTTGAGTTGCTCGAGGCTTCAGCGCACGACCTTGGCACTTGTCGACCCTGTGCGTACTACCGCACAAAGGCATTGAACCAGAGTGTGCGCGAGCGGTTCACGTGTCAGCTTTTGAGCATGCAGGCAGACGGTTGCCAGAAGGGCAGTGCGTGCGAATTCTGCCACCTCTGTACACTGGACACGGGCAAGATGTAGACGGGAAGACTGTAGAAGACTTGACGTGGCTGAGCTAGGCTAACTTTGCAAACTGCGCAGATGCTCTCCTTTCCCTGCGCAGGATGATGTTCGTGCAAAGCAGACACTTTACAAGCGCCAGGCAGTGCCCTAAGCGTCTTCAGGTCTTGACTCACTGACATTGTCACAGTCCGACTCACACACATAATCTGCGCTTCGAATGCTGTGAGACACACTGTGACACCAATCGACAGCTGCCACAGCTCCCGAGGCCAGAGCCCAGAAGCGAACTGCAAGCAAAGCCAAGGCAGTGCCGAGCCCAAGCAGGCAATACACTGCAATACACACAACACATTTGTTTTTACATCTTTTGATTTGGTTTTGGCAAGCTTTGCTTAATCGACCTCTTCTTTGGTTTGAGAGTCGTGTCTTTTTTGGGGGTTGCTGCGCTGCTACGTAAGCTTCCACAACAATCCACTGTGAGTTCCACCGCACAAAGGACAGCACCCTCCGCTGACGACTGATGGCGTGCTGCTGCTCCTTTGTTATATCAATTTTCGAAGCTGCCTTGCGCGTCGTGGCGCCACGTGCCGCGTTGGGCGGAAGAGAGCGTTGCCGCCTGTGCAGCCTGTATCTCTGGAGCTTTTGGTTATTCATCCGAGAACACGAGGCGTCAGTTGAAATCCAATATGGCCCATCTCACAATACAGCATACTGATAATACTTCATTGAGAGTCAGGCTTTTCTTGATTTGCCGGTATTCCGCCTCCGTCCTTGAGTGATGTTTTCCAGCACAGCCCAGGGAGCGCGCAGCTCTCAAAGCAAGGCTGCGCACTCCTGTCACAGCCCCGTTTGAAGTCCAATCCCCGAGGAGAGGACAACCCTCTGTGAAGACTGCCAGTAGCCAGACAGAAGCTCGTCAGCTGGTACTGGCGCCGGAGATCAGTCAGGCTGTCCGAGGCGCGTTCACCAAGCTCGTCAATTTGGCATGTGCAGGCAGGCTCGCCCTCAGCAGTTTCAACTAGTAATACTGGCGATGCTCGTGCATTGCCATAGTCTAATACTGTCACTCTAGCAGCAGCAGCTTTCAGCAGCTGGTAGAGGTAGTTAAGAGGTGCCAGCGGAGGAGAACCGGAGAACCTCAAGCTATTCGCCAGCTGCTGGAGAAGCTTCTTGCCATTTCATTTTCTTCTGGGCCCGGATGAGAGGTTCCTCTCCTTATCCTCAGTTCCATGGCTTCCTCACAGGCCGCATTTTTGAGAGAATCTGGGCATCAGGTGCCACAATACATTTCCTGATCTAGTGTCCTCAAAAGAGTACTTGCAAGTGGGCTCCTAGCACGCTGATTTGTGGTCACCCAGATCTCTCGGTGCGGTGTAGATCCGTGTATCATAGCTTTCGAACCGCGTTCACATGACTGCCAACCAAAAAGCGGCCTCACGAAGCACGGCACACAATCAGGGGTGTGTGGGAGCACGAAAAAAGCATGCTGGAGAGCGGAGGTCTTTGAGAACATCGACTGCGAGCCACTGGGCGCAGCGAGCATTGGACAGGCAGGCTCAGCAGTTTATCCGGCAGCGGAAGTTTTGGCACGTTTCGATGCTTCTCAATCTGGGAGTCTGCGCAGATGGTGCTTGCAGGCTCATCGTGTGACCTGGCAGGGGAGGCGGCACCTTCGATTCTCGCAAGCCGCATTCATGATCTCAAGTCACAACAAGCATCGGCAAAAAGGCCAGCTGTTGTCAAAGTTCAGTGCGCCCCTGCTTCAGCGATTACGAGGATTGGTCGGACATAGCTGCGACACACAGATTGCATGCGAGGTACCCGGATGCCGAGGCAATGCTTCGAGCCGACTTCAGATGCCTCCTGCAAGCAGTATATATCAAACGTCAGTATAGTTGCATGTGGACAGGGGCTTACACGGCACATCCCTCAGTGATGCTCGGCCAAGCCGTCAGCAGAGTTTTTCACGAGGCCTTGAGCTGCTGCTGAGGCTTGCGAGGCCCTCAGAACGATCATGAATGATAGAGAAGGAAAAGTATGAAACAGTATGTGAAAGAGATGTGGAAAAGAGATCCTAGAACGTCAGAACCTCGTAGCCTCCTCGCCCAACCCAGGTGAACACCGATGCCTTGGCCATCCTGCGTCAGGCAGACACGCGTTGACGCTGCGCGGAAGTGGCGCGCAGAAGTGTGTAGAAAGGTGTAGAACCGAGTAGAACCTAGAGATCCCACTTCTGCTGCAGAGTCTGGGCCAGGTAAGGCAACAATTCTCCCTGGAGCTCGACTACGCCTCCGAGGTGTTCGCATCGAAGCATGCTTGAAGCGTACTGAGTTAAACTAAGTTGCTGTGTGTATTTCTGTGGGGGCTTCTTGTCCTGAACTCGCAAGCCCATTCAGTGAGTTCTGCTGGTTATAACGTCATCCTGCCAGGCAAACCACTTGCAAGAGGTGTACGCGGCATTCCAGGAGCGGCTTGCAGCGGCTTGCTTGCTTGTGTGGAAATGCGAGGTGTAGCAGATGTGTAGCAGTGCTTAGCAGCGAAGCAGCTTCACTCGGGGGACAGCTGGGCCTCACGAGCCTGGCAGGTGGCCCCTGAATTCCAAGACAAAGTCGCCGTGTGCGGCTCTCGGTCCATCATTGGTAACATCATTTGAAAGATGTCTGAGATTTTTATTCTGCACGATCTGGGGAAGCTGGAAATGCCAACGTGTCTGCGAATCAGATCGGGATGTTCCACTGACCGTACAAGCCTGGGATACCGATCAAAGACAACTTAGATCACCGAATCAAGAACAAGCATGCCAAGCCCACCAAATCGCCAGTTTAACAAACAAGAAAGAATATTCGACAAAGAACAGTAAATACTCAAAACTCTCAGAGGCTACATGTGGGGCTGGGGCCGGCTTGGGGCCTACGTCCCTGGCCATACTGTTACACAACATCGAGTTCGGTTCAATGTTTTCAAAAACAGAAAGATGACTACAGGTCTACCGAGTACAACAATTATTTGAACATATGCAGGAAAGAGAGCTTCTCCTTTGTAAAAGATAATATGTGACAGGAGATGATGTTTCCATGTGCAGTTCCAGGGGCGGGGGGGGGGCACAGAAACCTTTCGGGATTTCACTAACGCCGACGGCGGGGTAGATGTAGTGAAAAAGGCCTGCCTAAGAAAGTGTCGCAAAATAGAGGCTTCCAAAAACCTTGAGGAAAGAAAGGGTCTCCCCCTAAAATCCACTAAAGCCAATCAAATGATGAAATAGAGAGCCTACCAGCAATGTGGAGGAAAGGAGTAAAGGTTTCCACATTAACTTGGAGAGGAGCTACAGGGTTTTCATTGTAAAAATATATTGGAGGAAGACAGAGACTCACTTTCTCGGATGTGGACGCCCTCCCCACCCCCTGACAGAAACCAGAACGTCGCAAAGAAGAAAAAAGTTCTCCAAAAAAGCACACCCTAAAAGACAGAGAGCCTTGCCCCCCCATTTGCAAACACGATGCTCGTGCCGTGGGTGCGGAAGGGATTCAGTTTGGTTTTCCAGGGTTGAGGGCGCAGGGCCTAGGGGTGTTTAGGATTAGGGTTTTTGGGGTTTAGCGCTCGGGGGTTTGTACGGTGCAGGGTGTAGGGTTTTTAGGGATTGGGGTTTTGGGTTTAGGGTATTTTAGGGTTTTGGGTTTAGGGGTGTTTAGGGTTTAGGTTTAAGAGTTTTTACGGTTTAGGGTTTAGGGGTTTCACGGTTTAGGGTTAGGGTTTAGGGGTTTTTGGGGTTCAGGGTTTAGGGGGTGTTTAGGGTTTAGTTAGGGTTTACAGTAGGGGCTTGTAGGGTTTAGTTTTTTTTGAGTTTAGGGTTTCGAGGTTTTCGGGGTAAAGGGCTTAGGGGCTTTAGGGTTTAGAGTTTTTTGGGTTCAGAGTTTAGGGGTTTTGGGGTCTAGGGCTCAGGGGCCTTTCGGGTTTAGGGTTTCGGGGTTTCTAGGGTCTGGCGTTTAGCGGCTTTAGGGTTTAGGGCTTAGGGGTTTTTAGAGTTTAAGGTGTAAGGGTTTAGGTAGGGCTTTCAGGGCTGCCGGTTTTTAGGGCTTAGGGGTTTTCAGGGTTTAGGGGCTTTTCGCGTCTAGAGTGTAGGGCTTTTAGGGTTTGGGGTCTTTTGGGTTTGGCGCTCGGGTATTTTTAGGGTTCAGGGTTTAGGGTGTTTAGGGTTTAGGGTTCTTTTAGGGTTTAGTGTTTGGGTGTTTTCTGGGGTTTAGGTTTCGGGTTAGGGCTTAGGGGTTTTCAGGGTTAAGGGCTTAATTAGGGTTCTCAGGGTGTAGGTTTTAGGGGTCTTTAGGGTTTAGGGGCTTTCAGGTTTAGTCGAAGGGCTCCGCCACCGGGCCCATCGTGGTGCTACCGACAAGTGGGTCAGCTTGTGCCAGCAAGGCCGAGGGACTCAAGCGCCGCCCCGCCACTGTAGGGGCGGCCTAGGCCTTGATAGGTGGGGTTTAGGGTCTAGGGTTTAGAGTCTTAGAGGGTTTAGGGTTTGGAGTTTAGGGTTTAGGGGAGAGACCGGGGGCCGAGAGCGCTCATCCCACAACCACATATACATTTAGATCCTCCGAACGTTTTTTCCTCAACTCCTGGCTTCCAGAAGAGCTGCAGACCCCACCGCGCAGCCCAGCCAAGTCGCCAAACAAAAACACGCGGCTAAGCACAAAAATAGCAAAACCCAAAGAGGGCCGACAAGAAGATTCTCATCATCATGCAGCAGCAGGCCTGAACCTATTCCGCAGCTCACAAGTGGCAACGTCATAGGCTGGGTGAGCATGTTTCCGAGCTGCATATGTGCCAGACTGCATCATGTTCGTGTCCAATGTGCCGGACAGGAATGGGGTATTTGGAAGGGCCGAAACTGGAAACAGCCCTTCGAGCTCGCCTGAAGGCATGGGCTGTCGTTTCTTAGTCGCAGCATATGAAGCATGAATGGGTTGATATGGCTGGTATGGGATGCTTCGCGTGACTTTGCTTACTGCTTGTGAAAAGAGTACATTCGTCAAGCACATTCTTTTTTTTATTATTGTTATTATTTTTTTGCTGTTGTTGTTGTTGTTGTTGTTGTTGTTGTTGTTGTTGTTGTTGTTGTTGTTGTTGTTGTTGTTGTTGTTGTTGTTGTTGTTGTTGTTGTTGTTGTTGTTGTTGTTGTTGGCATTATTAGTATTATTGTAAGTTCGCGCACCAATAGGAATAGTGTGTGTGTGTGTGAACGACTGAACCGCGGGAAAAACACCCAAATTACGAATACAAATGCACGCGTCATAATTTCCTTGTCAATTTACATGAGAAATTGAATGTTTTTTTTGGGTTTTCGGGGGGCCTTTTTCGCAGTCCTTATTGCCCCCACTTCTAATGTTTACTGTGATGGAGAAAAAGCCAGAACAAAAGATATTCAACAAGAATAGGGCTTCTTCATCACCAGTGAACACCATGAACAAAGTGGACGAAGTAAGCATTCATGCCCCCATGAAAAAAGCCTGACAATATTCACTCATGCGGCTTGTCCAGGAGCTAGACCGCAGTCATCCTATTCTTGTTTCGTTCACATTTTTAACGCGCTTATATTAATACTATTCATGCACGCGTTCGTAATAACTTTTGCCACAGTAGCAGGCCCTGGGCATGGACATCGGCCAGCAGGGAGTAGGCGCCTCTGTTGGCAACAGTTGTGTCCCGCGGGCGTCCTGCGTGCCGGCAGGTGAATGGCTTGCAGCGCAGCAGAGGAAGGGCATCGCCCAAAACTTTAGCAGGCTTCCAAGATCTTGGATCAGATATTCCCAGGAGCTGGAACAGAGCTCTGCCATCGGGCGTTGACTGTTGGTTGCACCGACTGCCGGCATTTCAGGTACCACTATTGCATGAGACATCATGAGACTCAACATCAGAAAGAACGACGAAGCAAGACATGCAGAACAGGTGATGAGAATCACATCCATGCCTCAGCATCCTCCTACTCACCGCTACCTTGCTGCAGCATCGTGGTTGCTCGCAGCCACACTGAGTTGCACGTCGCGCTAGTCGTTGAACAGCGCTTGTGTGCCGTCTGCGCCATGGCGACATCGTTTATTGACGAAGTGACCAGGCTTTGGCGAGTTCGGAAGACTGCCCCTTGACAAACATGCAAAGCTGTGCAGAGCTGCTCAGCATCGCTGAACCCCACGGTCTCTTTGACAGTAGAAGTGCGTATCAGCAAGGTACATTGCAGTCGGCTAGTAGTATCTTTCAATGAGGCGACCTTGCCATTCTGGCGTCTCTAGCGATCGAATTCGGCTCCTGTTCAAGTCGACTGTCAACAACTCTGACAACTCAGGTCTTCCAGATGTCGGGGGCTAAAGAGTGATGAAGCTTGAAAGCTTAAATTATCTTCCTGCGGTGGATTATCCTTTTCTGAGGCTCCATGACCGGGGCTACTATGTGTCTGAAAAGCGCATGCCTTGGGACGCTTTTGGTGACAGGGGTTCGTCTCCCCTTGTTGTCATTCATGTCAGTTCATCTCCAATTCAATCCAGGAACCTTGAGGAGAAGAAAGAAGACTTCGAAAAGGTGTTCAAGGACATATAAGCAGTTGATGAGAATTGAAGCAACCTGCCACATGGGTACAAGTGGAGCCGGAGAAGGGTCCGCATGCCTGTGCAGGACGCGCAGGAGCAAGGTGGTGGTCGTGAGAGGCCCCTGGGTTCGCACAGTTCGCGCACATTCGTGCATGTTAGCTATGCGGGGGCTGTTGCCGGGCCGCAAGCCATCTCGACCCCAACCCGAGGCCGAGGGGGTTCCCAGAACAGGGGGGTACAGGGCAAGCCAGGGCAAGCCAGGGCAAAAGCGAGGCAAAAACCCAAGGTTCAGACCCACATTGCATCACATTCCCGTTTTTGTTGGTGGATTGCTTCACTGCTGCATTGCAAGGCTGATCACGAATCTGCAAACAAGGTTCCTCATCCTGGTGAACCACACCAATTTCCAGGAACGCCAGCTGATAGTCTTCTTTCCGGTGTGGCGCTCAGCCATCCCGCGCAGCTGAGCTTCCTCTCAAAGCATCAGACACCTCAGGATGAAGTCAAACGTGTCGGCGTGAAGCCAATCAGGCCTTGCAGTAGTGTCGACTAAGTTTGTTGATACCTTGTTGAAGCCCCGTTCAGGATGCTTGCTGAGAAGATGGACGAGCGAAAGATCAAAGAGGCGATTCTGGTGGTGAAGACTTCCCGGCATGTTACGCAGCAGGCACTGTCCGAGCGGGCTGCAGGATTCTGCAGTATTCCGCAGGATGCTGATTCCATCTGATTCCTGAGGAACCCGCTGACGCCACTCGCACGTACAGCGATCCAGGAAGCAAGCGTCAAGATGAGGAGAGGGTGTTCGGGTTCGTTTTACGGATTTTTGCGGCATTGCAGCAGCATGTACATCAGAAGCTGGTCCGCACAAGTTCTGGAGATGGATCCACGCGCCAAAGAATTTAGGAACGCCTTAAGAACGTAAATTTGACCTCACGACGTGGGCATGTCCAGGCCTGGCCTTTCCTTCCTTAAGTGTCGGAGATGACATCAGATTAAGTAAGATTCCCACGAAAAGCAGGTGTAGATGCGCCTTTGGGATTTCGACTCACGGAGAGTCTGGACAGGATTGAAGTCTTTCACGAGAGTGAGCTCATTGTCAACATCACTCAGCACGAGCTCGCCCCGTCCCAAGGAATGGTAGATTCGGTTCTGTGTCAGGCACTGCAGAAAGGTGCGAGCTACCCGCCGAGCGAACTTGTTGGTCTTGTGTGTGACCATGAAGACCAATAGCGTCCTTACGTCCATTCGAACCATCACTCCGCTGTGGTAAGACCCGCCACATGAACAAGCGAGGCAGAAAGCTGAGGCCTGTAGCTGCTTATGTGCCATTGCGCGTGAACAGCAGGTTCCGCAGCATGTCCGGCTGAGTGATGAAGAGAAGACACAGCTCTTGAACAGGCACGTGTCCATGGGACAAAAGGCTGCGTACAGCACCGATCTAGCGGCTTGCTGTTTCAGGTACAAGATGAAGCCTTCCCAGCTTCCGCGCATCCAGGTCACCGACCCCGTTGCAAGGCGAGCATGGCCGACAAGCTTAGAAACCCTTAAAGCCTGCACTCTATTGCACTCTACTTCTGAGTGAAAAGGTACTTCGGAATGCAGCGAGAGGAGGCTGGGAGAGACCGATGCGGACCTTCCAACATTCCGTTGGCAGCTGTGACTTTGACTCTTTGACTCAGGTGATGAAGATCATCAGGCCTGGCAGCTCTGTGCAGCTCTGTGCAGCTCTGCTTTCATTTCGATTGGACTGTGGGGCATTGTGAGGCCATCAGAAACGGCCGGCCGGTATGTGACGTACAGGCGCCACCGTACAAACTTAGGCAGCCCTAGGTCCTAGGCAGGCTTCCAAGTACCGATGCAGGCTCGTGGTTTGACGCGGAAAGTGTTCCACAGCTCCTTGCGTGTCGGCTCCTTGATTTTTGCTAGTTCGGATCTGGTTCGCTCTGTTGGTGCTGAGTTTGCTGATCATTTGAGGCGCGGTCCTCTGCAGAACGTGCGGAACAGATGCCCGTCGAAAAGTGCTCGCATTGCCACCGACGCGTGACAAGAGCCGACGTTGCTGCACAGCATCAGCCATCAGCCATTGTTCATTCATTCCTAGACACGCTACGGTCTCGGACCCTGAAAGCTGGTCAAGCGGAACCAACAATTAACACTCCGACCAGGTTTTCAGCATCTCTTTGCAGCTTGCGACTGATCCACATTGGACTGAGTCATCCATCCAGGTCCCGAGGAGAGAGCCACCTCAGAGGAGCGTGTATCTTGACTGCAATCAGGGCACCTCGTGAAGAGCGATTCATGTTGCGCCCAAATCTGAAGTGCCACGCTAAAGCTGTGCATAGCAGTGCTTATGTTCTTTTGCAGGGGAGCCTAAGGCGCCTTCGCAATGGTGGAGGCTTGGCAGATGGGCGGCCAAGGGCTCGGCTCGACATGTCTCGATGACCCGAGAGGTCGATGAGCGAATGTTTGTGTTTAGAGTGAAATGCTTGTGTGCCATTTCTTTCCTGCTTCGTACAGGTCACTCTTTTGGGTTGGGATGCCTTTTTCTGGCAGCACGCTCAGCTGTTGTGTCCCCGAAGTCAGAGCCATGAGTTGCCGGGCTTCAGCCCCATTCAGGCTTACACGCAAGATGGCAGACATTAGGCGTGCCAAGATATGCCACGCAAGCATCATGCAATGGCAGCTGCCGACCCCGCCTCATCGCAGCACAATGGCAGGTCTGGCAGCTTAGCCGGACAACCGTCTGAGCTTCATTCGGCGCTTCAGCTGGCTCTGTGCCCAAGAAGAAAGGCTTCATCTCATGCTCGCCTTGCACTATCGCATCTTGGAATGCTCAGATATGCTCAGGTCTTGGATGTGCATGGAGCGCGCCTAAGCCTCTCCAGGAATTGTCGCACAACGGTTCTTGTGGCTTCTGGATTGAACCTGGCTGTGATGGCTCGAGGCTACCAGCTGTTTTTCTGCCCGGTCTTTAATGTCTTGGCGCTTAGGCAGAGCTCAGGCAAACGCACAGTGTCTACAATTCAGGGTAACTTCATGATCCAGTTGTGCTGTGTGCAACATCAATGAATCAAGAGCAGCTTGGATAATTTAGCAGCTTACCGAGTGTAGGGCATGCGTTGACGAACTGGGCCCACAAGTCGTTCTGTAAACCGACAGCTCATCGGAGCGAACAGTGACGAGTGCTCTGCGAGAATTGGTAAATGCAGAGGACGACGTGTCCAAGACATGTTGACTAAGTGTTGCTCTCCAAAAGGAGGCTGGCGAGCGTCACGTAACACGCAACAGAGATGCAAGCCCGATCAGCTCAACATTTTAGTCTCGCCGCTACGCTGAATTTTGAAGGGCCCGGATGTGGCGGAAGCATTCGGTCATGACTGGCTTTCTGAGAGCCCTAACTGTGAACAAATTGCATCATATTTCTGTTCTCGCTGAGGCCGATCCTCATCCGGGCAACATCTTGATGATGTGGCGGCCTCAAACAAGGATGATGAGGAGTTCAGTTCAGTCAATTTGGCATTGAGGCCAGATGGCCGAATTGGCCTCATAGATTTTGGACAGTGTCGCAGACTGACCTCCCAAGAGAAGGCGCCGAAAGATCAGAGAGAGAGAAGCTCTAGGGGGCGCTCACGCTTCTGATGTCGTGCTTTGAAGGCTGGACTTGCGAGGTTGCTGCAAGCCGTGACGAAGCCGACTTCCCCAGAGGCCTTGTCAGAAGCAATGTGCCGGTAGTTTCATGTAGTCTCACTTATGCATCATAATGCATCATCATACTTCGGCACACCTGCTGCCTCCCAGGCTGATCGTGAGGTCGCTGCTGCTTTCGAAGGAACCGGCGTTGATCCTCAGGGCACCGCCAGTTACTGCACATGTGCTGCCGTGTTCCGTGAGTGTGAGCCAGAGGTGAAAAGCAAGAACGGAGACAGGCCACAAGTCACAAAGGGTGCTTGCAGCATCTTGCAGCCAAATTGACCAGAATACAGAGCGTGGCTTGTGTTATTTTCAAAATGTTTGTGGCAGGGAGTTTTTGGCGCTTCTGCTGGAAGCTCGGGGTGGCTTTGGGCAGGCGCAAGCCATCACCAGCCATTAGAGTCAGTTGTTAACGAGCGAGGCCGCGCCTCATGTTCTCTCGGCTGCAAGCTGAATGGCTTCAAGGTGACATCAAGGACTATTGGCGTAGGCAGCTGTGCCATCTTGTGAAGCCCTGAAACAAGTCTGAAGGGGTATGATGGGGTTGGGGTTAAAATTCGAAGCGTCTGTTCTATCGGATATCATTTATACATGCTGCATGGCCCCTCTAGCATGTCCACCTGCCCCGGGTGCTCGAGGGAGAAGCTGCCACCGAAATTGTCACCTTCGTGGCTGTCTGATTGAGCGACATGTTTGGATCACGTGGGAACCGCGATCCCCGAACATTAGAAAGACCTTGAGCTGTTTTGGGAGACTGAAAGGGTCCTTGCAGGGCTACCTAGAGAGTCTAGGATACGTAGCCGGTGTATCCACACATTTGAAAAGATCGCTCTCTTCCCCCCAGGACCAGCACAAGAGACCGATAAGCTCATGAAGACAGACCTAAAGAACTTGACGATGTCGCATGTTAGGGGGCGAGGCAGACAGAACACTCGGGTGTAGTTTACACATGGGAGTCCCTGTAGCTGTCCTTCATTACCGTCTCGTGTGGGGTGGGGGGCGTGGTGGGGCACTCTTTTGTTTTGCTTCAAACGTTATTATTAGCAGTGCAAGGGCTTCTTCTTAACACCATCTAGCAGAGGTTGATCAGGAAAGGAGTTGTAATTGTTTCTTTGTTTTGAGAACAAGAGATGCACACACACACACACACAACTGTCTTTGGTTGCAGCTTGCACTGCCGATGCCTAAAACCAACCGGCCTGCTGCTGCTTTGTAGGTGCCTTTTTTCTGGAGAGAAGCCTAATTATGTTAAAGAAACATCTTGAGCGGTGCATGTGGTAGTCTACTTCCTTGAACTTTCGGAGGTGTTGCTTGTAGTATGTAAGCAATGCCTTCCATTAGAATATTGATGAATTTGGTACTGTAGACAAGTTATGAAATCTACCTGACAAGAAAAATTCTCCAGACCAGACGGCACAACAAAGACCGATAAAGTTATTCCGAGAATTAGTGATGCAGCGAGAATAGCGATCTACAACTTATAGTTGATTCGGTCTTTTGGGGCTCCTCCAGTTCGGACCGACAGGAGGTCCTACGCAGAGACCGGATAGTCGAGGCAAGGAGGGCATACATAGTCAATACTCGTGTGAACGTGTCGTTCTGGAGCTTCTGCAGTTTCCCATCCACGTCGTGATGGCTTATCGCACCGCTTGGGACTGAGACCGTGACCAAGGTTTGGAAAGAACCTTGGGTCTGAGGCTGAACATGTCTACAGAAATTCTGAGAGTATGGGCTTCCAGGGCATTCTCAGCTAAAGTGACTTTTGCAGCCTTCTCCCTCTTCACACCGGTGGGGTTTGGCGCAGTTTTCAGCCTAATGCTTGGCTTGTGTTTCCTACTATGAAACTAATATGTTGTGTGGATGTGAAGTGCACTCCCTATGAGCCCCCCTTCTCGCTGCAGTCCGCGCCTGCGTACGTTCTAAGACCAGGAAGCTGCACAGGTGCTGCCTAGGTCCGAAGCTAGGATGTGACTTGCGAATAAGGGCGTATGCAGACATGTACAATGTAGGCTGTCTTGGATAAGAGAAGCAGCCTGTACTGTAGCTGACGAGGCGATGCTGCTCCGTGGTCTCTGCCTTGTGTTGCAGGCACGCGCCGTGCGACAAGCTGACTGAAACACCATTTGCCGTCTCTGGTCATTGGATTTTGACTTCATGTTTTAATGGTTTCCAGGAAAACACCTCCATCGCTGAAGCTTGGACGCCATGGGTACGAAGCCCAGCCTGATCCGCTGAAACGGTCTGGGATAGTTGGATTGAAGCACGCAGGTGCGACATTGTTAGCAGCAGCCACTTAAAGTTCTCTCCTTGCTTGCCTCGGAATCTTGGGCCAGCCTGAATGGTCCTATAAACATTGCTCCACGCATATCTGCCATTGGCTGCCGCAGCGCTGTGACATCTGCTCACCTTCTCCAGGCAGAACGATGGCTGAACCAATCCAGCCTGTGAGCGTACGGCAGATCAAGAGCGTTCGTTCTTCGGCACAGTTCGTAGTAGGATGCCACGCGGACTCCCCAACTTGCCTGCAAAGCAGGCTACAGGTAAGGTATGGAGTCATTTTCCAACCTGCAGCGCCAGACAGAACAGTCCTGGCAGCAGCTGGTTCCGGTGGGCATTTTCTCTTGGACATGGCTTCGTGTTCAATCTACAGCTCTACAGCCTGCCTGTTACAAACAGACACGGCAGCCCTGAGGGGAGACCACAGGCAGCAGGTCCGTCGATTCGTAGATCTTAGCATGTTATTGTGTCTTCCCGTCTGGCCACCAAGTCACCAGGTCTGTACTAGACCACAGTGAGCTTAGCCGGCAGATGTGCAGCATGTCGATGCATGTTGCGATGGCTTGAGCACCCCCGCCAATTCTCGTGGCTCCTTTTGGCGTGGCGCTTGGGACTCCTGTGGAGAGCCAAGGACGAATCTTCAAGAATCACACCAAAACACGGGAATCCGAAAACCATGTTCCCATCTTAGCTGACCGTCGCAAGAAGCAACACAGTCAGAGTAGACTGACTTGCACCAAAGCAGTGTTGGAACAGGCCATCGTGCAGTCAGCTGTAGTCAGTGATCTGGTCTAGATGCTGAATGCTTTTCCTGAACGAGGAGACCTGGATGGTCACGTAATGTATGTCGCCTCAGATCGGGCAGGATCCAGCAATAAGAAACTTGGCTGACAGGATGGCTGCCCGCATCGCTCTTTGCAATCAGGCTGGCAAGCTGAAGCTCCTGCATACTGTTTAGGGAATGTCAAGCATGTGTAATTTCCATAAGCTTCCGTGAGTCTTCCGTGTCGATACCAACAATGCTCGGTTGCGAGCTGAATGAGCTGCAGGCGGTTGTGGAGTCTTTAGCCGCTGCCTTTCTGTTCTTGCGACAGCGCTGCTGGATCCCACGAGTCATGCAAGCCGCAAAGTTCCTTTGCTAGTTTTTTTCAGCTTCTTGCTCAGGACGCTGCCGTGCGATCTCCGCCCTGGCAGTGTCCGTCTCCGCTGCTCAAGCAACGCCGATGCCCGAAAGAACCGACCACGGGCTCACGTGGCCAAGCCTTCAAGTGAGATATAGCACTTGAAACAGTATTGAAACGGCTGTCTGAGGTGTTGGGTTGGTGGTTTCTCCCGGGAGCCCGATGCTGAGTGGTATGCAGGATGTGCAGATGCCACATTGCCACCCTTCGAATTGAGTGCACGGGTTTCTGACGGCGCTGAAAGTATTTGCAGTCGGCTATAGGAGTCACAAACACACGACACAGGCTCCCAATTTTGCAACAGCACTGCACAGGCGAAAGTTGATGGTACGATGGCCCTTTTCATCCGTCTTCAGTGCCGCTGGCAGGTTTTGCTGTGATGCGCAGCATGGTGAGGGAGGCAACCCGGCTTGCTGGGCTGCGACCCCAGAACGATCAGCTTGCTCACGGGCCCGGAAGTTCAAGAGCAACTTCTCACACACATCGCTAGCATTGCAATTGCTGTGCAAGGGCGTAGTGTAGCAGGAAGCTTTTTTTTGGTGTTCGAGTATCTTGAAAGCTGCCGGGAAGCGCCTGCAGCTTGGACATGCCGATGACTTCAAGGAATACTCAGCCCAGACTATGCCTTGAACTTGGCAGACTCTGTGGCCAGTTCGAGGTCCCCACCGGATACTGTAGCGGCTCAGGTTCGAGGGGCAGCTCAACTTTGCCCCTTCTCGAGGATGCGAGCCAAAGTTTACAGCTGCACGTTGACGAGAGCCAAGTGGCATCGGAGCTGGCGGCACACGTTTTGAGAGCTTTCGCCAAAAAAGTTGACAAAGAAGCAAGCCAACCATTACTTACTTCCAGAATGAAAGAGGCTCGCCACTCAAAATCGCCTGCTGGGAGAAGCTCTTCGTTGAGGCGACCGAGCAGAAGAAAAAAGACGTGACAATGCGAAGCCCGCGGAGAGTAAGAAAGCTCTTCAAAGGAAGGTCGCAGCAAGAGCTCGAGGAGGATACACTGACGCATCCAAATACAAGGGCCAAGGAAGCCTGGTTGAGTGCAGGGCCTGCAGGGGGCAAAGACACCCTTGTACAGCGTCGGTCGTCAATCGGCTGCACCTGCTTCTCGAAACTTACTTGCTATCATCAGGCTCAGCTTGCGGAAATAGCCGCCAGAAACGGTGTCCGTAACTGGGACCTGTAGATGGGACCTGAGCTGAGCAACTGCTGAGCTAGATGTGATTCGAGGACAGCGTTTTCCATTATGATCCCTGCTGCACTCGACCAGATCCGCTTGAGGCCCTTCACCTCTGCTGCAACCCCCATGGTCGCAGATTTTTTTTGCTGGGCCTGAGGCGCAGAGTGCAGAGCATGCTGACGGGGGAGGCCACTGCGCGATGCCTGAAACTGTAGTTGTTGCCGATGTGATGAGATGTATCAATACTGTAAGCTGGCCCTGGGAACGTTTAAGACCGTTGAAGTCAGAGGCTATTTTGTAGTTCGGGGCCTTTGCGGAACCTTGGTTTCACATGGCTTCGCAGCCTGGACTTCTCCTTGTCCTACTAGCGGCCTTTCGTTCCTCATGCTGGCCCAGGCTGTTTAATTCCCGCACTCGCACAGAATAGGATGACGCTGACGATCCAAGCTGGAATGCCGCAAGTTGGCACATACCCGGTACTTGTACATGCCGATATGCATGCCAAACCAAAGCAGGCCACGAGAGCATCACCAACAGCTTCCTGGCCTCTGACTGAGACGCACAGGGAGTTTGAACACATGCTTCAAGCCATGTTTGAACCCAATGTACCCAGCTTCGTACCAGGTCGCGCTTGAGCGGAAAGTTGATGCAGTTCTAGCCGATGGTGCCAGCCTGGAGTCTTTTGAAGGCCGAACACTTGACAGTACAAGTGGCAACTGTGATGACACACTTTAGTCTTGCTTTGGTCTTTAGTCCTGGCGCTGTTCTTCCTCGGTGGTCCCATGATTTGCGTTTTGCTTGTTCCCCCAGGCGATCTTCGGCAGACAATCCTTTCTCCAGAGCAGCGGTCTACGCCACCTGGCAATGGCAAGTAACATTGTTACGTAGGCATTGAACTGCATCATGACACTCAGGTCGGTGCCAACAGCACGAGCACTGCTGGCAGTGGTGCTGGGACGTGCGATTCCCAGCCCAAGAGCCACAACGGTCCACAGTTCTCCAGATTCTACTGCAGCCTAAGCAACTTGTCACTCACGAGCTCCCGTGTAAGTGAGTCTTGGTGGTTTCTTTGCCAACATTGCGTGCGCGGGGCTCCTGACATTCCAAAATGTCCATGTTTGATTTGGAGCAGTGCTTCTGAGTTCTCGCCCATGTTTTTGCGATTCATCGCTTCCTGCGTTTCTGCGGGGAAGATAAGGCCCCCCCGGCTTTGATGTATAAAAAACTATAATCGGCGAAGTTCAGGCCGAGAGAACCTGTTGAACCTGAACCCCAAAAGCAATCGGGTCTGCTGCGGCTTCAGAGCCACGAGCTACTTGATGCTGCCAGTAGAGCTTCGTTCCTTCTTGTAACTCTTGTAGGCTTGCGCTATCTAGAGGTTGCTGACCTAAGAGTCCCGAGCAGGACTTGGACGAAGCCAGGAGGCCGAGCAAGAGCTTGCCCTCGTGCGCCCCTCCGGAGATTTGTCCAGTAAGGATGGGTGTAGTGTAGCGTATTCGAAAGTATTCGATGCGAGATATGAGCCATAAGAGCCTTCTGCGCCAAGGCGTCGCATGACCTGTCCATTGCACCCAGTGGAGCGCTCCCGACCCAGTCTGCTTGTTGCATATGTGACTTGCTCTAAGGCTCCCGGGGGACTGATACCGGGTACTCCTAAATCATACGGCGGGGCCTCAAAGTTAAAGTAAAGTTTGTATGTATACTTATATAACTTATATACTTAAACAATCTTCAAAACTAGGAGGACCACAAACACATCAAGCGCCCTAAGTCGCACTAGCACTGTCGGCAAAGATAGCTTCAGAGCACTTGTGGCACATTGTTGCACTGCAGGTGGGTGGGTACAGAAGCGGCTGGCTACCACATGCATGACGGGTGCGGGGCACAGAAGGCCTAGAAAGCATGCCGCTGTATTGAAGTTCAACGAACACTTTCACGCAGCAATCATAGAACGAGCACAAAGGCCGTTCGCGGACGCGCTGGTCTCGTTCTTCAAGTCAAGAGAGGCAGCCAGGAAGCAAGTGAGTTTTTTGGCCATGATGATGAGCGAGCCCAGCACATAAGAAACCTTGTTATCTCTTTGGGGGCTCCGGGAAGAGTCAACTGTTAGAGATCTTCAAAGGAAGGCTCCGCAGCTCGCGGTGCGTATAAGAGGCTCCTTTGATCATCTTCGTCCGTGCACCCTGAGGTGGCACGTTTCAACGTTTCAGCGTGGTGGGGGTTCTGTGAGATGGGTGTCTCGAACCGTCTTGCTGTGTGCTGGCTGTGTCGTCGAGCCGTAGAATATTGCACGATGCTGTAGGAGTCTGCGAATGTTCCCCAGGCAACTTCGGTAGCAGACTTTGGATGTGGCCTGGGGCTTTATGCCAGGGCCCTGGGTCGCAAGAGCCCCCAGCATCGATACACGCCATGTCGGCACGATGACATATGATTCCCAGGTACGTGACCTTCGAAGTGTGGGCTTCCGATCGGGCGGTTTCGACGGAGCCATGCCTGAATTTTGAGTTGCCCAGCTGTCGCAAGCGCAGCTTTGCTACAAAGCATCATGGCCAGGAAACCCAGCGACTTGGGAGATCACAGATGGCCGTTGTCTCCAGGCAAAGCTTGTGTCTGGTGTTTCCTGTTCCTCATGATTTTGGGCCTTACCCGGAGCGAAGACGAGCGAAGGCTGATCTGAGCAAGGACCTGGACTTGGGGACACGATGGGATTGGGTTTGGCCCACAGGATTGTGCAGGCATCTTGACAGTCCTTTGTTACAATGACAGATCAATGCCGAGGTGCTTTCTTTGGAAGTCGCTGAACATATCCCTCGGCAGTTCGAGACCTCATTCCTCGACAATTTGGAGAGGTCAGGGAGGGCACTGTGCGGCTTAAGGGTCATCTGTTGGTGTCATCCGTTTTCGTTGTGTGAGTTGTGAGGCATACTTGCTCCGGAATGGTGTTGTCATGGGGCAACCAGGCAGGAGACTTCTGAAGACCTCTGAAGATAGTATCGTTCTCCCAAGAATGCTTGCAACAGATTTTGCAATACCAATCTGCATTGCCAGTCAATGTGCAAGACGTCAATATTTGGCAACTTGTAGGCTGGAGAGGGGCATGTGAACCTTCGCACATCCGAGGAGGCCGTATCAGCGAAAGAGCCACAAACAACAACTGGTTGGCAGTTTCGCAATCAACAGCAAGATTGAGACTGTGACTACCGCAGTCAGATGGCAAAGCTTGCAGTTGATTCCCTGCTCTAAGTACATGCAGCACGGAGGTAGAAGCTCTCATGAAGCAGCGCGGCTTCGAGAGTGTGTGGCTAAGAGTTGCGGGTTCATTGAAGCTAGTGACACACTGATCCATTGGATGAGCTCCTGCAACAATTTCAGCCCGACTGTTCCTTATCAAGAACAGGTGTGCTACTGCCGACACAGCAGTGGCTGCCATGTGGCAAGCAGCTTGACAACCTGACGAGAAACCAGCCAATAATCAGCTTTCGGAAAGCTTCAGACGACAGGCAGCTTTGCAGGACACGTGATGGCCACTCACATGTTGCAATGGGTGACGACACAAGCGCTTCACGAGTCCTGAAGCTCCATTTCGTGGCATGGCGGCAGGGTGATGTTCCAGCAGCCGTAATGAAGCAACTAAGCAACCGCAAGGAATTGCGTCAAGAGTTGAGCAAATAGAGCGTCTTAGGATCAAGCAGGGCACATTGGCAACTCGCAATGCAAAAGCAACGCAACGCGACGCAACGCAACGCAATGCAAAGGCAGCGCAACGCGCCGGGCAACACGGACCTTAAAAAGCATCCTTGAGGTCTTCACTTGGGTATTGGCGATCATCGTGGCGCTCAACTGGTGCAGAGCTCTGACACCACGGTAGGATTTTCCAGTCCTTGTAGGGGGTCACAATGTCGGGAGTCAGCAGCCGCATAGGGCTTGGATGCTGTTTTCACGAGCAAAGTGAGCTCAAAGGTGCTATGTCTTCAAGCGGCTCCCGCTCAATTCAACTGTGGAGTGGGCGCAGTGTGGGCGCGCCTGGTGCAGTTGATGCGCTGTAGCCGTCGCAGCGCAGCCAAGGCTTGCACTGCCCCAGTACTCGGAGTCCATCTTGGGATGGGGAATCTACACCGTGGTGGTGACCGCCCTCATGCCCCTGGTGCGCCACAAGCTCCAGGGGCGCTGCTCTTGGAGCCGACCTTTCCGAATGAGTCGGCTCCTCCTGATGAGCATGACTGGGACGGTGGTGGGTACGAGTTGGTCTGGGCTGGTCGCTCTTCTGTTCCCGTATGTGTCCAACTTCAAGGCCCCGGGCCCGACTGGCATTACACTGGCCGTTGGCATCACCTTCATCTTTGTTATTTGCCAGACCCTGCTGGAAAAACAAATTCAGGAGATGCCAGATCCCCAATCTCCTGAGAACACCTATGGCGGGGCAGTCAGATCCATTCTGCTGAACTCCTTGTGGTCGACGCTGGGCTACTTTTGGAACTCGGTCTGGAACCGCTTCCTGAGGAAGATGAGGGCACACCCAGGACGTGGACCAGGACCCCGCCCACATGAGATGCTGGAGCTCGAGACATCCTATGAAGCATATGGCGCCGACGATGACGGGAGGACCGGGCCCCTGCACAGGTTTAAAACGCTGCAGGATGAGATGAATGGTCGTCCAGAAAGCATGGAGGCAGATGGACCGGGATACAGAATGCTGCTGGTGAAAGCTGCAGCTGCGCTGCAATTGGGGATTCAGACGTATCGGATGCATGATGAGAAAAACATGTTGCTTTGAATTGTGTCGCTGCAGGCCATGACTTTGCTAGCAGGTCGCATGCTTAGCACAGCCCCATACATGCAATCTCCCGCAAGCATGTGGAGCATGTTTGCAGATGCTTGAAATGAGCACAGCCACGCCCGAACTCGTTTGAGGTCTTCTGTTGCTGTTCCTTTTGCCTGAGCCGTCCCAGCGATATGGCTCTCACCGCCGGCGGGCTCTCATCGCCATGAAGATGATGGTGATCGTCATCACCGGCAACTCGTTCATGAAAACAAACATCCCAAGCTCTTCAGGGCGATCTGCATGCTTGTTTATGCATGCTTGTTTAGACTCCGTGTATAGCCACCCCATGCTCAACTCTTGCAGGCTATGCCGTGACAGATGCTGGGTTCTACTTCGGCACACAGCTGGTTGCTGACCGGACACAGAGCACAGCATTGGGCCTCACAGTTTCGTTCCTCTACGCATGCCTAGCAACATGCAGTGTAACTTGTCTGGCTGAGAAGTTCACATGGCATCCGGAGCGGATTGTTCCGAATCGATTGATGACGCTCGGTGCCTGGCTTGTTTGCTATGCTTGGTGGTACAGCTGGCAGGAGCTTCTTTATCAGATTCAGGGCTTTGGATTGTGGCAACTTGGGATGGACAGCGTCCTCGAGCAGTGCTTGCAAGTGGCCACTGCCATCTGCGGCGCTCTTTGCTTCACACTCTTACTGTCGGTGCTGCTGGTCACAATCTTTCAGTTCGGATGTTGTGTTCTAGTTCCGCCTTCAGCAAGCCTACCGCAGCTGAAGGAGGCCAGCATCAGGCATAGCAACTTTCCGGAGTTTTCTGCATGCCTGGGCCTATCCAGCCTATCAAGCCTTCCTGCAGCCGAACGTGCTTACGGCATTCAGCTGTCCGATCCTCCAGATGCCGAAGGCTTCGCCGAAGGTTGAGGACGATCGAGAGCATGACGTCAATGTCAGTGTTCATCGATGTCGCCAGTTGTTTCGCCTCAACGAAAAGAAGCGCTGCTAGCAGCTGCTAGCAAGCTTGGCCCAGCTTGGCCCAGCTTGGCCAGCACAAGCCTGCCCAGGCCTGCCGGAGAAAAGCGCGGAGCTGCGGGCCGCAGCCACACTGCTGGAGCCTCAGAGAGAGAGAGAGAGAGAGAGAGAGAGAGAGAGAGAGAGTGGGACGGCTTCGGCGAGTTCATGAGAGGATTTTTGTGAGTGCCGGGTTATGAGCAATATGTGCCACTAACAGCCTTAGTTCTGACCTGACAGTTCGAGGCCTTGGCTTAAGACCACCGTGCTGGTCTTCCAGCGGCCCTGGCCCGGAAGCCGCGGACTTCTCGGATGCTGACAAAAAGGTTGTGCCCCGTTACTTTGTGCTTTGCGACTTGCCCAAGGCCACGACTGGTGCCTTGAGTCTGTTTAAGCTTTTGAAGAATAGAGCTCTCTGATGCACCCTTTGTGGCGCACAACTTGGTGGTGTTTGGACTGCGCAGATGCAGCAGCAGACGGACGTGGAACCTTCGGAGCCGCCGGGGGCCTCGTGCAGAGACATCCTGGGCAGGATACCGTGGGTGAAAGCATGTGAAGTCCTCCCTTCTCAGAACTTCAGATGTGGAGGCAGTGTGACCACACCTAGGCAAAGAAAGTCTAACAGTCAGGCTGGAGACTGCTCTGCATGATCGTTTCACCCGACTTTGTTCGTGGCTCCACGGGTGAGCACTCAGCCCAAGAGGCTGTCAAGCGCTGGAAAAAGGCATTGATCAGCGACAAGGCCGCGGGCCAAGCGAGCATTCGGACTGTTGATTGTTGGTGCGAAAGCCTTTGCTCAGGTAGACAACGTTGTACAAGCGAGCTGCTTAGAATTTCTGGGTGTCATGCGCTCCGACATTGACATGCATTGGCACATTGAAAGCTGTTGGCTGTTGGTTTAATCAGGAGTGGAAGATATCCTCAGTGGAAAAGCAGGCGGCTTGCAACTTCGTTAGGGCAAGCGTTCCTTGGAAACGAGAATGCGATGTACTTGATGTAGTTGTCTAGGCTGAAGCTGGACACCACAAGCAGAGCCGATCCAGCAGAGGAGCTGGGTCGACCAGTGCAACTTGGCATCCAGAGTTAGGATCTGCTTCCGCTAGCTTCCGCTAGCTTCCACCCTTGGAGTGCTGAAGGAAGCTCGAGGAGAGCACCGAAACAGCCGCAGCTTACTGAACCCGGCTCAGGCGCCGAGCATGCTGTGTGGCTAAGTATGACAGATATCGGCAGATTCAAATTCCAAGAAGATGGGTTGGTCTACCTGACAACCAACTGAGTGACATCAATGAACTGTACTCAGTCTGTCCTCAACACTATACGACTCTGGTGTCTGCCAGGGCGTTTCTACCAGCGTGTCGCTAACGGCAGGCAGCAAGGACACCAGTGGCTTCCCGGGTGTGTAGACAAAGATAGCCAGCAATTTTTCAAGCCGCGGGTCATCGCACATCATCAGCAGCGTGGCCTGTCAGGATACTACTCGCAAGCGCAGCCCAAGCCACAGCAGCCCAAGCAACAGCAAGGAGACTCGTGCATTGACAGGTCCGATCTTATCGAGTCGAGTTGCTTGTCAGCTTCCTACAGATGTTCCGACAGTTTCCTCTGCAGGAGCACACGCGTGCACGAGGGTCGAGTCTGAGCATTGCTAGGGACGGCAAGGCCGCGATCATGCAACCTGACATCCCCGGTCATCCCTCCAGTAGTATCGACATGGCAAGGTATAGCAAGGTATACCCAGATGCAGTCGCAGGACCTCCGCGCACGCAGCAGTAGCCGCTCCAGGAAGGCAGGCATAGACAGGGGCTCCAAAAGGTTAAGTTTTGAGCAGACATGATCATGCGCAGATCTGCTGGGAAGTATCCCGGTATGGAGTAATGTCTCGCTTTTGGTTTACGAAGCACACGCACCCTTACAGGAGTAGATGCTCTCGCGCAAGCCAGCTGAGCACAAGGTGCGGCGTATCACCAATTGAATTGCACATCGATTCAGTTTGACTGGCGAATGGAGGTCTCTGACTGACAACTACATCAACAACATTGACGGTTCTTGTGAGCGGCCAAGATAAGATACTGTCCACATGGTGTGGGACCCAGTGGAAGCACTTTTGAAGTCACTTTACCAGTATCGTTTGCAGCCATTTGAAGCCTTTGAGGTACGGCGACTCGCAGTGGCACATTCATTCGGGGCGGTGAAGTCAGTTGAGCTGGACCTAGGCCACCCTAGGCCACCATAGCAGCCTCGATCATGCTCCGAATACCGGGGCATGACAGCTCCGAAGTACTCACACCTCGAATGCTGAAAAGTGCTGGACAGGAAGTGAGCAGTAGTCAGGGACGCGGAATCGGCATGACCTGGCATTGGCTCGCCTCGAGAATCAGGCTCTCATCTGCGTATGGAAGGTCAAATGGCGAGCTGATAGCATCAGTACGCTGGTGCCGATCCTCACAAGTTTTCAACACAAACAGTATAGTCAAAGCCGCACCCATTCACAAGCTTTCAAGCTTGATTCGACGTATTCAGGCATGCCTTGCTTTGTCAACAAGTCATGGTTAATGAAAAGCTGGATGGACCGGATGAGTTTGCTGCTTTGTGCGACTGCCTTTTCAGGCACGCTCTGCATGGCCAAATGGCTCTAGAAACCAAGTCTCCGCCCTTCGCTTGGCAGGTCCGGAGTCCTGAGGCCTTGGAAGGGATTTCCATGGATGTCAGCACGAGCTTTGTGCCTTGATGATCCTTGATGGCCTGTACAGATCTGTAATCTGTACAGGCGGGATACCTTTCTTGCCGCGCTTCACCGGCGCCGCTTCGAGGCTGTGCGGAGAGCACATCCATATCCCGTCCATGCCAGGCTGACACTTAGCCAAAAAATCAGCAACAAATAAAGTCTTCTCTTCCCAGTGTTCTGGAATTGTGGCCGCTTCGGAGACGGTTCTGAAGACTGGCACTCAGGGCCGAAGTTTTCAGAATCGCTGAGCTGGCTACAGCCGTATCGTAACTTGGTTGCAGTATGTTGCATCCTCCGCGGAGCTGCGTCAGACAAGCAAGTAAGCAAGTACGAAGCCTTTGCAACGAAGCAATGACAACCAGTGAAACAATGTGAAGCACATCGGTCTCTAGGTCTTTCTTGTGCCTTGCTGGCACATGTCGCCTTCGCGAACTGTCCAACTCATCTCGTGATGCCTCAAGGGCAGCAGTTTTCGGCAACCCGGCATATTCATTACATTTCGAATGCGTGTCGTTCTATTGTGATTAGGAACGCTTTGAGATCTGCAGGTCATTCAGACTCCCAGGCGCTGTTCGTATCAGGCTGCAACCAGTACTATACTATGGAAAAGATTGCGCCGCACAGCGGCAAGTTGTTCTTGTGCTTGTCTTTGCCTTGGTGTCTTTGGATGCCCAGGCACTTCGATCCCACTCGTCATAGATGGAGCACGCTTGATGTTCCCAAGTCGTTGTCGATTGGCTCTCGCTCGTTCTGCATGTTCGGGCCCTAAGCAGCCTTGCTAAGATGACTTAGCAAGATCTCCAAAGCTATGTTCGGCAGCATGGTGCAACATGCGGACATGGGGTGTAGGAACCGTTCGTGCAGCACTGGGGCTTTCAAGGCCAACGTTGCTCGGACAGGAAGGCTTCTCGGCAATCAATGCTTTCATGAGCAGATGCTCCTTGTTTGCTTTCGAAGCGGGCTGTAACAAGGTTACCTGTACGTGTGCGGAGCGCGGAGCGACGACAACGCGAACCCTGGCTACTTTTCATCGCTTTGACCGATTTGAGCTTCTGCTCGATGGAGTTTCCCGCTGCGAGATAGCCAAGTGTGCACCGAGGATGTGCATTCAGCGCTTCGATGCATTAAAGTCTCTTTGGACCACCTTGCCTGCGGCTGAGCCCACTTAGCCCACTTAGCCCACTTAGCCCACTGAGCCCCAACATGTTTGCGGGTGATCGGAGTACTGCCATGCGGCGTGGATCCCTTGGATCCAGGCCACCCGCGCCGACACCTCGGCGTGGATTCAACAACTGGCCTGCCATAGCTTGCCTCGAGGCAGATCATCTTCTGGCATACCACGCAGCCCATGCAACTGCACCTAGAATCCTCACACGTAAGCAACCAGCGACTTGTGACTAGTGAATGATGAAGGACTGGTGACCACCTAGTGCCATGTACTCTCTGACTATTCCTTGTTGTGGTGGCAGGGGCACATCTATGTTTGCGGCGGCAGTAGTCCACACCTCAGTCCTCCGGCAACTTGAAGGTTTCCACTATTTTCCACTGGTTTTCACCATCGTTTCACCAATCAGAAACATGCTTGGGTCAGGCGACGACGAGAACTATTTAAGCGGCGTGGATTGCTTCGACCCGCTGCTTGGCATTGGTCTGGGAATGTCGGGGAGTCATTAGATCTATAGAAACCGTGAGAGGCTTCATGTGGTGCACTTGTCGTTGGGAGATTCCCTGAGATCCAAGGCGTGAGTTTGAGGTCCCTTACTTACACCTGTAGTTCAAGTCTAGAAACACAGGTATTTGCGAGACAGTCTTATGTGTCCATCTATAAAGTCATAGTCTCCTTGCTCCAGGTCGTGACCGACGAATCCCACATTCATAGGACACATTCGAGCCAGAAGCTCCAGCACTTCTGGTCAAGGCCCTCCAGTACCCCCAGACCCAAACCTATATGTCATGTGCCTCCCCTCGCTTAAAGGCCTCCGAGCCCGGAACACAAGCATAGACCTGAGCAAGAATGATTAGCCTGAGTGCCTGAGTGCCTGATTGGCCTATGCCTCGACTCAGCAAGGCTGACCTTCAAGTGGGAGTCGTTGGGAACGAGCCTTTGAATGCAGTTCAAGCAAATCTGTTTGGCAAGTCCAAGTATTCGAGTTCGAGGATGGGAACGCCGCGAGCCGGAGCAGCTGCTGCAGCCTTGAGAGGTCAGCTCTATGCACCCAGGCAGCATCAGGCAGCATCAGGCAGCATCAGGCAGCATTGCAATTCGGAATGCCCATGCCTCCGAAACGTCTGAAATGCCGCGCCACAGCAGACAGATCGGATTAGCCTTTGGCCTGAATCTTGAAGACCATTAAGCAACGGCTAAAACTGGCTAAAAGCACCCGGGTGAACTCACTTGCAACACAAGGCCTTGCCTAGCCGAAACATTTGGGGCATTAGGGTGTTGAGGGTTTAGTTTGTTTGGGTTTAATTTGTTCGTGGACCTTCGAGGTTCATCACAGAGTTCACTTCTCAACATTCCCGTCTCCAAAGTTTTTCATGAACCAAGAAACATACAAGCCTCCTTGACACGAAGACACTTAGCCTCCCAAGTCTCTTTGTTTTTCAGACGGTCAGGGGAGGGAGCTGTCCTACCTGCGTCCGCAAATAGCAAAACCTATACGCGCAGAGATCTCGGCAGATCAGGCTGTGACTAGTGCAAGCAGGGGTGCTCAACAACATCATGTCCAACCAGCCTCTCCTGGAGTTCTGCACATTTCTGCGCGACTCTGTGCAAAAATGTGCAACGCGTACACCCGCCTCCTGAGCATGACTCGCTGAAAGCATGTTTTACAACAGTTGCAACTGGTCATCCAGGACAGTCCTGGCATGTTGCCCAGACAGCGCATTGCGACGATCACACACACACACAGAACCTTGCCCCCGAACTTCCAAGATGTACGTGTCATCATGGGATATGGATGGTGGGTATTTCTAGATTTGGTCATTTTTGTACACTATTGCTCAAAAGGTCTGTTCTGAAGGGGCGGGGGCCGCGAACCTGCTGCAAGGTTTGTGGTGGTGAGACGGGCACCTCTGGAATCAACGACTTCTCAGCGCTCGACACTGCCGAGCGGTTTACGCCACGTGCAGCTCAGCAGATCAAGCGCGTTGCCTGGGCGACCCAACAATTTTACCGGCCTGAACCATCTTCAGGCACCTTGAGGGCAAGGTGGTTTGTCGATCTGCCGTAAGTTTCGGATCCCACTGAGGTGGGCTGCTGGGAGAGCCTGCCTCCAATGTCCGAGCCACGGGGTGGGGACGCCAATGGCGACCCCAACATCGCTGCTTGTGTCCTTGGCGATTTTCTTTACGTGACTTGGGGGATATTGAGATGGCATGAGCTTTTTTGGAAGGCTGTAAAAATTTGCCGTTTGTATGATAATTACTGCATGTTGTGACATGTCACAGACTGCACCTTCTCAGGTGCGGGGAGGGCACGAAGTCGACAGTATGGAGCGAGTCTGGGCTGCAATTGGCTGCAGATGCAGATCGCCTGCTGGTGTTGATCAGTGCTGGAGGCTTCAATCCATCAACACATTCCTGGGAGAGCTTGCCACCGATGAGGACACCCAGGTACTATGCTGTTCGCTTACTTGCAAATCTTTGAAAGTCTGATTCGGGTAGCCTTGGCTCGCTTTTCCTGCGATCACGAGCTGAGGCTGCCATGGTTGCCTTCAGCAGCCGAATTTATGTAATCGCCTGAGTTCTGCTCCGTTTGTTGGCTTTGGATTGCTGGAGTTCCCAGACTAAGCCAGATATGTGTTCATTCAGCTAGGGCTGGCCCATGCGAGGTATGCGGTGGTAAGGACGACTATGATGCTGAGGAGAGATGGCAGCGGCAAAGTTTGCCATGGCAGCGTAGAGTCTCAGAGCGTGCTGCAAGAGACTAAAATTTATCAGCCGCTGTCACAAGGACTTGAAGTCTGTGGAGGCTTTCAATCCCGCTCTGGGATGTTGGGAGGTGGTACCCTCCATGAATATCCCAAGAGCGAATGCTGGCGCCGTAGCCTCTGAAGGCTGCGAAGCTGCCAAAAGAACATGTTCTGAGGATTCTGGACAGCATTCTTCTTGTGCTTCTTGTCTGTCTCCAAGGCTACATCTACATGTGCGGAGGTGGCTTGCACATGGGGTTCCTGTGCTACGTGCCACAGCAAGTGTAAGCATATTGTTGTGCAAAAGACACTCTTGGCTCATGAGATGGGGGCAGAGGAAGGAGGGAAGGAAGAGGGAAGGAAGGAAGTAAGAGTCGTCACCTTGGAAACCCATCCCTGCTCCGGAGAGTGGGGCTTCTTGTTCGTGCTTCCCGGGTCCCACTTTTCAAGGCCTGGGTCCCTCTTAGTCCTGATGTCTATGTCCTGATGTCTAAGCCTCCAAGCTACGGCAGCACTCAGTGTGCCAGTTTCAGCGCTTCAGGCTGGAATGGTCCATGCAGAGAAGAGTTAGAGTGCATATTGAAAGCACACATGAAACTTGTGTGCGATGTGTCCGCGTGCACCTCTTTGTGTGTCCAGGTCGAATATATTCTGACAGTGGCCCCTCGAGGTCTCTGCGGTCGCTTGAGCGCTATTGCTTGTCAAGGCTGGATGAGAAGTCCTAGGAGCTTACAGCACCACGTCATCACGAAAATCGTCATGCCGAAGAGCGCTCGAAAGCCTCAAAACTGTGTGAGGTGCGCTTGGGAAACTCTGCCGGCAATACCTGCCGAGTGTGTTGAGCCACACTCTATTCTCCTGGTTTAGCCGCTGGCTGGTGCAATCAGCGGCTGCCTGTACATACTCTGATGCCTTCTGATGTGGCCGAAGATGCCCATGATCGCCGCGAGCGCTTGTCTGCAAAGGAATGGACAAAAATCATCCTTGAAGTGGGGGCCATTCAACTGCCAAGTTGTCCTGGTACGAATGCATGTGATGGTACTGTCCCGAGTACTTCACCTACTTTTCTGCGCTAATCATGACATCAAGTGCTCACAGATAAACCATGATAAGCCCAGGAAGCACATGCATTGCTGTCACATGCGGTCGCACCAAACTTCTGCGAGACCGCCATGTGGACTAGGGGCGACTCTTGAGGGTACGCAAAGTCTAAATGCACCCGTATAGATGTTTGGCAGCCATGCTCCTGGCGCGGGAGATGCGGGAGCATGCCTCTGCCCGTTGATAGAGCGACCAGCTCGCGCACGAAGCGGCGACAAAGGCCTGCTTCCCATTCAGTGGGCCTGCTTGTGCACCCGGATAGCCCGCGTCGTACCAGGCACAGGGGTGAGACAAAGCAAGCTCACGACCCTCGGACGCAAGTGGCCGCAATCAATCACAACTTTCTTCGATGTATTGAGATGCTTGGGACCTGAATGGGTAATGACAGCTGCATTTGACCGCGGAACCAGCATCGACATCTGCCGACCCAAGGATTCTCGCTGTTTCGGTTGCAGTCGAGGGCCATGCTCTGGCGGTTTCTTGGTTATAGCATCTTGGCTCAATTGGTGCGCAATATACTATACACATACCTGGTACGGTTTGCCAATGGCGGCTCTGCTTTCGGTAGTTTCCAGTGGCTGAGAATATATGAATTTGAGTGCTAGGCAGTCATCGCAATCGTGGCGCTGAGCGCCTACGTCATTTCAGACAGGCAGCACATCTATTCAATGCATGTCGCGCGTCATAGGCTTGGAGGTTTGTTGCCTGCTTGCTACGCTGCTGTCAACTCAAAGCAGGGCAGGCGATGCCATCACGATTTTGGACGTTTACCTGAAGTCGGTGGGCCTGCCTAGAGTTTTTCTGTTTGGGTCTCCGCAGTCGTTTTGTTGCTGCTTCAACGGGAGGATATTGTGAACGCCGACGAGGTCTCCACGAGCGAAGCAGGACGGTGGATCACGGTCGTGGATATTAAGGTGGATACAAGCTTTGTTGACATGTGGGGCAGGAGCCCGTGTGGAATTGGCAAGGTCATCCACCCGCAGCTTTAGGGTGCGACGCCGTTGCATAAAATTTGCACGGCTTGGGCAGAGTTTAGCTTTCGAATGCTTTCGCGAACTCGCAAGCGGTGGTGGCAGGCAGTTTCTTCGACGTCGCTTAGAGCAATATTGAGAGCAGTATCGAATCGTTCGTGTGGTCAAGACAGAGTGAAGAGCGTGTTGGCGTTCAGCTTTAGGAATGCTTTCGTCACGCAAGCCACCTCCACGGCGAGTCCTTTTGTGGGCAGCGCTGTCGTGAGTGGCACCACAGTGGATGGTCCAGCAATGCAGGCCAGATTGCAAGCGAAAGATCGGACGCTTGAAGCCTAATTATCCACCCCGTGAAGATGGCTCTATTGTTTCTTGAGTTTGTCACTTCGGGTTCAGGAAGTCAGGAAGCTACAATGCTCAGGTCGGATTAGATAGCACGAGGCCCTCGAGCTCTTGACTTCTATCGATGTCTAAACGCGCATAACCGGCCGGATGATGGTGCTCGCGGCGTCGTTTCTTAGACGAATGGTTCTTCCCCACCTACCGTGTGGGGTTGTTAGATTTTTGAACTCAACTCTTCTCATCGCCTGGCCTACCCATCACCCGCAATGCCCAACCCCTAGTATCCCTTCAGAAAGTCCCGGGTGTGCCCAGAGTATCCTCAAAGTTCCTGGAGTCCTGGAGTCCTGGAGTGCCCAGCCCGAGAGTATCTCCAGCCGCAGAAATTCCATGCAGAGTATCCCCAGAGGTCCTGAAGTGCGGAGTTCCAGAGTCTCCAGAAGCACTGGAGTGCGCAGCTCTAGAGTGCACTTCCATGCTGTGCCGGTTCCATGCCCCGGCAAGATTCTTTATCTCTATGGCTTGCCATGGCTTTCTGTCTTGCGAAAGGCTGCTGCACTGTGCCTCACAGTCCCATCTGTAAACTTGGGGATCCCACCCCTGCAAGGTGACGGACGGCTCTGGAAGGCTGGGAAATAATCTGGCGTTCATCCTTCGCGACCTGGCGCACATCGGGCTAACTCGTTTTGGTTGTACGTGGCTCTTGCCATTTTGACAATTGTGCTTGCAAACTGAGGTGGCCTGCTGTTTGCCAAGCTCACGAACCATGCGGTGGTAAATCTGAACTTGATTACCAAGTCTTTGCGGGAGATTTTTGACGGGAAGGCGCGTGCTGGCACATGGTCCGATTGGAGCGAAAACTGAAAGCCGAGCATCAAGCTTAGGCAGTCTTGCCGTTGGGCAGCTCGAGAGTGGAAGGAAATCGTTTCTGCCCTGAGAAGCCGAACTGCCAGCACTTGCGGATGCAGTTTTGGAAGGGGCATGAAGCAATTGAAAGTTGAAAGTTGAAAGAGTGCCAGGTCTGACAAGCGCCAATTAGGTAAGCCTGTGTACAACTTCCAGGCGAGGGAGGAGGTCATGAGTTCCATGAATGTAGCCAGATGTCTATAATTGTGATGCTGCCTGCATGTACACAGATCAAGCGGTCCGTTCGTCAGGGTGAAAGATGCAAGGGAAGCAAAGCACAGGTTGGACTTCGTGCTATTGAACAGCAGCTGTTTTTCCATGGATGGATTCAGGAGCATGTGCTGCTACCGTCAGGACTTTCGAACTATGGCGCTCGAGCATCTCTCACTAGCACACCTCTCAAGATTACGTTGTGTGTGCGCACACACTTGGCCCTGTCTTTTCCCCTGCCCTGCAAATTGTCGGCCTAGCATCACCACCCCCACCAACGACAGCATTGTTCTTGCGAGTTGCGGCGAAGTTCAACGGCGGGCATGGTTCTGTTGCAAGAAGACATGCGTTGGCTTTAAACGAGGGTTACTAGCGAAGTAAGCAGTGGCAGCATGATGAGGGGTGTTTTGTTCATGACTATCCCTCACCGGGGATTGGAACTGTAGAGGTTTGTCAATCCGTATTGTGTGGGATTCTTCATGCACGGCAGAGTGCCCAACCCCCCAACCCCCAAACCCCCCCGGGCCCCAAGCTCCTTGAGAAGCATGGCTCGACCCCGATGCATGTATCCTGTCCTCTGGGACGCACCAGTAGCTGGAGATGGGGAGCAAACAGAGACTCGTGTCGAGTTTGCTGGCCAACGAAGTGAGCATTAAGAAGTTCCACCTTTCCATGGGGCGCAGCCACCAGACCTGTGGAAGCATGGTCTCGATATCTCCCCGTCAAGTCCTAGACGGCACCCCCTTTAGCACTAAAACTCCACGAGAAAGGTTCGACCAAGAAAAGAAACCTGTAGAATTCACATTTAAGAAACTTTGGAAAAGAAGTGGTCAAAACAAGTACCTGAAAAGTGGAACCCAGCAGAGTTAAAAAAATATAACCCCGAGGAAATCGAGGCTTAGGAAAAGCACCCTGCGAATGAAAATTACCAACGTGTCCTCATCATGATGCATGGCCAGGTCACAGACATGAGGACATGAGACTGCGCGGTCCAACCGTGTATGTTACTAGGATTCGAGATTTAAGGTTTAGGCGTCTCTGAGGCTTACGCTTCGAGTTCATGGCCTCTAGCCAAAAAGTAGGGCACATGCGGGAGCTGCACCTGCTTGGATTTGCCAGGCATTTCTACCCGAGTTTCGGCAGTGCAGGCTCCCCAAGTTCTAGTCGAAGCATGTCAACACAGATGCCTCAGCCGTTTTTGCGTCTTAAGCCGGGCAAAGGCATCCCGACACTGAGTGGCGGCACTGAGGCTTGGACCGATACAGCGACGAAGAAGCTGCCAAGGCAGAAGCGCTGGTGTTGAGCTGTGTTGGGGTGTCAGTCGTGCAATCGTGTAAGAAGCTCTGACACGACTCAACAGGAGTTGACAATTCATTTGAGGGGTCAGGACTCCCCAGAGTGTGCAGCGCACTGTCTCTGCACTCTGGTGGGTCACATGTGTTCCAGGACCTTTGGGGCCTCGCAGAGTTCGAGCTCACTTCAGACAAGCCCATCCCAATGGAGGCTACATTCCAACGCTGCGCGCACTACTTTGAGAACCCTGCGTGGTCACACTTGCTTTTGAAAGGCGAACGCGCACCATTGGTTGTGGCACCAGCCGCCTGAACCCGAGAGCTCTTTTCCGAATGCAAGAGCGATACCCGAAACCCAACTTCTGGGCAGAGCATCATTGGACCCTGATGGAATCGATGCTGCCAGCAGGACTTCAGCAAATTCCAATCTTAAACTTGATTGAGGTCGAGGTAATAGGAAAATCGTGAGACTTGCTGGAGGCCTTGCACCATGTATCGAAAGATCATCGTGAGGAGCTGATCTTTCAAGTTGCAAGACATGAACAGAACTTCATGGTCTGCATGAACTCAGGTGGAAGAAGGCCTTCTTGGATGTTCTTGACTTGACAGCTTGTTGTGTCGGCTGGTGTCGGCTGGGGCTTCCAAACTGCCGCAGGCTTTAAGAAAGTGCTTGTGGTGACCAGCCCAGATCTGCTCCTTGGCCGACCGTTCGGGCACGTTGAGGAACGGGATGATGTGAACTTGGCTGAAAGACATCTGGCTAATGAGGAGACATGTCTGCATCGAATGGCTGAAATCGAACGCGGCGGCTCTCGGCATCGAGGTGCACAAAATGCGCAGCACGGCAACATGTCAAGAGTTGCAGGAATCGGACATGCCAGGTCACTGTGCAAGCTCACAGTTTGCGGGAGGTGGGACCCCGAGACACAGTTATTGCAAGTTTCGTAGTCCACGTCTGTCAGAGGACTTTTGCGCTTTGGCGCGGGCTTCCAACCTTGCTCTGCACCTGGATGGGCATGGCATTGGCGGGTAGTTTATTGCACTTCATTTTAATTCGATTCAAAAGGGTGTAGCTGGCAGGTTCTTTCCTTCTCGACACTCGGGGACAACGCGGCTGTGATGCTTGATTGCAAGAGTATTGCAAGAAATTGCAAGCATAGCAAGGTCACTCTGAATGCGTAATGCCGAGATTCCCAGATTCAGGCTCAATAAGAGACTCAAGAAGTTGTTCTTCCGGGAATTTGCTCAGACGAAACTTGTCAGCACAAGCATCAAATACAGGGCCAGCATGGACTTGAGTGAGTTGCTTGGATGGTTGTCCAGAGCCCGCAGTGGTCGTGCTCAGGCACTCCTTGCTGGACTGTGAGTTTTCCCGTCGAGTTTGTGCTTGACGCGTCGCACATACCTGCTGCAGGAATGTTGAGTTTGGCCGATGCCGAGGTTGACGGTTCATTGTAAAGCGATCAGGGATAAGAAACGATAAGGGTTTACATTCAGTATCGAGCTGCTGCTTCTGCTCTGCTGCTGCTGCTGCTGCTGCTGCTGCTGCTGCAGAGCAACCAAAACTAAAATTCCAGCCAGCTCACGGAAACGTCGATTCCAGCACGAAGCTTGCACAGAGCACCCGCTTCGTCCCGGGGCGGGGCCTGAAGTCTCGGGCACTCGGGCACTGCGCCATATCACCAAGGGGAAACTGGTTTGTATATTGTCGTGCGTGCTCTTCGTGTTTGCCGCGGTGTGTGAGTGTGCTCGTGTGGGACGGCCCTCTGTCTCGGATCCCTTCTTTCAGGGTATCTCTTAAATGGGATCCTGTAGCGAGGCATTCCAGCAAAACAACCCGCACTAGGCGTAGTCATATGAAGGTTGGAACGCGTGCTGGATGCAGAGGGCGTTTTTTGACGAAAACGATTACAGTGTACAGATTCGTGCGTCCAGGCTGGACGAAGCGAATAGAAGCAATGGGAGGAATTGCAAAAAGCGAGACGCATCATTGAAGTGCATAGTGAATGTGGTCTGTTCAGGCTCGTGAGGAGGCTCGTGAGGAGACCTACAAACTTATCGACACCTTGAAAGCACAAGTGGCCCAGCAGCATAACGGGCCTTGATGTGTTGAGCATTCGTACACCTAAAATGATCCTAAAATGTTAGCCTGCACATGACATGAACTGTACGCCGTACGCGTAAACGTAAGATTGCATCCAAATTTCAAATTGTTGCCTCAAAACGCCAGCTCGCTGATTTTTGGGTGATCTCGGTGCCGTTGTTGCCGGACCTGTCTTCTATGTCTTCTGTAATTTGGGCATATGATCGTGCTTTAGTTCAGTTCGGTTCCACAGGAATTCAAAGCAGCAATGGCGAAAATGCAGTTTGTCTGTGGGCGGAGTTTGCACACATCGCACATGCCTCGCACGTACCGCAGGATAACAAACTCGCACAGACCAGGGGTTTGTTTCAAACCCTCAGCCTGGCAGCCTTTGGCCGGAGACGTCCCTGTACCAGTACACCATGCCGATCAACGAAGGCTCCGGGAAAGGGTTTGCAGGATTCTGTCACATTGAAATACATTGACAGTTTCGTTTGAGCAGCAATTCACTCAGTGTCGTTTTAAGCAGCAATTGACGACCATCTTCCATTGATTTCCGGTTGCCCGGTGGCCAGGGAGGCGACGCGAAGTGCATTGCCGTGTCATGCAACACTGGCAGGAAGCCATCAGCCATATGGGAACACGTACCGGGAGGCAGAAGCTCACCCATTGCCACCGCAACAGATCTGCAGATGATGCACGATGGCAGGTCATCAACTGGTTCACCAACTACGATGAATCGCAGATCTCCAAGCACGCGGGCTGCAAGCGTTGATTCGATTCCGGCATCGTTGAGAAAAAGGTCTCGCACGTCTACGTAACTCCGCTGACCGACTAGATGAGCATGTGTAGCTGTTCAAAGATCAGTTGGGCTGTCCTGTTAACTCACGCGTTGCTAGTTGTACTACAACATGCGACTGTCAAAGTCTCACTGCACGTCATTGAGCAAAGCATGTTAAGACCGCGAATTGTGTTGGGATGTGCTGCGTGTGTGACGGATCCGTTCGCAAGTGCCATATGGGCTTCATTCGGCTGACATCACAAGCGGGCAGGGCAACGATGTGCAAGCGCACGGGTACGTCTGACGCATTATTCAGATATCGGCACGGCACAGCCTGTTTGTAGACATGGTCGATGCAAAGTCTGAAACATCTATGCTGGGCTACAATTGCAATCAACGCACGAATGTCAATCAGGCACATGCGCCCCTGAGCCCGAAGTCCACTGCAGCGGTCAAGCACGCAACTGCCATCACGAAGCTTCCGTACATTAACTTTAGATTTCTCATCTGGCTTGCAAGCCTTGTTTACTGGCGGTGGTCCAGACATGCTGCTACGCAGATGAGGCCTGGATTCAGATGTTCCAGAGTCATGTGGGAAGTAGTCACCAAGCACTTCTCATTGTCATCCTAAATGCATGAAAGACTGTGAGCCTCTGAGTTCCTTTCTGAGTTCCTTGACGATCGACTGCATACACGCATCTTTGGCCTTGTACCAGTCCCGAATATGTTTGCTGCTAGAAAACCTGCGGCCCACGCTGTAGCTGTGCTACATGGTGTAACGTAACAATGCAGCCAAGCAGGCCTTGTATTTACTCCAATTGCTGCTGTATGAGGTTTTCGCATTCAGTTCGTCACAGAAACAGCAGTTTGAACTGAAAGGCGCTTTTGTTAAGAAGGGGCGTTTTTTGGTTTGTGTGGTTTCTCTGGTCTTATAGTGCTTTGGTGGTGCAGGGTGCAGGCTTGGGGAACTTCTAGGTTGGGTGATCGTCGACTTTTGTCCTGTCCAGTTGCTGCTAGTCCTTGTTCAGGGGAGACCTTTTCTGCGGCACGCGCAGAAGATCGCAGAACCAATCAGCACGGACAGACAGGGAGAGGTAGAGCAAGAACAAAGTTAAGGCCTCAAGAGGGATGCTTGGCCCAGCTGCAGGGTTCGCTTCAAGAAAAGGTAGGTTGACGAGTCATCAGAGATGAGCCAGAGCCTTTGTGCAGGGGCCCCTGGGGCCTTGTACCCCGTTGGTCAGATAGACTGAGACAACCGAGGCTGCGAGCCACGCTGGAGGGTCCCCCTCCCATACTCAGCAGAAGAAGAAGCGCGCTTCTGCTCCTCGCTTTTCATAATGAACGCGAAAAATCTTATACCATTTTTATACTGACATATCGTAATGCTTATATGTGGTGATATATCTTTTTTGTTTTGCGGTATCATATAATTATGCTGTTTTGAAGCAGGGAGGCAGGCAGTCTCCCCTGCCCCCTGCCCCCCCGCCCATTTGCAAAAAGCAAGCTGGCATGACGTGTTTCTCTGTTTCTGAATAGGAAAACCACTATGTTCTCCAAGGTTTCATAGGAAAACCTCCATTTCCTCAAGCTGGCACGGGTAACAATGAAGAACAAGCGGGGAATGGGGCTCCATTTGCAAACGCCGTGCTCGCATGACGGGTTTGGAAAGGATTCGTACTTTTTGTATTGCAAGTCTCTTCATTGCAACATACAAGTCCTCGTCATGGGCTGAGGTTTCTTTCAAAGCTGGGGTAAAAGCAAAAGGAGGGGCGTTTGGAGCCTGCCGCCCCTCCATTGGCAACCACAGTGCTCGCACGATGGGTTTGGAAGGGGTTTCTATGTTTTTTAATGCAAGTCTCTTCATGTAAGGGCCTCCGAAGGCTCTGAAAGTTTTTTATGCCCCCCAAAAGTCGTAGGAGTTATTTGATAGTTATTTGTTTGAAATTGTTTGTGGCTTTGTGGGCCTTTGTGGGTTATTGCTGGGGTTGTGGCTTGGGCATCGTCTCGGAAGAAGACCACTCACTTCCCACTTTGCAACCCACAGCAGCTACCGCAATAGCGCGCCTACCCGCTCAGACCCTACACATCGTGTCAGTGTTCACAATCACTGCAAAAATTGGTTTCGTCAGGTGGTTGCTGTTGTGTTGGCTGGGGCGCAACCATGCGCAGCTCGAGCCAACCATTGTCACTGAGGCCAGTTTGACAGGTATGCTTGGGCGACAAGGGACATGCGGGAAGTACGAAAGGATAGGAAGGGCGCAAATATGATACTCTGTGACCATGTGCGGTCCGAAGGCTGCATCATCAGGACCCTCAAGCTATGAAGCGAAGCAGGAATCAGTAGCTCACACACCGGGTGCAATCAAGGGAACAACTCTGCAACGCTTCGTCGGGCAGGTGACTTGGGAAGGGCCCAAGGAGATCGTCTTCAGCATGGAGGATGTGAAGCCAATGGCTCTGGATGATATCGCATCTGTGCTGCCAGCGGCAGGACGGGTGTCCGATTAGTTGTTTACAGCGTACACTAACCGTTGCGACTCTGCATTTCGCCGCAGGACCTTTCCGGTGGGCTGTTGATGCAGATGCTCCCGATCAGTTCTTGGCGGAGATGATGCAGCTGGTCCAGCCGGCACCTTGACGACATGGGAGTCGAATAGTTGTTGTTTCCTTGCAGTTTCGATTTGAAACGAGGCCGGCTTTCAGAGAAAAGTTGGTGCCACTGCTGGAGTCGCGGTTTCCCGGCTCTAGCCATCCCTGTGCAGAGGCTACGGACATGGATGGGTTAGGAACTACTATGCAGCCGAATGGGGTGCCATGTGTGTTCGCACTGTGGGAAAGGATGTGGCGAAGCATTGTCCGCGTCATAAGACAGACGCTCCTCTGCATTGCTTAGGCGATGCACTCAGTCTTGACGATGCTGGTTAGTGGCAAAAGTCCTCCTTGTCTCTCTGTGTGTGTATGCATGCGGAAGAAGCAGTAGTCATTGGGGAAGGTCGAGCCTGTCCACATGAGAGGTCCTAGGACATCGTTTGCTACTCAAAGTGTGGCCAAAACAAAGGGTTTGCTCCAAGCGATGACCGAGGTCTCCATACCCCGCACGTGTCCGCCGCATGTGTAGAGGAAGTGCAGCACTCCGTGTCAGAGCCTCAGAGACTTCAGCATCGTCCTATGTCCGGCCTAGCGAGGAGCCCTTGCAGTTCGGGAAAACCATTACTAAGTCAATGGAACCGAACGCAAGATCCAAGACACGTGCAGACGAAATCAATTGATGGAAAGTACGGTGACTCCTGTTGAGTTTTTGGAGCCTGTGGCAAGACACTTGCTGTCTAGTGCTAGGGCTGTAGGAGTAAGATTTCCATCTGCTTGGAAGGCCGTTTGTATGCAGCGAGGAGGTTCAAAGATTCTGCAATCACCGGCGACCAGAAGGCTCTTCAAGCGCGTGCTCCCATACAGCGTTGCTTGTGGGCTACTGAAGACATGCAACACGACTCCTGAGCAGGCTTGCTGGGATGTTTGGAGAAGCACGGGGTTCACTTGGGTAGCAGATGCGTGGCGGCCCCAGGTGTGCTTCCGCGAGAAAAGGAATCTCTTCTCACCTCTCTTCATTTCTGATTCAATTGTTCGTCCGTCTATCTGTTTGTTTGCGCGTGCGTCTGCCTTTTGGCCCACTTTTGGCCCCTTCCCCACGCTCGGTGTGGCACTGCTCGGTGTTAAGCTGACATTCATGTGCTCCTCGCCATGTCTACCAAGATCCCATCCGGCGATCCTCGTAGTGACCAGCTCCGGTTTGTTTTTCATATCGAGCTTCCACAAGATGAGGCAGCAGAAGGAGATGATCTTGGGAGTGTGCCCTTCCATCCCACATCATTTCCGATGTGCCCTCCCTTCGCCCGCATCTCCCTCCCCGTCTCCCCGCCCCACCCCACCTGGCCCCTCCGCCACCCCCCCCCCCTCCCCTCCTTTACTGCAGTGCCCCTGAATGATCCTCTGACCAGCGCTGCTTACCAAGAAAGCCAAACACGTATAAGTAAGAACTCAACGCCATGTGTAGGCATGTTCTGTGCGGACTTGGACCGGCAGGTTGATGCTGTGGTGGCCGCTAGGCATGCTTTGGCAAGCTTGGAGTGGTCACACAAGCGAGCCCGATTCTCAGAGTTTGCAACTCGCAAAAGCCAAGCAGGATCACGATGCCTGAGTCGAGGAGAGGTTGTGACTGTACCCATGTCATCTTGTCATTCGATGTGTGCCCCGACGGTGCTATGGTCCAATCCGGTACCCAGTCTTTAGCTGAAGACGAACGCGTTTCTTTGATACACCTTGAACTCTACAAACCAAGACCCTTCACTCCTTACTCAGTGAAGACTTGCAAGCGCAATATATAACTACACTGCTAGGCTGTACTGCCAGGCTGCGCCTTTGAAGCCAGTGGCCATTTGTCGCTTTTTTCATGGCTGCATTTTGTGGCAGATCAGCAGATTTTCCGTCTGCTCGATGTAGTAGTTTGGTGTCCGATTCCGTGTCGGCACAAAAGTTATCAAGCTGCAAAAGGCAAGAGTCAGCCCGGCACATCAATTCACCTTCCATTTCCGCAGTTGGAAGTACAACCTTGTTCGGTGTCATTCGTCTCCGCCCAGCAAGACGCTCCAGAATTGCTAGGCGGTTTGGCAGGCACGGGGACTGGCTTGGAAGCTCACTTCGAGGGGTTAGCATCGCTGTCCTGTTGCTGGCCTCTGTCCACTTCGCTGATGTAGGCTCAGCTGGTGCGAGCCAGTTTGATTTGGATTATTCTGTCAATGCTGGTCCTATGACACCAGCGGCGACACTAGCGGCGACGACAACAGCGACGGCAGCAGCGACACCAGCGACACCCGCAGCACCAAAGAATATCTTCGCCCCGTGGCTGGACAAATGGGCAGAGGTGAAAGTCGACAGTGACACGGAGAACGAATACTGGGTATTGGGCGAGCTGCCTCTTTATGGCCCGGTTCGCATTCTCAGGAAAGAGACATCTGTCCTTGAGGTCATTGTCAGCGGATTTCTCGCCGGCTTCGTTGTGGAACTGAGCACTGCGCTCTTGCTTCACCCTTTAGACACGCTCAAAACAAGACTTCAGACTGGCCAGGGCCCGTTTCTCCCAGACCCCGTGCTGTACAAGCGCCTGTATGATGGCTTCCTTCCTGTCTTCGCAACTGTTCCAGCACTCTCTGTCTTCTGGGCAGTGAAGGACATCGTGCGAAGAAGTTTAATCGGAGTTGTCAAAGCAAGTCTGCCCTTGGCGGTGGCGGATGTCTTGTCGTCAACTCTGGCATCTGCATGTGGTGAGGCTGCATACGTTGCGGTCAAGACACCTGGACAGGTGTTAAAGATTGAACAGCAGGCAGCATTATTTGAGGAGGACCGTGTGCGGCAGCGCTATGGTGATGAAGACAACTCCTACACCAGCAAGAGCTTCAATTTGAACTTTGTCCGCCTGTGGGAGGAGCAACTGAGCAACACACAGTTGGACTTGGGCTCGTGTAGTTTTTGTTTGTTGCGCGACTCTGGACCTCCTGCACGTAGAAGATGGCCATCTAAGAAATGGCAAGCTTAGCCCCTGCAGGAGAGCTTGCGGAACTTTCCAATCCTTTGTGCCGTGCTCAGTAGCTCCATCCTTGCGAGTACATGTTCAGATGCCACTCTGTTATCTGACATTGTATGCAACCTTGAATCTGGAACTGAAAAAGGTTCAGTTGAGTGCTTGAGACTCAAGGCCTCGTAGGCATGGAAATTGCAGAGACTGGAGGATAGCGAGGACACACAAAGGGAGGAGGCATGCAAGGGCCAGCGCATTGGGATCTGAAGTGGCGTTTTTGCAGCAAACCAGCCCTTGGAAGACTTTCAGCGCCTGAGGGCCTGCAGCAATAGCAAACGCCAGCCATGGGAGAGACGAGCAGGAGGCCGTAACGAAGGAGAGGCCTGACACGGCCTAACACGGAGTCACGAACGCACAGGCTTAGAGTTTTAGATGGTTTCACAGTTTTACACGACAAGACGAAGGCTCACGAACTTAAACTTTGGCAGCCGAAAGGACGGCAACTGATTCACTCAATGCGGAAGGCCTGCAAGCATGCCCCCATCTCGAAGGTTTTGTGCCATCCGCACCTCGAGTGAACTCATCGGGGGTTGATCGAGAGGGGAATTGGTGCAGCTGAGGACCGCTGCGTAGGTGATCGTCTGTTGCTGTCCGCACAAGAGTAAGGACGCCACCATATGCCCATCTTGGCTCAGAACTCTCCGCGAAGCTCTTATCATAAAGTCTCATGCCCGAGATGCCCGAGTCACAGATTTGTCGCAGGACGAGTGGAAGTCACTATGCTATACGGGTGGCGCAAGTCTGTGGTCGCAGCAGTCACGGGGCCGTGTTTGCCAAAATTTGGGAACCCACAAAGATCAGCATGCTTAAGGCTACCGCCATGTCCTTCCCTGGACTGCCTGGTTTTCTCCTTTGGACAGTTCTTTATGTCAATGTAAGGAGACCTAAACTCAAATTAGCCTCCGAGTCATAGAAGGCTCGCACTTTGTGGAGCCCCGTCCAAGTTGCCTCTTCTCCGTTCTAAGAAGCTCACAAAACAGAAACGTGCCACGGTATGATGTACGCCAAAGGCAAAAGGGAAGATTCAACTGACGAACAACCATCTCGGCGAAGTTATGTTAAGTTTGATGGGCCGACTAAAGGTCTACAAGATTTTGCAAAAATGCCGGGGGCGTTGTGGATTTGATCTGTTTTGATTGGCTCTTTCGAAGCTTCATTTGCGGGAGAAGTCGAGAGAGATTTGCCGAGTGGCCTGTTGCCCATGTGCAGTTAATGATCCAGCCTCCATGAACCTCCATCAGCCTCCTCATGCGCCGCAGGTGCTGTGGATGTCCCGCAGGTGGCTCTGCGGACAGCAGTGTTTGTCACCCTTCATGACTCGGGCTTGTTTGCTTCGGGTCCTGGTTCCGAGCCTGGCTTGCAAAATATTTTACAAGCTTAGTGACTGTTAGTGTGGTTACAAAAGCTTGCCTTGTCTCTTGATGTTGGCACAGTTTTCCTGAGGACATCCTCATCTTCACCATTGCTTCAGCAGTCGCCTCCATCATGCTACCCAGCTCAGAGTTTAAACACATTTGTTGCGCCGGCATTTTTCTGAGGGATGAGAGTCATTGCGGCGGGGGGGGGGGGGGCACATCCCAGCAGAGGAGACTCTGGACGGGACGGGGTTTGTGTGTTTTTGATCTTTCAAAGCACTTTCGGACGAAATTGGCCAAAGGCGTCCCAAGTCCCAGGGGCCCCGCCAGCCCCAACTCCAAAGCCTTTAAAGCAGACACAAGCCGCTCAGACCTCTGCCAGGCCTCCAATTTTCGCTTCTAGGAACCTCCCAAAGCTCAGAAACCCGTCCCTGGAGGGGCTTCGCAAGGACTCCAGGCGCCAGGCCCCCAACACCAAACCTCAGACACCAAGGCCTCCCAGAAGGAGCCTTTTTCGAGGGGCAATGACGATAGAAAAGCGGTTAAGACGAGGGTGGAGCACAAGCGGGCAAGTGGGTGTTTAAGCGCCAGCGCACCCCCTCAATGAGACACCCTAAATCCTAAACCTTAAACTGGCGAGAGCACCTGCCCACCTACATGGGTGCTCAAGCCTCTCGGACAGGGCTCAGGACAACGCTGTCCACCTGAAGAGCGTAGCTTCCTATAGAGAAGAACCCCAAACCTTTGCCAACATCAAATCGCGATGTGAAGAATGATCCCGAAATTGCGGAGGTGCACACCGCTGGACGTTGCTCGGACTCAACTTGTCCTGGATGGAGAAGGCAGGCATCGGTCATCGGTCCAGTGCTCCAAACATCAGCCGTGGGGCCGTGGGGTGGTGGCCAGGCATACAGCTCCTACCGTCCAAGCTATGGGACATTCAGGCTCCAGCTAAATCCAGCTTAATTATTGCGGGAACATGCAGGTTCATCATCATCCAGAGACAACATGTGACTTGTCTTCTGTGGAAGCTTCTTTGTGCTCGATGGCCTTGCGAGGCTCGAGAAGGAGTTGCTGGACTCTTGGCGGGGTGGCTCCCGAGACTACTATGGAATGGTTTGGTTGTGGGAGCAGCACTCGGGCTGTGCAGGCTGCTTGGATGTGGTCCGGGATGTGATTGACACAGAGGAAACTGTCAGAGTTTGCATACTAGGAGTACTTAAGCTTTATGTATCCTCTATTGGAGGGTCGTGCAGCCTCACTTTCCGAAGCCACCTTCCCAGGCTGCAGTACGAAGATGCCCGTGCACTCTTCTTGGTTGACGTTCTTGATCGGTTCGAGAACATCGTGCAGCCAATGGTTGCACAAGCACAGTGATGCTCAGTGGCAGACGTTTACTGATGTATTCGCTGCCAGTGCCGGCACGGGCGATGTAGCTTTTTCGATTTTCCCTTTCCGTGGTTCCGAAGGAACACTTTCAATTGACAGAGCAAGTCTTGCAAGCTTGCAGGGATCATGCTGGACAGTTCAGCATCACAGCCAATCCGCGCTGTGAATGGTAGACCACTCCTTGCAAGTGCGGCATGTACAGCCAACGCCGCTTCCCTCTTGGAAACACCCACTTGCTTCCCGGCATCCTCCAGGACTCCAGCTACATGCAGATGCAGCACAGGCCATGCTGCGACACGTGGTGGGAAGCACGTGCTGCGTGTAACATGTTATGACCGCGTGCCCACCCGAGGGTTCAACCGAGTGCTTTTCATCCTCAGCTGCCGAGCAACGTCTTGTTTTGCAGAGTCAGAAAAGTTGCGACGTTTGGGCAACGCAACTACTTGTAGGGCTATGGTTGGGTTGTCTGGCCTAGCCGCTAGCAGATTCTGATTCTTGCTGGAAATCTCTCGAAAGTCAAGCTCCACATCGCCCAGTGCATGTTAGATGACTAGCTTGAGTCTGCAAGGCTGCCGCTTCTGCTGCTGGGGACGCTACCGCTCACAAGGCTATGCCTATGCATCGGTAGAGAAGCACAGACCCTGCGGGTCTACGGAGCATGCGGGTCTACGGAGCATGCTCAGGCCCATGACCAAGCAGCCGGACATCCCGGACATCCCGGACATCCGCATCAGCTCCCCCATGCTCATCCCCACATACATCGGCCTGACGCGCACTGTCTGCCTGGCTGGGATGGTCCAAAGGTGCGGAAGCGTGATCGAATGAATTGAACGGGCCACTTGATGCCACTTGAGCAACAAATCCCAGTTGGAGCCACTGCTGAAGGCTGCTGGCTGCTGCATACGACGCTGGTCGGCACATTGTGGCCTCTCATGCAGCAGCTTGCTTGAAATGCTTGAGTAGATTCGTTCTCTCTCTCTGTCTCTCTCTCTCTCTCTCTCTCTCTCTCTCTTCGTCCCTTTCGATCGCTCCGTTTCTCGCGCTCGCGCTTCCTTCCTCTCTCTCTCTCTCTCTCCCTGTGGACATGACAAGTTGATGAGCAATCACATTTTCTTAAACGCGGGTTCAACTCGCGTGCATGCTGGAATGGTGAATGGCGATCACCCACTAGGGCCCTAGCAGGTTCGCAATTGCCTCTTCGAAAGCAACCTTGCGCGGCACACAATGCAAGTCAGCTCCGCCTCTTCGCAGTGCCCGAAACTCCCGAAGCTTGGTCTCAGCATCCGCAAACGAGCCAGTTCTGAAGCTCAGACGCATGTTTGTGTGTTTTCGGCCGGCGGAGACCATCCTTCCATATCCTTCCTGCTACTGCTGATGCAGGTGCTTCTGACTGCAATCGAGGTGACGGATGGGAGTTCAGGCTTGCGCTTAGAGCTGACATCCGGTTTGTCACTGGCCCTGGCCCCCTACGCGGAACAGGTCACCCTCTATGACTCTATAAGTCATACCAATAATTCGGCCAGACTTGCTTCCGAAGCCCACTGCCACTGCGAAGTGTGCTGCAACCTTAGGCCTTAGGCCCGTTCGTTGCCCCATGCCAGCAAGTCATAACAGGCCTCAAACCTGACCCATCCTGACCCCTAATCTGCTAAGATGTGTATCCCCAAGGTTTAAGCCCTGGAGCCTGTGGTGCAGGTGGGCTGACTTCAGAACACATCCATACATCTGCTGCCCCAAGGCAGGGGGAGCTTTCAGTTGCTGACATGGCCGACACTTTTGACATCAGTCCGCAATATTTATTATCCTTGGGGAACCACATCAAAAACAAACCATTACTGTACTGATTCAACATCAGGCTGCGCGCCGCCATTCTGAATATTTGGGGGGGCAGCAGATTTGCCCGGAAGGTGGGGAACCGGATCCAGCTGGAGCATGCGGAATATGTTGCTGTGCTTGGTCATGTTGTGCTTGTGCAGATGCTTTCTCCAGAGGCTGGAAGGTGGAAGAGCGCGGTCGCTGTCCGAGTTGAAGTACAGTGACACTGCTGGGTAAGCAAGGGATGAGATCAGGTGAGGGTACCCTGGGTTTCTTAAAGTTGAGGCACCCGTTTCCTTCCGACATATGCAGCCTCACACTCCGAAGGTACCCTGATTTTTAAAGTAAATATCTTATTTGGAGGACCCGAAGCAAGCAAAAACTGAATTAAGACATTCTGGGAACTGGATTTCTCAAGAAGTTTGAGGCAGTTCCGAAGACCAAAATAAGAACAGGAGCCTCCATACCCAACATTCAAAAACCCTTCCTTCCCCAACCCATACCCATCATCATCATCATCATCATCATCATCGACTGCGCTGAGTCCAAGTCAGAAGAGTCATACGCAACACAACCGAGCTATAGGCAGACGTAAGTTCAGCGCGGTCACTGTAGCCGGACCCTGCATTCATCCTTTTTCTCGTTGCACTGAAGAAGCTGCCGGAAGGCATGGCAGGCACCATGGCATGATGGCAGTCAAGTCTCGACTCAGGCCATGGCCATTGCTGTCGAAAGCCGTGGACATGGGCCCATGGCTTGGACCACTGCTGCACACGAGTAGCACACGGCCTTTGTTCAGTTTCTGGGAGTATCATATCTGGGCTTACTGGCTGAGGATTGTGGTGAGCATTGTGCCCACGAGCAGTGTAAACACAGTCCACGTCTCAGACTGTGCTATGGGGCACTGGAAGGCCTGTGGCACTTGTAACATAGTTAGATGCGTCACTGGCTCAAGGTTTTCGCCCAGGTTCCTTAAGGACTTACAAGTGGGTCCCATCTACAGCGGCAAGTGTCTTCCAAGTAAGACTGGAATTTCCAGAGGCTGCGCAGTGGCCACATGACAGTTACTGCCGCGTCTCGCCGCATCGGGATCTGAGACATTGCGCTTGCGTGGCATCCGGTTGACGACAAGACCGAGGAGTACAAGCGCGCCCCTCATGTCTGTTCGAACCCCGACATGTGAGACTTCTGCTAAAGTTACGGACTTGTGCTATTGGGGCGGAACTTGGCAGGTGTTGTCCAGAGATGCCTGCAGGGATCAGAGTCGACGAAAACTTTGAGAAGGTGGAAGAATCAGCGAAGAGCTTAGCTGCAGTGAATTAAACCATGATTGAGATCATGTAGGCCTAGCGGCAAAAGCCTGCTCCGCCGACCCCGAAACCGAGACCTTCTAAACCTTGGCAGGGGTTGAGGTCAGGTCTCGAAAGCTGCCCGAGTCCAAGTTTTTGAAGGGGGTCGGTCCGTAGGAGGCCATCCGGTCGGGACCCGATCGGCAGGCTTTGGAGCAGGGGCAGTGTCGGGCTGAGTATGCTGAGGCCCATTCTGAACTGATCCTGCTATGGTCGCAGATTGGGGTAGTGCGAGGGAGGCCAACAACGGCAACAACGATGGCCAGAGGACAGCAAGGAGACGTCCACAGGGCGGAGCGGCGGAGCGGGGGACCCGCCACTGGGCGCCACATCCGGGCTGGTCGGCGGATTCTCCGCGGTACGGCACCTGAGATCCTTCAAGGCATACCCGATTCCCCAAACTCCCACGCAAGGTAGTTCGTGGTGACGCCGCTTTCTCTGAGATCGACAGCATGGGCTCCGCGTGGGTTGCGAGGCTGCGGCAAAGCATCACAAATGCACATCCCTGTTTTGACAGCGCCTTCCGCCGAGCCGTGTTGTTGAGACCCTTCAAGGCCGCTTGACCTGTCCACAATGACACGGGCACAGGCTACAACCGTTGGAGGCATTTTGCACTGTGGCGGTTTTCACCTCCCACAAGCTTCTTACATAACATCTGCACTGCGGCACCATGCTTACTGTCGGCACCGCCAGTCCTGATTGTCGGCTTGATCTCGATACTGTGCTGGCGCCGAGCATTCTTCCGGTTCAGGGTTTACCTTGCAAGCTTGCAGCGAACCCACCACCTTGTGCCTCATTCGTGCAGTGCATGAGGTGCATCTGCGGCCGTAGTCAGAGAACCCACTCGAATGAGCACAAGGCGACCCTCTGGACTACCTTTTGCCAAGCGACAGCACTGGGTCATTGTTCCTGCCAAATGACTTCAGGACCACTGATGAGAGCCGAAGGTGTCAGAAGGAAACGACAGCCCGACAAAGCCATGCCCATGACCAGCAGCAGACATGAGGCGACATGAGCTGACACGGAGGTAGTACAGGTTGCAAATTGTATGCAAGAGTAGGAGAGCAGTAGGAGAGCAGGAAGGAGTCACGGAGGAGTACTTCGCAGCTGGCTTTTGGCTCTTCTATGGCCCCGTAGAGGGCCCCTAAGTGGGCCTTAGGTGTGAGGGTGGGCTCCGCTGAGCTGCTCTCCGAGCTGCCGCTAAGATGCACCCAGGACACTGTCAGTCTGAACGAGCCCCGATACTTATGGTGTGATCTTAAAGCATGTTTACAAAGTCTTCTTTAAGAATCAAAATTTTTGCATCAATGTTCTTAAATCCCTAAACAAGGATACAAAATGTCTTCACACCAAGCATTCGCAAGTCGCTGGTCGGCTTGGAGCCTCCCTGCATTTGCCCACGAGGCTCGGAGAGCCGCCAGGGATGTATTCAACACAGAACTACGAGCAGCCGTGATGCCGCCGGTGTTGACAGCAACTTCCACTCAAGTCACGCAGTTGCGTGCACCTTTGCAAAGCGCAGGATTTGCGACCTGCACCAACTAGTTACAGTTACAGTACAGTTACGGTATGTCAAGTCAACATTATATTGACGTTGCCAGGCAGACGCAACCTGCTGGGCCGCCATATGCAAGTTATGGCTACCAGGGTAACTATCAGGGCAACTACCAAGGGCCTTATCAAGGTGCGTATCAAGGTCCTCCAGCAGGGGCCCCAGTAGCCTTTGGCACAAGAAGCGAAGAAAGCATGTAAGTATCAAAGAGTGGCCGCAGAATCACCTGAGAGTGAAGAGCTGCAGGCTGGACACCCTCAGGGCCCTTACGGCGGGTATGGGCAAGTAGGCTGGAAGATGCTGGAAGCCGGTCCGTGAGTCCAGTCTCGGATGTTGAATTCCTCGATTCCTCGATCTTTGCAGGCAACATGCCCCCACATGCAGGAGGTCAGCCCCAAGCGGCCCAGCCGCCGCAGAAAGGTGCCCTTGGCTTCGCCATGAACCCCGACTGGTGCACCTAGCCGCGCTTGCCTATGCTATCGCTCATGCCCCCACTAATTTGGCTTAACTTTGCCGGGAGTCGCTGCGACTCCTGCCAGGAGCCAGTACTTCTTTGCCGCGTCGTGCTCAATAATGCTGAAGACTTAGCCTGTCAGCTCTCGTCTCCTGGCAGCCATTAGCGGCCATCCACTCGAATTCGCGACTCAGGCTTGGAGCCTTCATTGGCGGACTCTGCCTTTTCTTTTCTTTCGAGCCCTTGCCCTTATTGCCCTTATGATATCGCTTGGAGGGAACCTTGTGCCACTTCTGGCTGAGGCTAGTTGACTTTCTGGAAACCTGCTACATCATGCTTTTTGGGGGTCAGCCTGGCAAATCTTCTTGCTTTCCTTGCTGCGGTTTTCTATCGTGACAGCTGGGCCAGGCGTCCTTGCCTTGATGGACACCCCATGCTTCAAAACCATGAAGACAGCAACTTGCTCTGCATGTCGAGCTGAGGCAGCTGAGGTGTTTCGGAAATATTTGCGCATGAGACCAATGTCGATCAGGTCAAGGATCATCGGGAGTACTTTTCCAAGTACATCGGCATCCTGACTCGAGTGACAGGCGAAATGCTTGCGCATGCTTGCACATAGATCGCATAGGTGTGTGGAGCACATGGAGCAGCCCACACCCGATTCGACTCCCCACCTGGTGCGGTCATTGGAAGGCAAGGGCATCGCATTCCTTTTCCTGGGCTGCTCGCTGTTCTCCACCATGTGGGACAATCTGGACTACCCCCCAGTGCCAATCAGAGTCTGCTCCGGTAGGGTTTGAATCGAGGATTGAATACTTCAGTGGCTTGAGACTGTGAGAGGAGAGCACCTTCATGAAGTTCCTGGCTTTTGTCCTGTGTGTTCTACCAATGCTCGTTGGCGCCTGACACCCAGGAATACTCTCTAATCAACCGACTGTGAAGCGGATAGGTGCAAGAATATACAGAGCTACTGCACTTACGTGTAATTGCTATATAGAAGCTGCTGTCATCTGAGCCTTTCAGAGCCAAGATTGCGGCATTGGTCATCGGCTTCATCAAGAGCCAGAAGCTCAACAAAGCTCGCGAAGCCTTAGCGAGCCAGGCCCGAAACCAACAGTTTTCTACAGTTTTCTGCACAAATTGGCAAGAATTTGCAAATATCCATAAGGACTCAATCAGAAGGTGAAGTCGCACAGTAGATTCAGCAGAGTTACGTCTACTGGATCATGAAAACTGTGCGCACCCCCTGTTGCTGCGCCAGATAACTGACAGCATCGGCACGCTGTACGACCAGTACGCTAGAACATATCCAGGGCTGCACGTGGCCAGCTCAGTGGGGCTCAGTGATCCTCCGAGAGAGGAGAAGCCTTCCGAATCGGATCAATCTTGTGATCTTTGGTGCCAAAGGGTGGTCTGACCATGGTGGAGTTTGGTGACCTGACCGACAAGCTTGCAGGCTTCAAGTGGGAAGGCCAGCATAGCTTCGGGGATCGCAAGCGATTCGGAGCCGAGCAGACATCCGCGTCTCCTGCTGTCAGATACCGACCTCAAGCTGATCTTTAATGCTCTTGTCAGCAATCCTGCCTGGAGGGCAAATCCTACAGGTGCACCTAAGGGTGATTCTAAGGGTGATTCTGAGGTGATTCCATATCGATTTTGGGGCATTGCACTTGCACTCCAGTCAGAAGACATCAGAAGACTGTTCGCAGGTTTTGGTTCGCACGGTCAGCAGACGGTCGATTTCGCCAGGATCCCTCGCGAGGACATCAGGGATCATGGGGTTGGAATGTTACAACGTTACACCTTGTAAGCCAAGCGAAGTGTCACTTGACGGTTGAGCGACACTTTGATGTCACGCTGTCATGCGAAGGATTTGCTTGGCTGGGTGAGAGGTGGTATAGTACCGTCCCTAGTCAGGCCAAGATATGAGTCGACAGGTATTTGTTGAATCTGCGAACCATCTCCCCCGTGCATCCCATGCGCCCATGCCCCAGCTCTGAGATTCCAAGGTGTGGCTGTGATGCAAGCAGCCCCGGCCTCTCATGCCGCTGCGGCGATGCAAGTAAACCGTCTTAAGTCCATTACTAGTAGAGGCTAAGGCGCCTAAGCCCTAAGCCTTCAGGTGACCCTGCAACTACAAGAAACATAGAAACAAAATGAGCCAAAAGTGCCGTTGACGAAGTGGCAGGAGCTGCATGCAACAATTAAAGTTGGAAATGCAGGCGAGTCGTCCACTGTACGCCTTTTGGCTAATTCGAGCAGGCTTGCTCCAATCGAAACTGAACGCTGCACAATAGCATGTCAGTAGTCGGTCTCTGAGCAGAATAAGAGCAAGCCTTTGTGGTGATCGTCAGCATGTGCTTGACCCAAAGAGGATGTGGGATCTACTCGCACCGCCATACTGTTAATGATGCTGTTGAAAGTGCCCTGCCTCAGCTTGAAACACTTGATGGCTATGGACACGTGGGCAGGGCGAGCTTGATCTTGAGCCGTGAGAATGTTCACGGATGCTTCTTGGAAATTTGGGACAACGCTGTCCCTCATCAAAGCCCTCGCGAGCGCACCATGCCATTTGATGTTCAGCTTTTGTCAAGGCTTTGAGCTTTTCCCATGAGATTTGAGGTCAGATTCGGTTTTGGGAATCGTTCTCATGGTTCGATGTGTCGCTGCTCGTTGCCGGCCCCAGCTTTCGTACCCACCATCCTAAACAAACACAAGCATCGGCCGCAACCAAGCAGGGGCCCAGGAGCCAAAGTAGCTAAAGGCGCATTGTGAGACTCATCAAACTTGGACACTTTCATGGCTTCGAGCCCCCTGACATAGCTAGAACCACAGGCTCAGTAGAGTTTTGCCTTCGTTTTGCTGCTGCCGACATGACAGTGCCATGGAGCTGAGCCCTCAGTCTGAGCCTGCTTGCGGGCATCACCTGTAGCTCCCTGATAGCTCCTGAAGCTGGAGCTAAAGACGCTGCTGACGAGGTCTGTAGCAGCAAGACGATGGGAATCATTCTGGCAAAGCGGGAAGAGGCCATGGGGGCCATGGGAGGTTTCTGGTTGTCTGCAGTCCTTGAGACAGCCTAGATGCATCCTTCAGTGCCGCAGGAGAGAATTTCTTTCAACCAAACCCGAGCACGTTTTGGCCTGAGATGCACGAGGATGTTGATGCGAAGGGGCAGATTGCCTTCACTGCAGTGCTTGGACTTGGGTTAAGCAAAAGATGCCGGCAGGTGCATCCGCCTACCTTGAGAAATGTCGGCCAGACTACATTGAGGCCAAGCGCGCCGCTTTTCACAGTGGCAGGTCTCATGTACAATGCTAAACAGGATGATGTCTTGCTGGGGCTAGCCCCTGACGAAGAGGAGAGCATGTTGTGTGACTGTCAGCATCATGTGATCAAAGTCGTGAGCGAGAGACAAAACATGCTGTCACTTTCCCCTGCTATTCCATATACCTTAATGTATGCGAGCAGCCATGAACTTGGTGCCTTTCGAGTTCTCACGAAATCGCATGGCACAGCCTTCGCTTCGCAGGACGGCAACCAGAAGGACGAAGACGAGGAAGAAGAGAACCAGGCATGGTGCAGTATGATTGCGCACTGAAACAAAGCCTCGTCAGTGAATGATGGAAATGCGTATCAGTCACCATGACATCCCAACTTCAGCGCATTTGGGATCGAATCCCGAAGAATTCGATAATACGTTGTGGTTGGCATGCTGCCTTGTCTCAGGAGCCTGAAGTCGAGGAGGAGGAGGACGAGGAGGATGAGGATAAAGAAGAGGAGGCTAAATTCTGTTCGGTCGGATGTGATATGTGGCAGGTACCCCCTCGAGACTCGATACGTTTGTGCTGACATCTTGCAAGGATGAACGAAAATTGATGGCCGAAGCTAGTTCGAGGCTCGAAGTTGCGGACTCTTCGTGGTTATAGAGTCTGCCAATGCGTCCGTCATGAGTAATTTTCGCTTGCTACTTGCTACCTCGTCCTTGGGCTTGCACCTTGCACCACTGCAGGGCCAAGGAGCGAGTCCAGGCTGAGCTGAAAAAGTTCCGGCAGGCTGCCATCAAAGGCCCAACTCGCCTTGTGCGCAGAAGTGGTCTGCCTAGTGGTCTGCCTCCTGGTACCTGTTGCATGTGTTCGCATGTGCTTTTCTCTCCGACGCTGTCGGCGCAGGCAACCGATGGGCACTGATGAAAATGACTCGTTCACCGCATTATCCTCAGTGCAGAGAGCTCTGTTACTGTAGTAGTTGCTCTTGTCAACCTGTGCACCTAAGGCACTTGGCCATCGATTCGCCTGACCAACATGGCCCAGAGCTCTGATTTCGGAGCCGCTGAGAGCTTGCCAGAGTTTTTGCCGAATGCTTCTTTTTGCGGCCAGGCCGAACAGCGTTGCATTTGGCAGCGGAGCATGGCCAGAATCGAGCAGCTCTGTCCCAAGTCAAACACGCAACATCTCCTTGTGGCCTCTGCAGAATTTAGAATGCAGCTGCAGAATGTGAGAAAAAGAAGCTGGGTCAGGTGGAGATACTGCTTGGAGCGCGCGCACGTCATGCGCGGACCCTAGCATTGCAAATGGTTTGGGACGCATGGCAATTTGGCTATATCTGGCTAAGGACATCAAGACGAAAATGGGCTGGACTCCGCTGCACGTGTCAGCCTTCCATGGGCAGGTCACGCGGCACACGTTTAAAGCATCTCGGTGTTTTCTGCATTCTTCAATAATGTTCAAACATCATTTTCAACTACAGGTTCATTGCTTGCAGGATATACAGTTGAAACCACAGTCCGATCAGTCGAGGATTCAATGCTGCGCCCAGTCAGGGACGCATCTGAGAAGCATGAAACCCCAGCCGACATTCGGAGCGACGGAAGCAGCTCCACCCGAAGCATGCAAAGCTCCCACGGTATCACGACCAGCACGCATCGCTCGTGAGTGAGTGACTGAGGAGTGACTGCCAACTGGGTGGCTAGTTGGTAGCCATTTCCCTCCTGCCTTCTCAGGGGGCTCCGATACGTCATTGCCCCTTCCGCGGTTGGAGTTCAGGCTGGCCGCGCGCCCCGGTTCCGAAAACGTCATCACCCGAGGCATAAAGGGAAAAGGAGGGGCTCCTCGGGCTCCACTCACTTCACACAACACAGATGTCAAAAGCAGGGGCCGCCGTCCCCCGCACAAGGCAGCCCCCCCAGTGAGGGGAAGCACGCATCATCACCGCCACGAGGCCTGAATTAAGACCACGACCACGACAACAGCAGGATTGAATAGCTCAGCAGGCGAAACTCCAAATGCCATGTCGAGTGTGTTCAGATGTGTGCAGTACTCGTGCACTGCGCTCATCACGGTGGCCAGCACAGTGCCAGTTTGTATCTCCTCTGTCTCCTCTTTTTGCTCCCAGCACAGGAGTGGTTGCAGTTTCTGTGGACAGTTTGCCCCTCTTTGCCAAGGTTGCTTGCATCAACCTCCTGCTGCAATCCACAGCCGATGTCAATTGCAAGGAGAAGTGATAGACTCTGATGGACTGAAAAGCACTTGATCACACGATTTTTGAGCTCCGTTGTGGCTTGGCGCGCCGGGGGGGACGGGCTTCGCCGTGCAAAGTTTGTCAATCGCTATGATGTGACCTCAAGGAGAAACATGGCTGCACTCCACTTATGTTTGCAGCTTCCTCGCCGAAGCCACCAGCTCAGGTGATTTGCAAGAGATCTTTAATGGCTTGTAGGTTTGTTTTTCCTTACAGTAGCAGCCGGTGGATCTAAAACTCTCTTAGCCAGCTCTCTCCGCCTGTTGAATCCGTACAAGGTTATACTTGGTGGACCTGGTATCCAAGAAGGATCGCGCACGTCGGCTGAAAGCGCGCTGGACCCCCTGGCTCTTCACAGCATCCCAGCATCTTGGGAGTCCCACAGTCTTCGCAGTCTTGAAGAGGGCGATTCCCCCCCCCGTTCTCGGATTTTAACGCGAATGCTGAGGCCAGGATGCTGACAAGAAACGGAGGGAGCAAGAGGAGGACAGGATGGATCTAGACTTGGCCAGCCCGACACCTACAAGTGGAGAGCGTGGTACTTGTAGTGTTTAATAACCTCCTTACTGCCCCAAAGCAAGAACACCAGGTGCTAGCAGGGAGAAGGGGGCAGGAAGCATTTCCACCACGGCACCGAATGTTGCGGGGAGCTGAGTTTTTCTAAGCATGCTGCATGCTGCCTGGACTGGATGTAGCCTCGGAGGTGTGGAAGTTCTACCAGAGTCGTATCGAGCTTCTGGTCTTGAATGCCCTGTTGTCCTCGCCAAAGATCAAGGTGGGCTAGTGCTGAGCTTGCTAAGAGCTTGAAAGCAATGACAGAGTTGATCCCGTCTATAGACAAGGTCGATGCCTATGACAACAAGCGACGGACAGCTTTACTTTATGCGGCCCGGTTCGGCAGAACTTACGCAGTCAGCCGTCTACTGGATGCAAAAGCCAGTTTGGGATTCGCTGACCGAGCCAGGGCCTTGGCTTTTGTCCACAGTTGCATATGGACGTTTGAATTTGTCACTATTCGTTGTGGATGGAAGTAAGTGCACACAATTCAGCCAATCTCAGAAAATGACGAGCACAATCACTACAAACTTCGTGAGCACGGCTCCAATCACCGCATATCTTGACTGCTTGCTTTGCATGCTGCACCGGCACGATCCTCCAGACGGCAGTTGCTTGGGGACTCCAAATTGCACGACCCTCTGCAACCGGTGACACCGGAGCATGGTGAGCCGACCTGTGCAACGCTCCCTTCTCGAGGCTCACACGACAGCGACAATGCTATGAGCACAGTCTGCATCCTCTAATGGCCCCGATGAACAAAACATACAGAGCTTTCTACCGCAGACCAACGCGTGCTTGGTCTCAGGCCTCCCATCTCAGAGCCCGGAAGCTCTCCAGTAGCCCGCTGTATCCAGCGCTGGTTTGGGGAATGTGGAGGGGCTTACTTGGCTAATGAGGCAGAAGGCGTCATCCCAAGTGGAGACATACGTCACCTACATCTAAGAACATGCAACAAGTTACACGTAGTCGTAAAGTGTCGAAACGTGGTTCATAGAGAGTCTTTTGGACAACTTGTGAGTTGTGCGCCCACTTCCCCTTATCCATCCCTTCCATTTCATGCAGATTCTCGTTGCTACTGCTGCACGTGACTTCATCTGAGGAGGGCCAAGTACCTCTTTTTGCCGCAGCCTGCAACGAGCACTTGGACACCGTAGACCTGTTGCTTCGTGCCGGATCCAACATCAACGCCACAGACCAGCCGCTGCCTTTGGGTCACTTTGCAGACTTTTCAGATGGTTCATGCTTCAACTCATTACAGCATTACAGGTATTTTCGGACTCCTCTGCACGGAGCTCTGGAAGAGGGCGACGAGAGCATGGCGAACTTGCTTCTCAAAGCTGGTGCCAGTGCCAGCCTTACCTTGCTCGCGACCTTGCTTGCGAGCTTAGGTACCCATTGCATGAATCATTTGGTGGCATGTCGTCAGTCAAGAACCCAGCACCTGCAGGTGTGAATGCCTATGACTGTGAGGGTCGAACTCCTATCATGCTGGCGATGGACAGAGGGAACAGACGACTGTTCTCCAAGATTGTCCGCCGCTTATAGCTTCCATTCGATTCAGGTCCCGCGTTGAAAGTCCGGTTATCTTCCGCTGTGGCACATGTGGCACGAGGTCGAGAAGAAGTCGAATTTGGATGTTCTGGATAAGAGGGGATGGAATGTGGTCATTTACGCCATCGAAACCCAGATGTTGACCGATGCCTGGTCCTCGGCATTGGGAGTTGTGAGGTCTGAGGATGTCTGAGGTGCGGGATGTGACCACGCTAGGTCTATCCTTTGCTGATGAAGCTAAACAAGAATGCAGCGATCATCTTGCGGGCCAGAGATCCCCAGGCACAGCGCTCGTATGCGGGAAAGGCTCAGCTCGTGGCGAATGCGTTGTGGAACTCAGAATGTACAGTGCAGGGCCTGAACGCCGTGCACCATGCAGCGCAGCTACCCAATGCCGAGCTGTCCACGAAGTGCGTTCAGCAGCTGGCCAATCTGGACTTTGAGGCATTTGGCCCGGCCATTCCTATAATTCTAGCCGGGTTGACAGCAGGCAGCGAGCTTCGGTGACTGCAACGGAGACACGGCGATCCATTCCGCTGCTGAGCGGGGCCGGCTGGAGGCTACCAGCACTTAGCCTACCACATGCTACCACCACGGCATGATCTATTAATATTACCCATTGCCTTCTTTGCAGAGAGGTGCTGCGCATTTTCATCGACCGTCTGCCATCCCTGGACTACTTGAACAACCGCGGGGAGACCCCTCTGCACTATGCCGCGCTTGGGCCTCGAGATAGCTTCGGCTTCTGCCTTGCCATGCCTTGCCACTCAAAGCGCCAATTGTTTGTTGAGTATTGAGTTGAACTGTTGAACTTTTAAAGTTGAAGTTATTTAAGTTGAAGTTGCTGAAAGGCGGGGTGGGCACATGGCCTGCGTGGTGGCATTGGTCCATGGGGCCTCAGGGAGGAACGGCCCCTGCGATGCAGGAGCCATTGACTCTCAAGGACAGTGCTTTCAAAGTGGTCAAAGCATTCGATGTGCGCTTCCTGTCTGCAGTGGATGTCACCGACGCACAGCACCAACGCAACAAGATGGTGCTGTTTGAATGCTCTTGGAAACGACGGACATCCTTCTGTAAGTGCCGCAACCTTTTCAACAAACCGGGTTTCACAAAAGCGCACTGTTACGACTTACGAAAACGAGAGACGACAGCACCTCTTTCTGCTTTAGCCTTCAATTGGAAAACTGTCTGCCACCCAAGTTCTAATGTGGTCATGCTCCACAAGCTAAAGTTCCTAAAGTTGGCCAAACGTGTTTAGGAATCAAACTGTTTGATTCGGCAGATGAAGTTCATGATCGTAATGAAAGGTGTCACGCACAAGCATTCCGAAAGTGGCTGCGACTCTGAGGAGTGTGCGCATCACACATCCACATCTAACAATGTCTAACCCCCCGCAAACCGCTGCTCGACCCGAGTTGGGCTGCGAGACGACAGAAATTTTCTCCCCGTTTCTTCTACTTGCCTGGCTCCGACACAAATGGTTGAAGGATGGAACTTGCTGATGCACGCCTGCGTTTCTGGGCACCTTGATCTGGTCAACTTGCTTCTGCAGAACAGGGAGGCCCGAGTTGGAGCTAAAAGCAGAGCTAAACTGCGTTGAGAACAGAGTGTCACGGAGCCGTCGTGTCGAGGGCCAGCACCCGGACCTGGCCTTTCCGCCATTGGATGTGAACCATGAAGACCGTGCAGGGCAGACGGCTAAGCGGGCTTTGTGGGGGTATGCTGAGCAATGTATGGCACCGTATGGCTCTATATGGCTGTCCTTGCATATAAAGCGTGCACGCATGCATTGCGAGAGCCGCATGAGTGGTGTTCAGGGTGAACGCCCTCTGTGTGGCTGCCAGAGAAGGGCCTTCCTGCCACAGTTGGACATCAATGTCGAAACGGCAAGGCTGATCAGAGCGTTTTGCCAAGCTGCGGAAACAGGCACTGGCAGCTGCTGCCATCGCTGGTTTTGGCCGGGTCCAACACCGCAGGGAAGGCAGGCGGCAAGCATGCCGGTGGCAGAACATGGCACATAAGATCAAGGTGTTTGTATCTGCTACTGTCAGAAAGCCTTTCACTGAAAGGATCGCGATGGCTTCACAGCAGTGCACTGGGCTGCCATGGAGGACGAGGCTCTTACGATGCACAGCCCCTCAGCTTCTGGCTTCTCAGCCAAGGCAATTCAAGATACTGCATGGGGCTCTCGGCGATGCCTAAGGAAGTGCTTGCTCGATCTTGGGTTCGATGCGAATGCCAAGGACTTCAAGGTACGGTTCAGGGGGTGCCAGTACAATGTCTGTACAAAGTCTGGTGCCATTCGCCACTCCTCGCTGAGGGCTGGACCCCTTTGATGCACGCCTGTGCTCGTGGAGCAGATGCAAAGCTGGCATGTTCGGAATAGTGATCTTGAGCAAAGTGTGAGCTTGCAGTGTGTGCACGAGCCATTGGAATGATGCCACGATGTGGAAGGAAGTTGTCCGTGTGCTGGTGGACTTCACAGCCGAGATCGATGCCCGCAATTGGGACCCACCGCTGATCAGCTCTTCTAGCAATGGTTTGGTGCTTGTTCTTGCCGCTTGTTCTCGTATCCTTGCTGGTGTCATACGTTGTCTTGGCCACTGTGCCGTATCTGTAAAGTACTGACGGTGAACTCTCATAAAGCCGTCAATGTCAGCAGCGTCATGAGCCCTACACTTGTTTTAAGGGGAGTCTGGCTGATGAGTTCTTAAGACTTCTGCGACAACAAAGAACAGCGACATGTGCTAAAATCGCGGACTACAAGCGCGATGTAGTGAGTTTCGAACAATGACAGATTCATGTAGCAGAGTACCAGTACTTGCCTGCCTCGAACGAGATGAGAGAGACTCTAAGCACAGTTGGTAGATGTTGGGAGTACTGTTTAGCCCTCAAGTGAGAACCCCTTGACGAACTTCCCCGCCCCATAACTTGGCAGATCAGAACCAAACGCAGGCCAGCAGGCCTTAGGTTTTCTACCGGCAACAAAACTTCCCCCAATGCCCAAAAGGCCAGACCCTGAATCCCGCTTTGTAAATACCTGTGTAGGCGGTGTTTCCTTTCAAGTATCGTAGCAACACGCGGTATTCTCACCATCCTGAGCCAATAGAACGACCGTACAACTACTGAGCCATCGCATTTGCCCAAGAGCCCAAGCCGCCCAAGCACCACAGGGTTTTGAAAAGCCCGCTTCTGCTATTGTTTTTAAACATCCTTTTTGACTGTTGTCTGTGAGAACTACCACGGACGTCACAGTGAAAAGTTTGCGGGGATACCAGGCCACTTCCCGCATGAGAACCGTAAACGCATCATGGCCCCAATGCTGTCCAACCTGGGCGTTCAGCCGTCGGTGCTTGCAACTTGGAATGCAAAGCCCTACTAGCAAGAATGGTCATGCTAGATGCCTCAGATTTTCAAGGCATGTTCGCACAACTGCGTTACCTTCAAAAAGCAACAACAAGCAATCTAAAAGTCTTCAGGCCCCGTTTGCAAGCATGCCACCACAAACAGCAGCTAAAATCTGCCAGAACATGTGTAGGCATACATTCCCATGACACCCAAACCGAATGTGGTTCTTGAACTCGAAAGACGACCCTTCTTCTTGAAACTCAGATCGCGAATGCAGGACGGCGACACTGCTCTGCAAATCACGCAGAGACGCCGAGATCCGCCTGACGTGGTTGCTGTCACCAAGGCTCTTTGGTAAGCTGCTTCAGATGTCCAGAGTTCGCATGGGGTTCGCCTTGTTGAGGACATCCTTCTTGATGGCATCATGGGAAGCGACGAACCTGCCTGCGCCCCAGCTTCGGAACGTGAAAGCGTAGCGGCGTAGCGGTGCAGAGCAGTCGATGTCGCTCGTGATGGTAAGCGCAGCGCTCCCGAAGAAGCTGTGAGACTGTGATCCTGGAGGCGCAAGGAGGATCCGTCCAGGCCGTTGGCCACATGATGGTGTCCGTCCTCGAGGCAAGTCAGCAATCCCGCATAAGCCCTTCAGTGCCTGCTGTGCGAGGCAACCGACCTCTACCTTGAGGGCAAGACGGGCTTTGTGTCTTGACGGGGTTCACTCTTCAAGTTGGAGGGCTTCACATGGGCTTCGCGTCGATGATCGTCGGTGTTTCCCGTGAGTTGCTCGAAAGGTCAATGCTTACGTGAACCTCCAGCTGCGCACGCAGACGGGAGCCCGGCCACAGGCGGGTCCACTGGGTCCATCATAGGTCTGCGACTCTGTGAATGCAGTTCGTCAACGAAATATGCGTCCGAGGATATGACATGCCGCTCAAAACGAGAGGTATTGTTTGTTATTTCTGTCGTGTTAGTGGGATGTTTTACGAGTTTGGTGCTGTAAGCTAATTCTCTTTACTTTACTCGGAAACCTCTATTTTCTTTGTTTTTGATCGGAAAACCTCCACTTTCTCCATAATATTTTACATGGCGCTAAATAGCTCTAACTCAAGTTAACCCTGAGCATGTTTCGGATCCTCGACGAAAAGGCTGCGTTCACTTCGTGCGTCTTGCAAAATTCATCGCCGGAGTGGTCATGCACTGAGAAGTACAGCTTTGCTGCTTGTGCTATTGTAGTTTGTTGGCGATGATTTGTGTGAGAACACCGTTGCGCATATTATGTCAATCGTTGCTGGCAATAAGGCATGAAGTTTTCCGCTTCGACACGACTCGGGTGGACCCGAGCGCTGTGCTTGTGGCCTGGGTGGTTCGAGCCTTTCGGGGCAATCCTCGCTTAACTGAATGATGCTGTGGGTTTGCCAGAAAGCACAGACACCGGCATGTTGCAAGGTTGCCGCCCCCGGTGAGAACACCAAAGAAGTCATGGATGGAGCCGCGTTGGGTTTGGACGAGGAGCCCAACCCGACCATCAAAAGAGTGGGGTCGATGTCGAGTGACCAACTGCTGTTGCGAACATTTTGCAGGTAGAGCTTCAGAATCTCTCGCACATGGAAGCTGTGACTGGCAAGTCTTGACCTTGGCTTGACTGCTGCACTGATTCGTCACAAGGTTGGAAGATGCCAGGAAGTTTCCAACACTGTGCAACTAAATCTATTGAATATTTTGTCTTTTGCCTGCTCTGGGAGGACACTGCATCAGGAGCAGCCGCAGTTTACCTCTGCGCTGCAGGAGGGTTAGCGTGATGTGTGATAGAGAGAAACGAGAACGCGAGTGAGCACTTTCAAGCGACGTCGCAGGAATCCTTCCAGCGGCTTATGAAGCGAGCGGATAGGGAGGAGGACTCAGAGGCCTGTTACAGCGGTGGCTGTCCTCCAAAGAAGCGCGTTGCGTGCATCGTGGCTCGTTATCCCTCGTTCATCATCCTGCCATTCGGCTATAACAGGTTGTGCATGGCCAATGACTTGCAATTGCACGACGTCGGCAGGTGCTGCGCTTGCGAAAGCTTGCCATGGCACAGCTCACCGGAACTGAGCACGGAGCTTGAAGCTTCTTTTGCAACTTGCGACTTGCGACTTGCGGCCCTCGCAGAATTTGGTACCGATGCATGGTGACCTTGCCTATCCTTGCCTACTGGCTGATACTGCCAGCACGAGAGCCAAGGCCAACAGAGGATCTGAAGTTTTCGCAGAAACAGGTGAAGGACCCCGACTGGGCCATGACATGCCACGACGTCCAGGGCCATCCGGGTTTTTTCAGTTTGCTCGCAGTTTGCAGATGTTCTTACAGTATACGGCTCCTGAAAACACACAGCCCGCGCAGTCATTGCACATCATTGCACTCTTAAAGTGAAAGCTGTATCGGCATGCTTCCGCATGTATCAGCCTCCTTGCTCCCCCTTCGGACAGGGAGAAGATGGCCTCGCTCTGACAGACAGACGGTGGAACGAAGTCTCCAACCTGCGTGAGGCCCCCTCGATACCTTGACAGTCCTTGACAATCCACAGCCTTGATACGTTGACAATAAATAGCGTTGATCTGCATGAAATCGTCACGGGATAGGTCTTGGCTCGGAGTGGATGTGATGTGCACGGAGCCAAACTTGACTGTGGTAGAAGGACCCAATTCAGGTCAGTGCAACGGCACACCATGGCACATGCAAGGCCCGAACCCCTGGTGCCGCGCACACACCTTCCGTGATGCCGTCTGATTGGACATCAGCCTCGGAATGCTGCTGATATTTGCCTCTCTGCAAGCCAGGCTTGGGTGTGTTGTGGTTCGCTACCGCCACCTGAGAGCTGCAGTTTGGGGCAGCGAGCCCGTCACGGAGCTCCCGGCATGCTCTTGACACTGCTGAATTGAATATTGTTGACAACTTGATAGACTCAAAGCATTGTGTCCCCTCAGGTGGTGCGGACTCTTCGCTTGAGCTGTCGTGAAAGACTCGGCACTGGGGATCCCGAGCCTTCAAGCCAGGGCTTCAGCACCACCAAGGTGGCAGCTTGCGCGTTCAGATTGACTTCCGCCCGAAGTTCTTTGAATGCAAGGAAGAGGCAGGATTCCAACATCATGCGACTAAGACCTTGCGGCACATTCTCGAGCACCAGGAACGAGCAAAGTTGCTCTCGCCAGAGGAGGAAGACGAGGCGCTGTCCACTCTTGACATGTGGCACTTGGACGTTTCCCTCTGGTGAGCTTTAGCCGGCCTTAAGAGATGTTCTTGCGTGTGTTCTTGCACGAATGCTCCGTGCATGATGCGCGGCTCTCCGCTTCCGGTTCGGCCACTGGACGCCACAAGTGTCTGCAAAGGCTGTCTGTCTGGAAGCTCAGAGGTGCAAGGCGACTGCGGCCCACCTCTCCCTCCCCTCCCCCTCTCCCTTCCCGCCCCGCACCTCTCCCCCCCCTCCCTCCCCTCCCTCCCCTCCCCTCTCCCCACCTCTCCCCCTTTCCCTCCCCTCCCCCCTCTCCCTCCCGTCCCCCTTCCCCCCTCTCCTCCTCTCCCTCCCCTCCCCCTTCCCCCCCTGTCCTGGCCCAGAAACTGGCGCTGCCTTGTTGTAGGTTGGTAAGTATCGACAGGGCCGAAAGGGGCCATTTGAAGGCTTGACTTCGAGCAGCTACCTTTGCAATCTCAGCCTTCCCTCAAGCTCAGACGGCAGGCCCTAAACTGTCGCCGTCGCCCGCAATCAGCATTCAGCATGCTTCGACAGCAGTAGCGACAGCAGTGTCACACACCAGACTCACCAGACATCCAGAAACTCAAATTTGCGAGTTGGAAAGCTACAAGTTGCAAGCTTGCTTACAAGTACCAGTATGGGGTTGAGGAGGTAGCCAGTAAGGAGTTGAGGATGGGTGAAGGGAAGCATCCCCTTTGCAGTCACAAGCCTCGGCCAAAGTCTCGCCCCTCACCTGCAAATTGCACACATGCCTGGCAGTTGTACCGCGTCACTCCTGGAACGGAGGAGGCTTCGAGTTGTGGTGTGTTGTGTTGGTTCTCCGCGCAACGCTTGATCAAAGTGGGCTGAGAGGATGAGCAGAGGGAGGCGGAGCTCTGGGAGGCAGCGCGATTCAGCCATGCAGCGATTGTGTCTCCTTTACAGTCATTCCATGTCTTTGCAGGAGACCCAAGCGAAAAAGAAACAGGAAGCTGAGAGGCTAAGCATTGACATCCTGGGAAAGATGAAGGCATCTACCTTGCACCAGATTGAACAGTGCAGTGGTTCCCAAACAGGGCCCAAACTTAAATGTTCCCCAACCCAGACCACTACAACACAGGTCAGACCAATGCAAGTGCTCTCGTGTGTTTATGCAGCTTATGCGTGCTGTGCAGGCCAAAAAGACAGTGATGAGCACTGACGAAGCTTTGGAGCGTGCAAAGAGGAACTTCTGAAAGCATTTCTGGATAGAAGCCTCCATGCACAGTTGTTATCAATAACGTCACACGCACGGGGACTTCTCTTCTCTCTGCAGCTCAACGGAGGATTAAGCACATGAGAGATCCAGAGGCCCAACTGCCAGTGATGCCAGTGCACCTGCGGACTCTGCAGAATACAATTTCTTGATTCCTTGTTTCTCTTGTCATTGAAACGGCTCGTGGACCATCATGATGAGGTCCTGCTGAGAAGGTTCCAGCAGGTGTCACACTGGGCAAGCCAAGCCGCACTCTGAATCTTTCAGCTGCGCAAACTGTGCCCAGTCCATCCGACAGCTGCCTGAGTCAAGTCGAGATTGAGCGGTTTGGTCTACTTGTTGACTTGTTCGTACTTGCTTTCGTGATTCTTACAGCGAGTCGACCGACCACCTAGGTTTTGAAGATCCGCGAGGAGTTTCGCCGTGAGCTTAAGCTTGAACCGTCACCCTGAACCACCTTGCCTTTGCAACATCTTTGGAACTCTCTTTGGAATACTCCCATAGCAGAAAACAGCTTCTACTGCAAGGCAACGCAGAAGTTGAGAGGGCTCGACTTGCTGCCAAGCAAGCAGAGCTGCTTGCGAGCGAAGCCAAAAAAGGGGAAAGCGATGAAAAGCAGAAAGCTCGGGTCCTTCTTGCAAGTTTTGTTGTATCTAGCTCGAGACCAATCAACTGGGCCTTCTGCGAGTGACACTTTGACTCGAGATCACGCAAGCTTATGCAAGCTTCAGAAGAGCAGCCAGGCTACGGGGTGGTCCGGGAAGCTCAAATCCTACGTGCAAACCAGGTACAAGGCTGCCTGCGCTGCAATAGTAAGAAGGTTGGCTTGCTGTGGAACTGCACAGTGACATGCAATGAGTCATCGGAGCAGCGATAAGCAGTGGAGATGTGGCCAGACCACTTAGCGAGTCCCGCGGTGAACAGGCCTGGAGCGAGGAGCGTGCTTTTAAGCAGGCTGCCCTGGACAAGCCCATTGGCTCCGACCCTCGTCTGCGACAGTAGTGGGAACATGATGCCAATCAAGATTGCCCAACGAGCTCGCTTGCTGTAGAATGGAGCAGAGTGTGGGCATGCATGTTCACCCCTGTGTGGAGGTTGATATGCAAGAGCTCATGAAAGCAAAAGCGGTTCCGGGAGCAACTCGCTTGCAGAAGGGCAATGACAATACTGCTTTTTAAGACTGTCTTCGGTCTTCGTTTCGATTGCTGGATCCTCTAGAATCATGTTGCCGTCTCCCACGTTTACGTGCTGAACTGGCAGATTTCGCAGACTTGCTTCAGGTGCCTGTGCCCAAGAAAGTTCCAGCACCGTCGATTCCACGCCTCAAGGCCTCTCTTTTGGCCCAAGTGGGCATTCAACCTGTTGACTCCGTCAATGTGCTGTAAACGTCAGCTTGACAGGCAGAGCGTTGGGTGGAAGAGTTCTTGGAGGGCTCCCGCCTGATCTGAGCCAGTTGACTACTTTGAGTGATTTGAGTGAATCGTTAATGCATTTTTGAGCTGCATGAATTCAGTGAATGTGGGTGGTGGTGTAGGGTTTCACCGCATGCTTCCAGTGCCCGCAGCATCTGCAGCTTAAAGCAACCGCGTGACGTTCTCCTGCCGTTCTCCTGCCAGCGAGGCACAGGGCGGCCAGACGGCTAGAATCAGTCCTAAGAATCGCCCCATAGAAGGCCACGCGTTGCTGCGCCGGCGCAAGGGAAGCTGTATCACAGCCTCGTGTACACAGAATCTCTCAGCATCTTCAGTTCCGACTCCACATCCGGCAGAGGAGCGACCTCAGGCTGGCAGTGTTCTCGTCGAAGTTTAAATTCCTCATGCCGATGCGCATGCCGGCCTAACTGTTTGTCATTGCCATGTGGGCCACTTTCATCGGACAACGCGGTGTGCAGGATAAAGTACAGCGTCTGCCAATTGTCCAGTCAGTCAGCTTGACGAAAGCTATCCTCGGTGATGCGGCGTGAGCTCGAGCCATCTTGCTGGGTTTCACTCAATCGGAAGACAGCGCTTGGCTGTCAGCAGTCCTGTCAGAGAACAGTCGATTGGCAGCAACAGTGTGCAGAATGCCAGTAAGCGAAGTCAACAGAATCTGAGAGCATCCCTAACGTGTCCACACAACGTTTGAAGTCGACTTCAACGCAGCATATGCCGTGTACAAGTGACCGTGATGTTAAACAATCAGACGAGCTATTCTAGACTCGGTCAACACTTCACATGATGACTATGGCGTGGGGCGGCTCTTTAGGAGCCTCACTTCCGAGGAGCATTGAAGAGCAGGTCCGACTCACACAAACAGAATGTGTGCGGCAACTTGTGGCTTTGAAGCCTCTGGGACCCATTGGATGCTTTTGACACTGATGCACTGATGCACGATGTGAACGCAAACTGTTGTAGCCAGGCTTAGATGCAATCCGCACTCGCGCCCGGCGTTGATGAGGCATTCATGCCAAAAGTGTGGTGATGAAGTTGTGTGCCTCGCGTGCTTCATGTGTTCGCCTCGCGGGCTTCCGACAGGAGAGCCTGTTGAGAGAAGCCGTGGGCTTTGCTGCAGAGCATCGCTTCTATCTGCGGAAGGACTGGAGCTGCATTAGATACAATCCAAGCTCCGTGAGCACGCAGCACCTGCTGTGGGTTGACGTAGTGGCAAAAACGCATGGCTTCACATTTCTTCATAGGTCCGAGTGAGCTTTACACTTCAGTCGAGTCCCAGGCGGTGCAACATGGGGACTTTTACAGTGCTGTTCGCCACTCCCTGTGCATGGCTAATGAGTGGAGCCCTTGGTCAAAGCTTTCCTTCGCCAGAGTGTCGGAAAAAACTTCAACGGGCCCTGTGTTGCTGCGCAGGCTTCGATCTTGTCGTCTATCGCCGCCAAGCTACTATAAACTGCAACATGCTCAGGAAATCATCGCCGGTCTGTAGTGAAGATTCTCCCAACTCACTTCCACAACAAGAATCCCTGCCCCCCCCCCCCCCCCCCCCGATTGAGGTACTCGATGGTGTTCGTGGAGCTGCAGCACCTTGGAGCTTATCTCCAAGAGACAGAGAGGCCAGCGGTCTGCGAGCAGTCAACGATTCCCAGCGGTGGCACAGAGTTTTGGTGAGGCACGGCTTCTCCTTGGAGGAGGAGCGGGCGTGAACCCTTGCTGGAAAATCCAAGCACGTCGTAGCTCTTTATTGCTCACCAGGTATTCGAGATTGTCCAGTACGAGGGTAACTGCCTGCCACGGCTCTACATGCTTGTGACTGTTGGTGTCGTGTGTGGAACTCAGCGCTTTGGCACATGGTGGCACATTCTGCCCGAGACGATGCTCGAGATGTGTCGACTTGCTGCCGAGGCGGATGCTGGCTCCTAACTCCGACGAAACACACGAGACACCCGATGAAATTCTGCGCGACATGGAGTCGATGGTGGGAGCCGTGCGCTAAATCAGGCGGTAGGATGGCGCTCGGAGCAATTCGACCGTGTCCCGTGAAGGTACAGCATCCAGTGCGAGGCCTCTTTCTGCGATACTTCCTGTTGCAGGTGGTCAAGGACACTGGTCCGAGCTGAGTCGAATGGCCCAAATTTGGTTTCATGATCGACTTCGGGGCTCGAAAGTTGGTTGCCGGATATTCCTGAACGGAATGACCACAACAGAGGACAAGCTTCACAAGCTTCAAGACGGAGCTGTTGGTGCTTTGTGCGGAGCTCATCAGAAAAGGGATCATCAGAAAAGACCACTTCGTTTTTCTCGGTGCAATGTTCAGCGCAGGAACTTCCTTCTGACAACCTTTCGGGAAGCTGTCAGCCTTTGGCATCGCCTTCGCCTGACACAGGCCATGCGCAGCCAAAAGTGCATGTGTAAAGGAATAAATAAAGGAATATATAGATAAAGAAGTTTCGTGGTATCAGTTTCATCTTAGAGTCTTAGAGTTCATGAACTGCAGGCCCAACCAGAGCCATCAGCCATGGCCTCGAGAAGCCGAGCGATTGCTCCTGATCCAACCTGCTTTTGCACGGATCCCCCCCGCGCGAGGTATGGCAACTTGATGGCCATCGCCACTCTTTAAGGCTGCTCATAGGCCAGCCTCGCATGGCGCGGTTGATGAACTTTGAATCTTTGAACTTGACAGGGAGTTCGTGTCACCAGGTGCTCACCTCATGCAAATTGCACGAGTGAATGGACTTACGCAGGACCTCTACACCGAGGTGTCGCTTTTGATGTTGCAAGTGAGCTTCAGTGCTGGACGTGTCAGCTTGATGTTTTCTGTGTGCCAGGTCGTGTTGCCCGAACTCTTGTGGCTGATCCCTGCATGCGAGGATGCAGCTGGCCAGGTCGAGCTGCATGAGATATCATGAGCCTCACTGCCTCACTGCAGGGAGTGTGCCGATCGCCATGATGTCAGAGCACCTTCTACGCCTGGTTGCACCTCCGACATCTCGGCTGAAAACGTAGAGTCAGCGAATTCAGCATTTGCATAATTTTCCCCTGTGAGCACACCAGACGCTTGTGCCCAGAGTAGCGGGGCAAATGCCCATCATAAAAGAAGATCGGCTCCAACAGTGCCTTCGGCTTGCTGTAGCAACCTTGCGGCTGGTGTCATAAGTGTCATTCGAGTCATGTGATGGGTCGCTGATGAGTCCTTTGTTCGGACAGCACATGTGGTTGTATTTGCCGAACAATCCCGTTTTCCGCAGACGGCCTCGGCAGGTACGATGCTGGCGCGTTCAGATTTGATAAGATGAAAGAGGAAGTTGCTGATGCCATGAAAGAAGACTGGAAGAGGGCCTCGCCATCCGGTCTTGTCTGGGTTAGCTCAACACAGCTCAACCAACACATGTTCGCAGTCCCATGTTTTCCACAGGGGTCGCTATTAGTAGAATGACAGAACATATGGAAGGAGCCACTCAGAGCATGCGCGTTGGTTGCTGTGCTTTGAATGAATGCAGGTGGTCACGTCGATAAACTTGAATTGCCCTCGCCAGACTTTAGGGAACAGCTGCAGCAGCAATCGTGCCAGGATACCGTGGACGATGCCAAGAAGCGTGCCATCACGACAACCTCGAGCTACGACGAGCTTTCCACATAGCAGTCATACAGCAAAGCCTTCACTCTGTAACAGGGTTTTTGGGAGAGCAAGCGTAAAAGAGCCCTCATGAGTACCAAGGTTTCGTTCTCGCGTGGCTGGTTGTCATCTGAAGCCTATTCACAAGAACGAGTTCAACGCTCCTGCGAAGTTTGCTTTCAACAGGTCCTGGTCCTGCACAGCGGCTGACAGTGTCTCACGATATCTCACGATCACCACGCAGCATGCGACAGGCAGGTGGAAAGGAGCAAGGCGACAACGGGAACGAACGCATTGTCCGAGACTTGGATGTGAGCGGGCGTGCCGTGGTCTTGATACTTGGTCCGTTGCTAGAATTGGGTGGAGTTGCTTAGCTGAGGTCAAAAACTGTACTGGACAAAGCCGCAAGAGGCGGCATCCAAACAGGCAGCTACAAAGTCGAAATGTCGGATATGTGCTTTCGCTCCTTCGCGCTCTTTGCATTGTTGGCACTCTTCTTCTGCAGAAATTCGAAGTATCCGGGAGCTCGACAAAGAGCTGCGACGGCGGCGCACTGCAGAGGCGCTTTGAAAGCAGGGCTCCAAAAGGCTCCAAACAAGAGTCCACCTTCTGACCACACACGCTACGACACGAACACACACGCGCAGAGTGTCACCGAGAATGTGTGACACATGTTCAGAATGTTGCACTGATTTCAGTATTGATGGGGTCTATAATCACAAGCTTTAAGTCTTATTCTGCGAACTCAGTTCGTTGGGGTAACCTGCTATTTTCACAAGTCTTTATTATTATTTCTTTTTCCGGATGGTTGTTTTTTAAGGGTTTGTCTTTAGGGTTAAGGGCTTACGCAGTAAGGCTTGAGGCCCTGAGGGCCTTGGGCTCTGCGAATCTTAAATAGCCAGAGCCCGGAGACTACCCCGGCCAGTTCCATTTAAAGCCAATTTCACCAAGAAACGCCGCCCCGAACAAATTTCGTGGTAGGTAGTCCACGGCCCAGCCCGACCCACGTTAATATATTTGTTGCGTCACCCTCCAAGTACACAGGCCCGGCGAGGGGGGTCTTTAGCAAGGGAGGAAAGCTTTAGGCCCTAAGGTCCTGAAGAAGCTTGAGGCCTTGAGGGCCTTGGGCAGGGTCTGAGGCGTTAGGATGGTTTCCCCCCAAAAAATGTGATTGGGCGGTCGCCGCGCCATGTTTTATAGAGAGTCCAAATTTGTTTGAGGGGGGGAGGGGTCCCATACTAAAGACACTGCAACATTGAAGCTGAATCTGCAGCATCCAAGCGAAGTTCCTGCCTCAATGCTGCTGCTTTCGTTCAGGACAAGGCCGATCTCGTCATCCACATGAGCACCGAAGCTGTGCAGCGTGCGTTTGGCCGAGAGATGGATGCTGAGGCACACTGCCGCAAAAACACCAGTTATGGAGTTATAGAGGAGTAGCCGAAGAATGGGGCAAAATACATTCTGCCTACAGCATCCTACCGCCTGCTTCCTTGATCGGGCTCGGGAGGTCTTTCAACAACTGCTGGAGGCTTTGGAGCAGGCTTCTGTTGTAGATCAATGTCATCAACAGTTAGATCATGCTTTATTCTTTTGTGTCAAGCAGTCTGAGTTCATTGAGGCGGACAGGACCATTGTGCCACCTGGGACGGCGCGGCGATTCCTGAGCGATGTGGCGGCGCTGCCTTCCTGAATATTCCTTAGCCTTAACTCATTTTGGCATGTTTGGCTCTTACACGTGTGCTGGGCCCCCGGGCAGTTCGGCCATGTTCGAGCTTTGCGGACTCCGTCCTTCGACGTTGAGGTTGTGCCCTTCGTCGACGTCCCAGGCTGCTGCATTCTTCTCGCCGGAGGACCAGCGGCAGAAATGTGGGGAATACCCGTGAGCTCTGAATGCGAACAGATGCTTGGAGAGGAGCGAGGATTGATCACGCGCCTGCTTGCAAGGGATGAGGCCAGAAAGCAAAGGTAGTCTTGACTGGTGACCGCAGTTGCTGGTGACCCGCGTTCAGCTGAAAGGCCCAACCAGATGATCCAGAGATTGTGCGCCTTTGTGCCATGCCTTCGCTCAGAAATGTTGACGGACATTTTGTTGAGCTGAGATGTTGAGATTTTGAAGCAGTCTTACCTGGTAGGTTTCCAGACTCGGAGTTCTTCTAAGCTGAGGCGGTGTTGTGTGTCGACCTTTTGCCGCAAATTTGAGGTGCCAGCTGGGGCATCACTCCGGCCAGTCTGGCTGCGGCAAGCCCAGCTTTCTGCGTGAGCACTCGAAGATATGCAAAGATACGCAAGGCTGTGGCGATGCGAGCTAAGCTATGTCTTTGCTGAGGCTGCCCTGCAAGACCTTGTCAGCGATTGCCTTCAAGACGCGAATTACGAAAGCATGGATTGAAATAGTACTGTCCATGCTTTGCGCGCCTTTGTGCGTTGCAGTCCTTTGCTATGTTTTGCTCGTGTCCTGTGGCAGACTGGCATTTGCCCTGTTTGCCCTCTTTGAAGTGCTGGTCCTTTGCGGTGTCCAGGCATATCTGCTGCAGCTGATTATTGAGGCCGGCCCCCTCGGAAGGTTCAGCAGCCCCGAAAAGTTCGCCCAGACTTGATTCAGGTATTTCCAGACAGCTATCATCTGCACACTCTAGAGAAGATCCTGGCCACCTGTGCCCAGGCCCAAACGACGCATCAACAAATGCTTTCCTGATTAACTTGGCATTGGGTTTGATTGCACTGCAGTCCTCCCAAGCAGAAGCAAAGTCCTCCAAATGTCCTGTGTTGGCACTCGTGCTCATGGAATCGTAGGTCCACTGGTCCATTGATTTGGTTCAGCTGACGTGTGGAGCCAAAAACTTTCAGTGCTGCGATGGAACCCTGAATGAATCCAGTACTCTCGAGGCAGCATTTGCTCAGACGGCTGACGGTGCACCTCGTGGAAGGAGCGGGGGGAATTCTGTAAACGTTGCAAAGCAAGCCCGAGCCGCCCAGGCGATTCTTCCAGTTCTGTGGATGTGCTTTCCTGACCAGATTCACCAGCTTTGCACATCTTTGCACCCACCTTGCTCAAGACAAGCTGGCTGCTGGCTGTGGGCTATGCCAGGTTTGGTCTATTTCACGCACACTTGAAGCTGTTGCATGGAAGACCGCGAACCACAGTTGGGCCCCTTTCATGCTGCGCTGAGGCAATGACTGCTTGTTTACAGGATTACAGTGTTTACAGGGAGGGGCAGGTGATCCATGGTCTATGACTATGACACCCTATTTGTCTATGGCCTCAGATGAGGCAACTCCGTTGATTTCCCTGCTCACGCTGCAGCTGGTCTGCGGCTGAGCATGGAGTGCATGGAGTGCATGGAGTGCAGTAGGCCGTAGGTCCAAGACCAAAGCCCGTTGGCGGCAAATGCAAGTGCTGCGCCATGCTGCGCCAGGAGCTCTGCATGTTCGTCTTGGCTCTGCAGCCTGGTGCCAGCCCTTTTTGCCTTTGTTGCGAGAATTTTTCTGTCATCTGCACGATCATCGAGAGTCGAATCTGAGAAGTGGCTGGTCGACATGCTGCACACACAGGTCAGGCGTGCTTGGACATCTTGGAGGGTACCGTTGACCTTCTCCAGAACTCAGGCGTCTCATGCTTCGGACCCAGAATCCCGAAAGTTTCCCGAATCCAGATTCGGATTCGGTCTGTGCGCTCTAAACTTCTAAACTAAACTGCCAAGATCTTCTAAGGCTTTGTTCTCTCAGGCTTCAAAAGGGAGTTGTTTCACTTCTCTGAACCTTTCTTAGACTTACTGCGTCTCCTCATCCAATCTTTGGCCAGGTGAGAAGGCTGAACGTCTGGAGGAGCAAGTGTTGGACACGCAACTTGCGCAGGCACACATGGGTTCTGTTGTGCCGTGCTAAGTGTTACGCTAAGCTACACTATGCACCGTATGCGCTAATAGCACTCTGTCTTGCATGTTCTGATCAGAGGCAGTAGTGGACCTCATGGCTGCACCTCTCACGAAGGCGCCCGCACGGTTCAAACCAGGGATTCAAGATTGCACAAGCTGCGAATGGTTTTTTGCGACTTTGGGATGTTTTTGTTGTGGGGGTAAAACACCGTGAGGAGGGGCTGTGCTCGGCTGTCCTGCAGCAGCCGTACCACGCATCCTTGTTGGCAGCAACCTCACATCCTCACCGACAGCAGAGACGCCAAGGAAACGCATGGAAACGCCCAGGCGATGCTGTCACGGCCGATGCAAGGCCGAGCAGCTATGGCAATGGCATCAGCCTCAGACACCGTGGACAGGAGTCGCTGAGTCATGAAGTTTGTTGAGTTTTCATGAAACCATTCTCTGTCAGGTAACAGCCATACTGGCTGGGGACGTCCGAAGCATAGGGCCGGCAGAGCTTCGGCATCCAAATCACAGCTGTGAAACTCATAGGTCAGCCTGAACGACTGCGAGACTTTGCGGCAGCTGTTCGCGCCAATGCCCCAAGCTTTGTAGCTTGTGGAAGTTGCCGGCTTTCTGCATAGTTGCATGGCACCGTCGCCGTGTTTTCGACTATTTGCAGGCTGCTGGACACGCTGCTTCAAGACGAGATGGGCCAGGACGACGAAGTCGATCGTCCAAGGCACGAATGTCTGTAACGGCTCAAAGCGGCAAAGCTGCAATGAGTTCAGCACAGCATAGCATTGCTGCCAGAGGCATTTGGAGCATGATCCCATTGCATTCCGACGTGAACAAGAGACTGTGGCGCAGCTCATCCATCAGGCCAGCAGAGATCATAAGCAGCTACAGCTACAGGCTACAGACAGTTACAGACAGTTACGACCTTAACGACAGTTACAGTCAGTTACAGTCACATCCTACTCCAGTGCTGGCAGCGGCTGGCAGGTGCGGCATGGTGATCCCGGGGTTGTGATAGAGATGCTCTTCGTGCTCTGGGAGTACTTTCGGGAGGTAGAAGTGCAAGAGAACGAGCGTCAAGACCTGCTCCTCAGTCAAGCTACAGTAGACTGTCGGCCAGGGCGGTCCACACCGGATCATCTTTACTGTCCCGGCAATGGTCGCGGCTGTGCTGCAGCTCGCCTTCTCCTTACACCTCTCGTGCAGTGCTCTTGGAAGGCTCTCACGTGCACAGTTGACTTGTATCGCCGTCATCTTTGTTTTGTGTCATTAGTACTATTTCGAAGGTACATGCCAGCCACCTCGGTTTGTTGAACTGGATGGGGCCGGAAGGGAAGGCGACAGTTTCTAAATTTCGCCCCATGGACCTCGACGCGCCGCCGTGAGATGTGTGGGCACTATTGGGGCGGCCAGGGTCCGGGTGGCTGCCGACTGCCGAGAGGGGAGGTTTTGGCGGTGCAAGCGGGAAGGGCCAATAGCGAGGATTGCGAGAAAGGCTTGGGGTCCGGGTTCTGGACACCGACCATGATCTCTGTGCATTTGCATGTGCATCTGGGCCACTTTGAGTATGAATCAGTATGAACCCTGTGAGAATTTGTACATCTACATTTGTTTAGTGTTGGGTTGCAGACTGACTGAAAAAAGAGCGAGGGCAGCTACTTGTGTCAGCAATTCCGGGCAAGGCCGGAGCGGGAGTGGCAATTTGTTGCTCCAACAGAGGAGAGTTGGACCAGAAAAGATGGGCAGGGCCGGGTTGACACCCTCTACTCATAGAAATATCAACAACACCCCTGAACTGATCTCAGACCCAGGCCGAACTGTCAGTGTGTGTGTGTGTGTGACCATGGCTGAGGGCGGCAGGGAACCGACTCAAGACGAATTAAAGAACAAGAATGAGAGCGCTGTCGCCCAATCACTTGTCCCAGGATCCTAGCGGCCCTAGGCCCCAAGCCCCAAGCCGCCCTCAGATCCCACTTAAACCCCTTTGGGCCCTTGGGCGATGTCGTGTGTCTCCGAGGCGGATCGCTTCACACTCCAAGGCCGTTGAGCGTTTGTCCTTTCCTAGCTCCTCCCTCTCGTTCTCTCTGTCTTGCCCTGATGTCAAGCACAGCTACACAGTACACCAGAATACACCAGACTTGCTCCGTAGAAGGGTTGCAAATCTGTTGGAGGTTCGAGCTGCGAGGAGGAGCTGCCTCCCGAGTTCAAAAAGAGTTGCATGACAAGCATCAGAATCCGGGAACAACTTGGATGACAATTGTGGACTGAGATGCAGTGAGCTGGTCCGAATCTTTGACTTCACGCGACGACCTGAGCCTCGATATTCTGGAGCCGGCGTTCTGCACATTCTGCGTTTGCTCCACAGTTTTCGAAATATTGATAGGCACACTCTGTGCCAGAGTCTTGGAACCTTGATCCCAAAGGACGGGCATTGTTTGAAGGTTACTGGGTACGGCAAGTGTATGAGTCGGTGCTTGCCAGGGAGTCTCCTGTGTTGAAGCTTCGCTTGCTGTTTTCGTGGGGCATATGTGTGCTGACTGATGCTGCATCTCGAGAACCGACCAGGGACTCGTGCCAATGTTTGCATGACGTTGCACATATTATACAAGACTTGCAAGGAGTCTCTCAGGCTTTGGCTTCTTTGTGCAGCATCAGCAGATCGTGCAGTGGCGGCTAAACACGACGCACAGCCACAGTCTTAATGACAATGCACGAAGACAGGAGGGGTTTCTTATCCTCCTCTTCTTCTTTTGATGGGCACTTCAATAAGTGTCAGGCTGAAGAAGCTCTGCTCCAGGCCCCGAGACAACATATGACAACATGCAGATTCAATGTGCCTCTGGAAGTCGTCGTTGTCATGATTTGTCATATGCGTCGTTCTCCGCCAGTTGTGTGGACAAAGCGCTGGCCTGTTTGGAAGATCAAGTCCCCAAGCAGGAGGCCCGTGAATCTGCTGAGAGCTTCACACAGACCATTGGATGGTCACCAGTGTTCCTTTGCGTTCACTTGCCTGATCGTAAGCAACGCACCGCAAGGCGCGACTCTGCGGGTTGCAACTTTTTGTTGGAACGCTTCAGAGGATGAAGGTTGGTCCAGAGGACGCCGTACCTTGACTACGTGCTTGAGGTGGCAATGCGTGGGTGTGTGTGTGTGTGTGAGTGTGTGTGTGAGTGTGTGTGTGTGTGTGTGTGTGTGAGAGTGTGAGTGTGAGTGTGAGTGTGAGTGTGAGTGTGAGTGTGAGTGTGAGTGTGAGTGTGAGTGTGTGTGAGTGTGAGTGTGAGTGTGAGTGTGAGTGTGAGTGTGAGTGTGTGTGTGTCTTTGAAGCACTCCAGGAGCCTGAAAAGCTCCGCCAACGAGCGGTGGCCATGTGCGGCAAGATGAACCTCTGACTCGCTTACAGATTGCCAGCATTGCCAGCATTGCCAGCGTGTGAAATCTGACATGCCTGCCTTCCACACAGTCCTCCACATGCCCGATCTATGCAGGCTATCGAAGAGATTTCAGAGCAAGGCATTTTGTCTGTGCTGTGAGCTGTTGCCTGTCTGCATGCCAGTTGACGTACACCGGCACGGTGGTGTAGTTTCAGAATTACTAGCACTGAACAGCACTCGCATCTAAGGTTTTGGCTGCCGCAGCCTGAGCTGCAGGCCTGGGCCGTTGATGATCGATCCTGGCTTTCCGCATGCTGCCCCCGCGCAGGATCCTGACAACGGACTGCTCTGCATGAGACGGGCCTTGCAAAGCGCTGACGGAACGGACCTTACAGCCTCACTGACGTGTTGCAGCCAAGTGCAAGGCATGCTTACTTCTGAACTGCTTCGAGGTGCCATACACTCAGATCCATCAGACGTGGGTCTCTTCGTTGATATTCTCAATGAGGCCAGAGCATTTGCTTGCAAAGCGGGAGGTGGCTGCCCCCCCCCCCCACCACCCCCCGCTTCTTGTTGTCTGGAAAAGCCTGGCAAGTCTTAAGCAACTCTGCCAAATGTATACAGAGGGCGTGGAGGCTTGGAATTAAGAGAAATGGAAACTATGGAAAGAAGGAGGCTGGCTATCTAGTTCAGCGCTTACAAAACAGAAAAAGCAAAGCCAAGAGGAGATGGATCAGCACCATATACTTTGCGTTCTATGCAACGAGAGATGAATTGAGGTTGTCTATGAAAATAGGAGCAGGGAAAACGAGGACAAAAACCACAAAACCGCTATATACAAAAAACAGTAAAGGAAAATGTAGGATCTGTTTTCGAGGTTGCCCGGCTCTTTGCGGAGGGCGCCGGCCAGGAGAGGGTTGCGCTAATCGACAGTCTGTGCAAAAATGTGCCAAACGAACTGCAGACACATGGCAAGCACCTCCGCGAGGTGTCTCCTGCCGTGCTGAGCAAGACTGTCAGCCTTTGCGTTCAACATGTCAGGCGGTGACTGGAGAGTTTGGGCCTTTCCACGACCATAGCACCAAGCAAATGCTGTTATAGGTACATCGGGAGTCGCGTGCCACTCGACTCCATGCGGGCACTGCATGCGGTTCCTTGGCTGTTTACTTTTCCCCCGACCGTTTGAAGCTTGCGAGTGCTTGCGAACAACGGCAAATGTAATGATCGCTACAGCCACTGTCAGATTCTTGCCGACCTCGCCGCCAAGCAGGTGGACTCAGTAGAGGCTCGAGCCCTTTGGAATGCATGTGCAAAAGGGAACAGCCTGCAGTGTACAGGAGGAGCCTGACAAAGTAACATAGGAACTGGGCCTCGGGTTTGGATTCAGAAGGTCGGCATGTCCTGAGATAAGACGAATACGGCAGATGTAGCGCTCTGGGACTGAGGCTCGTCCGTTGCACCGATTGTCCAAAGTCGAACGCAGTGCTTGGCAAGTTCATTTCGAGGGCGATGAAGTAGGGCCAAAGCTTGTCACATTTTGCTGAGACGGGCTGAGAGACCAATGTGTGCACTGACGCGTCAATCAAGTGCGAGTAGACTGCGTGGTAGGCTGTCATGGCCGGCGACGCCTCTCGGCTAGGAATCCTTGTTACGGAGAACTGCAATTCATGAGCTTCATGACTGCCAAAATTTTGAGCGCATTAAACGAGTGCCCCTTGTGCCTTTCGCTCAAAGGCAAACGTTTCGTACCTGGAAGTTGATCTGCGGCCTGCGGAGAAGCTGCCAACACCACAGTCGTTACAGTCGCCAGACGCCGCCTCCTGAGAGAGGATTCCAAGTTCATAATGAGCGTACTTCTAGCTAGCTAACTAATTCATCTAATTCGTTGAAACCATGTTCACGGGAAGCGAACGTGCTATGCAGACATTGGCTGGTAATCGGCTATTCAGCATACAGCGTACAGCATACAATACATTTCTTGACAAAGACAGTGCTGCAAATTTCCAACCGTGTTGAAAGGCTCAAAGCTACCACTTGAATGATTGAACGCGACTTTAAACGTCTTAAAGTCTTAGAGCTACTTGCGAGGTCAAGGACTGATGTGGCTGTCTTGGGACACTTGAATAAGACAAACATGCTCGAATGCTCTCCACCTGGCACCAGACTGCGTCAGGTCAAAGCATGATGTCGCAAAGTTGAGTCAGTGCTTCTGAACGGTTGTGCTGGCCTGAAGTGGAAGCCTGAGCAGCCGCAGCCCACCCTGTCACTCAAGCCTGGCTGCTTGCACCTCGCGATGATGCAAAAGCAGCTTTGCTTCTGTACATAGCAGCTGGATCGACTCACAAAGTGCATGCAGATACAAGCATCCCAAGATCTTCCAGGCACCTGGAAATGCGACAGCTGCTAAATGTCTATGGGGGGGGAGGTTGAGGCATGGAATACTTGAGATTCAGATCCTTCTGCATGCAGCTCCGATTGAGTCACCACGGTCCGGCTGCCAACGTTCGATTCTATGCTGGGCGAAAACAGGACCAGAGCCGGTGAATTCTTGCACACTCACAAGAACAGAGGGAAGCATCCCGGACTTACACCCCTTTCGCTCAAGGCTCGAGACTACGCTTAAGAGGATTCAAGTGATTCAAGAGGTCAGTTCATCAAAGCTAACGGGGCGACAACGGACAGCAGCACCATGCAGCACCGCCGACCACATGGACAAGTCATCTGTGTCCCAGTCTTGGACATGCGAGCTTCGCTTCACACTGTCCAGGAAAATGCATCGTCTGTCAGCCATGAGACCACTTCATAGACTCCGCCGCGCCGCAAGCGTTGCATCCTTGGAGGTCACTGAGAGACTGAGAGTTTTTTTGAAATGTTGGACATGTTTTAAGTCAGGCGGTGGCACGCAGCCATCAGGTCACACCCCCAGTTCACACTGTCAGTCAACTATGGTTCTGCAATTTACGCTCTGGGATGTGCTGAGGTGGCTCAAGAGCCAGCTTTTGTCTTCACTTCGGAGAACTTCCAGCGGCCATCTTTACCAGCAGGTTGGCAGATCTAAATTAGTTTCCTTCGAACATCCCCACCCTCTCTGGGTAGAGATACTCCACAATACCGAATGTTGTCATGGGACCTGCAGGCCTCCGCATCCGCGAGATCCGTCCAGAGCCGGCTAGCGACACCTCTCTCGCAGGGTTGGGGAGGCAGATTCCAAGATTCATCGATGCAGAAGAGTACAGAGACGAGGATTGGCAACAAACTTGGATGAGCTCAATAATCGGTTTGACATGTTGCTGGTGCCGTTGGTGCAGGGTGGTTCATCGGCCGGAGGACTCCAGCCATCACTGCAGCGAAGCGTCGTGCATCCTCGCACATGGAGGACTTTACCGTGGAGGACAAAACCTTTGAAATCGCTCAGTGGCCTCAACCGGGGTGGCGTCCACTAGATCCGGGCACCGGGGATGAGGCAGGGAAGCTGTCGAGTTCTATCATATGCCTCCGCGTTTTGACGAAGCTGGGTAACAGCCAGGCGGGAACAACGGAGGGCGACTTCCAAGTGAAATGGCAGGCCTGCGGGTATCGGCACCAACACCTCTGGGAATTTAATGTCGAGGGCGACGCATTCTTGCCATGCGGGTTGAAAGTCTTGTGCTTCCGACTTGCTCTCGACTCTCGGCATAATCGGTTTTGTCCGTTTCCTGCGTCCTGCCTCCACTTTCCCAGCACATTGCAGGGAGACTTCTTCTATGGTCTGAATCTCGGATGCCACTAATAACAGCAAACAATGAGGAGAGCTGTCCTTTGACAAAAGCTGCTGCCAGGGGCCCCTTTGGTTGGTTCCTGCCTCTCAAGCCATGTGAAGTGCTATTCTACAAGCCGAGGGACGAGCAACGTGTTAAAGTAGCTTTTTGCATGCCTTGCATGGCAGTCTTAGGGTGGATGGCGTGGCTATCCGGCTATCTCTTTATGGTGGCTTCAAGACAGGAGTGGCCAGCTTGAGAAGCAAGTGCTTCGGACCTCGCCTCCAGGTGCTCCCCAGACTCTAGACACGCACTACAACTGTGCACAACAAACGAGCAACTCAAGCGACAACTTCAAGGATCCCCGTTCGGCTTGAGATCCTTGGAGGAAGCTTGTCACTGTTTTCGTTGAAGAGTCGGGAGGAGGGGGGCGGGGGGAGATCAAATTTCTATCAAACGCCAGCCAGGTCTTCAGTGCCGGGCCAAAGAGTTTTCAATCTTGGTTGTAGCTAACCGTCGACTCAGCACATTTCGCGCGTGCTCGTGCAGGTCCATTACCATTCTCAACATCATCTTCACCATCACAGATCATCACCATCATTGTCACCCGACATACTACAGTCAGGTACAGTAGTTGTTACATTGCTGCCGTTGATGTTGTGATTGGAGACGTTGGATGCACATCATTTGAGTTTGACGTGTTCGGTTTCTCCTTTTTTCAGTCTCTTTGAATTGCAGACAGTTCGAAAACGTTGGAGCTAGTATAAGATGCAGTGGAACGGAGCAAAATGTGCGGTCAACCAGAACAAACGCCGAAGACGCAGGTAGCTGATGGTCTCTTTGCCACCTGAGGTCAGAACCTGGCCATCGCAACCGCAAATAACAAGTACCTTGACGGCTTGGGAGCCCTGTGCCGGACTCAAGTGTGACATACTGTGATGAAAGATGCCGAAAGTGTAGTACACCTTGCAACCCATGAATCTCAGTGTGGAATAAGAGCTAGAATAGCTGGGCAGCTAGACGTCGATCCGATGCAACCTTTGCAAGCCAGCTGTCGTGTGCCCCTCTCAATGTTGAGAACGCGCAGAGGCCTGAAGAGGCAATGGCAGACAAGCCGGCGGACGCAAGCAAGCTGCTCAACCGAAAAAAGTAGATGGAGCTTGATCAGGCATTTCTGACGCTCTCATCAGGCTCTATATACTTGTGGATGAGCGACTACCATCCTGACGGTACGGAGCTCAGCTGAAGTTCAGTTGACGCATGATGCGATTGCATGCAGTAGGTGGCCAGCTGTTTTGGCCACGACAGCCAGTGCCGTTCACCGTGTGCCTCGGCCCAGCCTCGGCTGGAGATGACATCAAGCCAGAGGACGATTGAAAAGAACAAAGGAAACACCTCGTTGGAGCATCGCAAAGCACTGTAGTAACTGTAGTATTCTCAAGCCTTCAATGGAAGTTGATTCACAGTCAGTTTCTCGGTCCATCGTAGGACATGCGAGCCTTCCACGTGCCCAAAGGGAAGGGCATCTACATTCATCCTGGCACATGGTGACCCCCATGTGTTTAGCTGTGAACTGGCTCTTGGCGCTTGTAAGCAACTATTAGTAGCAACAGTAACAGCAGTTCACTTGCGCAGGCACAACGGGATCTATGTGGCCGGGCCCTCGTGACTCTACTTTTGTCCCTCCTGACTCCCTTGCCGCTGGCAGTCCAGGCTCCACGTCACGCAGCCTCACCGCTTCAGTTCTTGACGCGCCAGGGCAAGGCAATGACCTTTACCTCAACTGTGTGCACCTTCAGTTCGTCGTAGTTTTTCGCAGAACAACTGCTGTTCTGCCACTCTCACCTTGCCGGAGGTACATGCCAGAATTTCAGTCAGCTGGGCTGCGGAATTTGGTACACTGTTGAAAGTTCCACTGGAATGAGGACTAAACATGCTGAGGAAAAGGGCCACCTTCCCTGGTGCACGCAGTGGCTTTGTTTTGGTTTCCAAGTGGTTTCCACGTGCTTTATTGTGAGGCCAGGAGAGAGGAGTTCGGCAACGGATGAGCTGGCGGACGAACGTCGCTGCATGCACGCGCGTCGACGTCGATGGTGCCCAGTTGTGCCCAGACTCCCAGACATGCCAGGCGCTGCGTGTGGGGATGGTGAGCTGATCCGGCGGATTTCGCACAGTTGTGCCGGCAATCTTGCTCCAGACGTGGCCAGGACTGTTGCCGAATGATCATGTCTGGTGCCTGTCTTATTTCACGATGTTCTTCCGTGTCGGGTGTTTTCCAGACAGACATCATTTCCATGTATGCTGATTAGAACCGCCCTGGAACCGCCGTGCTGTCGACTGGGTAGGGTATTTTTTTTGTGTTTTTTTTTGGTTTTTTTTGTGTTTTTTTTCTGTTTTTTAAGCAAGAAAGAAAGAAAGACAGAAAGAGAGAAAGAAATAAAGAAAGAAAGAAAGACAGAAAGAGAGAAAGAAACAAAGAAAGAAAGAAAGAAAGGAAAGCAAGACAGAAAGAAAGAAAGAAAGGGAAGAAAGAAAGGAAGAAATAAAGGAAAGAAAGAAAGAAAGAAAGGAAAGCAAGACAGAAAGAAAGAAATAACTAAAGAAAGAAAGGCCGAAAGAAAGGAAAGCAAGACAGAAATAAAGAAAGAAAGAGAGAAACAAAGAAAGAAAGAAAGAGAGAAAGAAAGAAAGAAGGAAAGCAAGACAGAAAGAAAGAAAGAAAGAGAGAAAGAAAGAAAGAAAGAGAGAAAGAAAGAAAGAAAGAAAGAAAGAAAGAAAGAGAGAAAGAAAGAAAGAAAGAAAGAAAGAAAGAGAGAAAGAAAGAAAGAAAGACAGAAAGAAAGAAAGAAATAACCCCCCCCCCCCGCTTTGTTTAAGCCGTGCAAGCTTGCCTCAAAGCATATGCCATATGCACACTTTTGCGGAAACCCATCATGCGAGAATCGTCACATTTTCGGAAACCCATCATGCGAGAATCGTGTTTGCAAATGGGGGGGGCTGCGCCCCCCCCAAGCCCCCCGCTTTCTCAAGCCGTGCAAGCTTGCCTCAAAGCATATGCCATATGCACACATTTTCGGAAACCCATCATGCGAGAATCGTGTTTGCAAATGGGGGGGGGCTGCGCCCCCCCCAACCCCCCGCTTCCCGCAACACACCCTACACCCTAAACCCTAAGCCGTAGTTCCGGACTGAAGGGGCAATGATACGAGGAGCAACCTTGACCCCGCAAACCGTAGAGCCTAATAAGACCCAAACCGTCCACCATAAGCCGCAAATCCTGATAGCATGTTTGCGGCCTACATGCGCAGTAAGCCCTAAACCGAAGCAAAGTTTCAGATTGAAGCATCCGAGGTTCCTCTTGAACCAGCCCCGGACGTTAACTAGCTTTTGAGTCCTGTCGGGGCCAACGATGGCCGCCCCGACGCTCCAAGCGCGAGTTGCAAAAGGACGAAGGGTTGGACGTAATGTGTTGTTGTAGCACGTTGAGATTTGGACCTGTTCCGGACACGCGGTGCCGCTGAGAGGCCATCGGAAGCTGAAAACCAGCAAAATTCACCAAAAAAACCAAAAAAATGCACAGAAAAGAATTCCCACCAGAGGAGGACGACAGGCAGAACCAGGAGGGCATGTTCTGAAAACCACAAGAAAAGCAAGAAAAAGCAAGAAAATTCACAAAAAAAACCAGAAAAATTGACAAAAAAAATCCTCGCTCCCTGTCGACTGATCGGCTGGGCCGTCCGACATGGTGGAGCGAGCTGCAAGTTGACGCCGCCAGTGCCCCATTGCCCAAAGCCGACCATTTCTGCGGGTGCTCGGAGGCCAGGTTCCCAATGTCTCCAAAGTTCATAGTGTCATAGTGCTTTCATTGCCCAGCCGACTCCCATGAGCTCTCGCCGTAGCCGTGCCGGTCGTGCCGCTCTTCCATCTCCTGCCACATCGTGCCGCCCAGGCAGGCTATTTGATTCTGCAACCAGCACACCCAGCATTGCTCGTTATTGTACAAACCGTCGGAGAGACATTCCTGCCTACGTAGAATGCCATAGAACTCCAGAACGACGGCATTTCACATGAATCCCCCTATTGTGCGGGCGCATCATCAAACCGATTGGCTTTAGCCGTGCGAGAGGTGGAGATTCGAATTCCAACCACCGAAGTCTAGTTGATGACCGAGTTTGGCCTGAGCAGGGCAGATGTAAAACATTGTTGAAGAACACAAGAAAGCTCAGTGAGGTGGAAACACGATCGACAACATGATTCACTTTGTTGCTTGATTGGAAACCGCCTCTTGCACACCAAGTTCCTGCAGTGTGGTTACGACAACAAACCCCGGTTGACATTGGTCATAAAATCCGGCAATGTTGTCGTCCGTCGAACATAAATTTTGATTCGAGCGCTAAACACGAAACATGCGGAATCGCGAGGGCGGTGATGAGCACAGTCGAGATGCTTAAACACAACATCTTGTTGCACCCATGTTTGCTCAACATGCGTTCAATGACATTCTGCCGTCCTTGCCCTTGCTTGGCGTGCGAGGCAGGCCCGGAAACTCAGGTCATCCAAAAATGCTGAGCGGCAACCCTCTCATGCCGTTGCCCTCGCCCCCGCATGCAAGGCGAGCAGGGGACATGCTTTCGCGTACGTGAGCGTCGTATGCGGAACACCACCAAAGCTGATCTATGCCAGGATGTAGTGAGTTGGGAACCCGAGTCTGACAGTCTGGAAGGGAGACGCCGCGTTTCGCTCCGCCAGGCGAGCACCAATTTCGTTTGTAAACGCATCTGTCCACTTTCTTCGACCTGTTACCCGCGTTAGACTGGACGAAACACAAGCTGCATGGCTGCGGTTCGGCGGCCTCCGACATGGCTGCGGTTCGGCCGCCTCCGACACAGGACTTGTTGCGAGCACTGACAGCATGGGCTCCGTGGCGCTACTTGCCATGCGCCAGCTGCTTATCGGGTTTTCTTGTTGTGGGTTGACTGCGAGCCCCCCACGTTTTTCTCTTGCCTGAGTTCGATGAGTTCACACCCTGGTTGCAGCCTGCATGGAGCGAATGGCTGCAAACAAGAAGGTCATCGGAGTTGACCCCACGTGGTCGTCCATGCTGTGCGAGTCTTCGTTGCCCGCCCACCCTCGCTCGACCCGCCCGTGTTCCCAGCATTGCTCCTCCGACTGCTTCGCATGCCACTTCCCCTCGTCACTGCCAGGTGCTGCCGTGTGACAGGATGCGCTTGGAACCATGCGCCCGGTCTGGGGTTCCATGGTAGCCCTTTTGCGAGGTCAGTCCTGCAACAGTGTGGGAGCTCAGGGCGGAAAGGACTGGCTCGATCTAACGCGGCAAGCAGCTCACGCAGCTCGGGAAGCTGGCCGTCACGTAGCTCGGCTGCCGGGGAAAGATCTCGCAAGGAGCCGACGCATCGTCCCCGAAACGCTGCCGGCAACACGACAGGCGCAGCGACGCAGCGACGCGCCCCGTTCAACTCAGGGTCTCCGACAGCGTATTAGGCAGGGCCGATGGATGCGCTGACGCGACAGCGCCGGAGCGCACGTGGAAATTGTTTCGTTTCGCGAGCTTCCCCGTCTTCTCCTGCGCCGCAACGGCTCCTCGGCAGCCGCCAGGAACATGCCTGTTTGGGTCCGGGGCAGCTGTGGCATGTTGTCACGTGCTCTGCAGGTCTTTCCATGGGGTGCTAGCTTGGCAACAGGCGGGACACATGACGACACTACACTTGCGGCCCTTCGCGATCCCACGCCAAGAAATCGCGGCAGAGCTGCTGCAGGTCGACTCGGCACAGTCCCGGCACCGCGTTAACCTTGACGCCACATGGCGCCACCCACCAGCATTACAGACTCCTGCTCGATCACTCGGCGAACACCTCCGTCGTCAATAGCCTTGCGCGAGCGGAAGCGCCTGCAACCGTCACCGATGCGCATTCCCTCCCTCGCCTCACGGCGCTGCGCAAGCCCGATGGCGTTCACGGCATCGCTAGCGGTGATGTTCTCCGGCGTCTCGTCTCCAGGGTGCTGGCTCGCATGTTTGTTGATTGGCTCGACCGCGCCACACACGCCCCTACCAGTGCGCCCTCAGGATGCCTTGGCCGCGCTCCTTCCCGTCGAAATTGACCCTGACGCCGATGGTCAGGTCCCCAGGTGCTGCAGGCCGAGGGCATGGAGCAGGGTGACCTGCCGGCGCCGGCTCTCTCGGCCGTCGGCCATCAGGATGCCTTGCACGCAGCCTCGGTGGACTTAAAATTCCTCGCGGCGTTGCTTGACTCCTTGACGACCTGTACGACGTCACGTCCCTGAGAGCGCGAGCGCGAACGTCTCGACACCGTCATGGACGGCACAACATGCAGGCGCCGACACCCTGGGGCAGCGCGAGGCAGTGTGGCGGGGGGAGCGGCGGCACCCAGCGGTATGGCGGGGCGACAAACCGCCCGCCGAGCGCGGGTTTGTCACACGCCGGTTATCATCGGGCACAACGAATACGTGCAACAAACCGCGAACCGTGCAGAGGAGAAGCTTTTTGTGGACGCCGCCTCATGCGGCGTCGAAAGTACGCACGGACGTTCCGCAGCGCGGCGGCGGCGTGGGCTCGTCGTTGACCATATAGTCGCACACACACACACATATGTACACAGAATTACACAGATATGTACACACATATGTACACACACATGTACACACATATGTACACATATGTACACAGCTGTACACATATGTACACATATATACACACAGATGTACACAGATGTACACACATGTACACACATGTACACACATGTACACACATGTACACACATGTACACACACACATGTACACACATGTATGTACACACATGTACACACACACATGTAAACACACGCACACACATGTAAACACACACACACACACACACACACACACACACACACACACACACACACACACACACACACACCCACCCACACCCACCCACCCACCCACCCCCACCCACCCACCACCCACCACCCACCCACCCTTTAGGGCTTCACAGCCCATCACCCTGGAACTAAGGACGTTCCAGTAGCCCTGGTGCTGACCCCTAAGCCGCGGGCTACGCAGCAGGTGCCCCAAGCTAGATTCACCCCACCTATTTTTCACAGCTGGGGCTCCCGGCAAATATTAGGCCAGCCCTTTTAGGGATGAGCATACATCAGATTCGTCTTACAAGGCCTCATCTTTGCAACAGGACAGGTAACATTCTGTTTCGCCGGGCCGTTCGACCAACGTAGCTCTGGCCTTGTCACATTGTCTTGCAATCGGAAAAGGCCAACAAGAAAAAAATGGTCAACGGCATGTTCTAAGCACTGCAGGCGGCGTGACCAGACATTCCTCCAATGCAAAAACATGGGGCAAGAACGCACGGCATGAATGAAGCCCGGGCAGAACCGCAGATCCAAATGGTACTGGCTAAAAAGCGAAAGCGACGGGAGTTTGGCAACTTCACCGCGTCGCATCTGCCAACCAGTGCGTTCCAGGGCTGGACGGACACAACGCTGCTTCCACTGTGCCAGAGATCGATTCATACAGCCAGGACCAACACCGAAAGCACCTGGCAAAGGACTGCCCGAAGCACACAGAATGCCACGAACTTGCTGTGCCCACGGCCTGCCAAACTACGGTGAGCACCACGCGGGTCAGCGGAACAAAGACGGCCAAACAGGTTTGCCTGGGCCTTCTTGACGCCGGCAGTGAAAGGGTGGCCAACCGAGCCCACTGCCTCAGCTGCTTATCAAGGCGACGCACAGATGCATCATCAAGGAAAAGACATAGCGACATTCAGACACCAGCGGGACGGCAGAACCCTGAAGTGAAAATTGGAAATCCAAAGGCCTGCAGTTGACCACCATAGCTGCAATTGTTTCAGGACAAATCCCGAAGCAGAACCGCCAGCGCTGACCCCAAGCGCCTCTCGCATTCAAAGCCCGTTGCAAGTCACTTTGGGTTTCGGCCAGGACAACCACGTCGTCTCGTCCCAGGATTCAAACATCATCCCGTTGACCACAGATGCCCTGAGGTGTGCCCAAAAGGAAGGACGATCTGGCATGGGCATGCCTACATGAGGCGCGTAAAAGCTGCAAATCAAAATTGGGCCAGACTGAGAAGGGGCAACGCACCTCCACCTAAAACATCCTAAAACGAAGTTGGGGGGTGTGGGAGTTCACGGCCCATGAGGATGAACTGGCACGCACCAAAAAACCAGCTTCGCAACCCCTGGTGCCTTGGGCCCGTCATAAGTGTATGGTTGGTCCGTAGGCAGACAGGCTCCATCTGGCGCTCTCGTTTCTTGCACGCACAGCAAGTCTAGCCCCCATGAACGCAATAGATTTATCAGACCATGGAAGCCGTACTGCTCAGAACCATCTGGCAACCAGAACCGGTTAGTATTAAGCACAGCCAAGCTCAACACATTCGGCTCCGACGACGGGAGCCGCAGCCGTTTCCCGAACCATCGGCATGCGCAAAGGCACGGATCGTATGAAAGGACTCACGGATGTGAGCAAGCAGGCTTGAAACAGCAACAGGCAAGCTGGAGCAAACGTCAGACAAATACTGTTGCAAGGGCCCTGCAAAAGCCGATGAGCGATTGGGAGCACGATTGCAACAGGTGCAGCTAAAACAGTGCGCCTGGCAGTAGCCGGTGCGGCACCCCGTGTTTACAGAAGCTTGGCAATCGTTACGACGACAAAGGGATCGCTCTGGGCCATTCCGGGGCCTAACACATTCACAGCGTGAGCTTGTACAATGTTCTTGGCAGTAGCCAGTCAGACATTCATGGGCTACAAGGGCCCAGCAGTTGGGGCGCCTGCAGATACGTGCGCGGGGGGCTCTGCGGTTTGGCGCCGGCGGTGGAGCCGGGGGCACGTTAATGAGTACGTGACAAATTCTTTGACGTCGCGCGGGATCGCACATGATTCGTCAAAAACCGTCGATGTTTAGAATGATTCTAACATTGACGTGGCGTCCTGCTCAATCGCGTCATGCTCAATCGCAGTTTTGCCTACTCCTTCAAAAGGCCGGCCTACGGGCATGCAGGACTTACCTGCTTACTATGTGAGGTCTTGTAGCTTAGCACAAGAGCTGTGCAGAATTGGCTTGCAATTGAATCAATTGAATGCGGACAAAACCAAGTTTTTTTTGCCACGCACCTTTTTCCCAAGTCCAAAGCGGTCGATCTCAGCCTGCTGGGAGCTAGGTGCTGCGGGCGGTGGCCCTGTCACGGCATGCGGCTGGCAAGAGGAGGGGCCGAGCAGTCTGCCAAGGCATCGCTGAGGAGTGGGATGTCTCCATCGACATTGCCAGTGTTCGCAAGAAGGAGGGCGAGGAGGCTGGCACAAAAGGCGCGCGTGGCTGCAAACGAGATGAGGGCAGACCAGCGCAGCACTTCTGCGGAGGTGGCTGCGCTCCTGGCGGTTGCAGGCGCGGCCCGCGCCCTGCAGCGGGCGAGCTGGCGGACGAACCCTGCAGCCTCGGCACTCCCGCGGCCTCCGATCTCGAGAGCGAGCACGGTCAAGCGGGAGCGGGCTGATCGGCCGATCTCCGGGTACGTCCGCTCCTTGGCCTGGCGAGCCAAGCGCAACGCGGCACCAGTGGTGCAGCCGCGCGCGCGCGCGCGCGGCTGGGGGCACCGGTAGTTTTTTTTTTTTGTATCGCTCCTTTTTGCACCCGCTGTTTTGGGTTCAAGGGTTGGGGCTACCGTCAGGGCTCACAATCCGGCTGCCCTGGGCGCTCGGCGAGCAACTCCCCCAGCGGCAGCTCTGGTCATCCCCCGCGTTGCACGACTGACTGCACCGGCAGCTCAAGCAGCGTTTGTCGCAGTGCCGCAAATGACGCGAGGCAATGCCACCGCCGGGTGAGCGCCCGGCCGGCCGCGGCCGCATGCCACGACCAACCGACAACGCCCTTGCCCGCCAGCCCGCAGCTCCGGGTTCGTGCGATGTTTGCGCGCCTCGGCGTGGCGAAGCGCGCCACCGGGCTCAACGTCGGCTCCTGGACGGGGCTCTCCGCACCGCTGCAGTGGGCTGACGAGCTACGCGTTTTCCCGAAAGCTTCAACGAAGGGTTCTTCGGAAAAAAAAAGAAAAAAAAAAAAAAAAAAAAAAAAACGTTAGCCCTACCACACTACACTACCATCACCACACTACAATCACCACACTACCATCACCACACTACCATCACCACACTACCATCACCACACTCCAATCACCACTACCATCACCACACTACCATCACCACAGTACCATCACATCACCTCCTCTATTAAATTCTCTCTTATTTCTTAGGCTGGGATGGGTCTCGCCGCGGCTAGCGCGATGCACCCCTCTGCGGGGATCGTGCGTGTCGGAGCGCTCCCGCTGTGCGTTTTTGCGCATGTGGATTTGTCCCCGCGCACCCTCTGCGGGGATCGTGCGTGTCGGAGCGCTCCCGCTGTGCGTTTTTGCGCATGTGGATTTGTCCCCGCGCACCCTCTGCGGGGATCGTGCGAAGAAATTACCCTTAGCCACGAAGAAATTACCCTTAGCCACGAAGAAATTACCCTTAGCCACGAAGAAATTACCCTTAGCGTGTCGGAGCGCTCCCGCTGTGCGTTTTTGCGCATGTGGATTTGTGCCTGCGCACCCTCTGCGGGGATCGTGCGTGTCGGAGCGCTCCCGCTGTGCGTTCTTGCGCATGTTACAACTTGCTTCGTACACCCTCTGCGGGGATCGTGCGTGTCGGAGCGCTCCCGCTGTGCGTTTTCGCACATTTTACAACTTGCTTCGCACACCCTCTGCGGGGATCGTGCGTGTCGGAGCGCTGCCGCTGTGCGTTTTTGCGTATTTTGAAGCGTGGTCGTGCACCCTCTGCGGGGATCGTGCGTGTCGGAGCCTTCCTCACAAATGTAGTACGCCGCGGACGCCCGGAGCTGCCGTAGCTGGAAAGTCGACTTTTTGTAGTACAAACGTAGTACGCCGCGGACGCCAGGAGCTGCCGTAGCTGGAAAGTCGACTTTTTGAGTCCGCGGACGCCCGGAGCTGCTGTGGCTGGAAAGTCGGCTTTTTGTAGTACAAACGTAGTACGCCGCGGACGCCCGGAGCTGCCGTAGCTGGAAAGTCGACTTTTTGTAGTACAAACGTAGTACGCCGCGGACGCCCGGAGCTGCCGTGGCGCGAAAGTCGACTTTTCCCGAAAGCTTCAGCGAAGGGTTCTTCGGAGAAACAACAAAAACGTTAGCCCTACCACACTACCACACACTCGCACTACCACACACTCACACTACCATCACCACACTACAATCACCACACTACCATCACCACACTCCTACCACACACACACACTACAATCACCACACTACCATCACCACATTCCAATCACCACACTCCACACATCACCTCCTCTATTAAATTCTCTCTTCTTTCTTAAGCTGGGGTGGGTTTCGCCGCGGCCAGCGCGATGCACCACTCTGCGGGGATCGTGCGTGTCGGAACTCTAGGGCTTCGAAAACGTCGCACATACCGTGGGCGCGGAACTCTGGGGCTTCGAAAACCTAGCAAATACCGTGGGCGCGGATCTCCGGGGCTTCGAAAACCTCGCAAACACCGTGGGCGCGGGCGCGAAACTCTGGGGCTTCGAAAATGTCGCAAATACCGTGGGCGCGGAACTCTGGGGCTTCGAAAACGTCGCAAATACCGTGGGCGCGGAACTCTGGGGCTTCGAAAACGTCGCAAATACCGTGGGCGCGGAACTCTGGGGCTTCGAAAACGTCGCAAATACCGCAGGCGCGGAACTCTGGGAGATAGAAAACATCACAAAAACCGTGGGCGCGGATCTCTGGGGCTTTGAAAACGTCACAAACACCGTGGGCACGCAACTCTGGGCTTCGAAAACCTCGCAAATACCGTGGGCGCAGAACTCTGGGGCTTCGAAAACGTCGCAAATACCGTGGGCGCGGAACTCATGGGGCTTCGAAAACATCGCAAATACCGTGGGCGCGGAACTCTGGGGCTTCGAAAACCTCGCAAATTTTGTGGGCGCGGAACTCCGGGGCTTCGAAAACCTCGCAAAGACCGTGGGCGCGGAACTCTAGAGCTTCGAAAACGGCGCACTAGCACTACGCTACCATCGCAACATTACCATCACCACATTATCATCACCCCATTGCCGTCATCGCGCCACCATCGCCTCAGCTATACTTACTTACTTACTTACTTACTATACACGGCCTCTCTACAATGCCTATTCTATTCCATCTTCTTTGCGTTTCGCGTCCTTTTCGCTGTCGACGCGACACCTGCTTCCTATCCTACTACACCACACCACGATCACCGCACTGACAACACAACCAACTCTACGTGTCAGTTGATATCTTCGCACTGATTGCTTTCGGGATAATCGGTGTCTAGTTTTTTTCCCGTCTGCCGAACTGTGCTTAGGTGGAGCAAGGTGTCGAGCGGCGGGCCGTCGCTATTCTCAACGTCGTCTCTCGAATCACCATGTACATTGAAGTTAGGCAAGACGCACAAATTCCAAACACAAGGACTTTATTTTCTGCAGAACAAACATATTGCAGTGCGAAATCGGCTGTGCTGTTCAGCTTTGAATGTCTTGCAAAGGTGTATGCTGCTTGTTGGTTGGCGACAGGTGGATGGTGAACCTTTGTCTAACACCATGACGCGCATGAATCAACGGGTCGCCTCAGCCCTCCAACAGCCCTCCAACAGCACCCTGTCACTGCCGGGGATCAGCGATTGCTGTCAAGGCAATACAATTTTGCGACAACCGTGACGAGAAGTCAATGGCCGAGCTTGGTTTGCAGCTGGGATGCAGGCCGCTGGAATGGCGGTTCCTTGGGGCTCATGCGCGACCTTGTGCGTGCCCGCGCCTGCCGGGCACAGTACGGCGAGCAGCGAGGTGAGCTCGGTGGTTAGCGAATACGACAACACGACCCACTAGAGTTGTGGGCCGGCCCCGTGCAAAATGGGATGATCGACTGTCAAAGTTTGCTACCCAATGCTTCCCAAACTATGTGAGCTGGGTTGATGCTGCAAGTATGTTGAGCGATGGAAACTCAAGAAAGCTGAGTACACACGATGTAAAATGTTTATTTTTTCAAAGTGGTGAAAATATAAATAACTGTCGTTCGCGAACGTTTTTACCAACAACCTGTCCCATGTCCCTATTAGAAGAAGTGTTTGATCACGTGTTACGACCTACATGCGAATTTTGCTTGATTCCTAATAAGTTCCAGCAGCGGCTGATAAGTCATGATAAAGCCTGATGACGTGCTATAAACAAACCGGGGCCTTGGGCCGAGCGTGGCCGGCTGTGCCACTGCCTGGGCCGAGCGACGGCCCTGCACTGGACCGCGTGCTCGACCTCGCCACCAATGAAGGGCCTAGCCGCCTGCCCCTGCGGCCCTAAACCGGGACCGCCTGCTGTGGTAGTTCGACCAACGTAGCTCTGGCACCGTGTTGCAGTCGGAAAAGGCCAAGGAAAAAAAAAAAAAAAAAAAAAAACAACAACAAACAAACCGGTCCACCTCAATACATGCATGCCTGCATGCCACTGCGCCCCCTCCACCGGCCGCGGACGCCGCACCTCCTACTGCCCCTGCCAGAAACCGCGCAGGCCCGCGCGCAGCTTGCTGCGCCACCAGGCAGGCCTCGCCGAGCAAATGCCGCCTATGCTCATGAGCTCGTTGCCGCTCTTGCAGACGAGCCAGCCCGATCAGGAGGATCCTCGACCTCACCCGCGGGTGGCATCGCCGCTTTTTCGTCAGCTCCTCTTGCGCAGGCTCCGCCTCCCCCTGCCCCTCACGGCTGCCAGATGCCGATGCTAAGCAAGACAAGACCCTTTTGGCGACCACCGCGCTGCATCCGTGCTCAGGCGTCCTGCGCGCACGTGCTGGCCCGCTGCAGCGAGCGGCCGTCCGGGTCTGCAGAGAAGCAGAGGCGACGGTTGCCCTCAACGTCCTCGTCCGAGATCTCAAGCTCGACCCCGTCCGCCCAGACGACCGGCGCACAGAGGTGATCGCCAACGGGCTGCGTCTGTGGGGGGGTGCAGGGGGTGCCCAATTCGCGAGCACAGGGCCAGGGGCCAAACTGCTGGCGCAGCCCTCCGGGCAGCCAGGCGGCCAAGGAGCGCACATACCCGGAGTTCTGCCGCTGCTCCAGCGCCAAGTTCCCAGCCACTTCCCGGGCCTCAGGCATCTTTGCCTTCACGCTGCGTGGGTCGTCCCTCCGCGGACTTTCGCCGCCAGTCTCCTATCGTTCCGCTCCTCAGCGAGATCAGCGAGGTCCTCGTCGATTCCGCCCTCCCTCCCCCATTGCCAGCCGCTCCCCGTGATGGCTTTCGAGCCTTGCCTTTGCGCTGCACCGGGACGGCCTTGACCAGCAGGAAAAGGCACGATGGGAAAATAATCACCAGCACCCCCTCCTGCATCCGCAGACGCCACACTCCCTACTCCCACCTACATGCCACCAGCACCCCCTCCTGCACGCAACCTGCATGCCTGTGGCCCTAACCAGGATGCAGGCCCACCTACGCTGAGCTCGCTGCCGGGGGGCCCGAAACGCCTCGTCCTCGTCGTGCTGGGCACCGAAGGCGGCGGCTGGAATGGCGGTTCCTCGGGGCTCATGCGCGACCTAGTGCGTGCCCGTGCCAGCCGGGCACCGCCCGAGCAGCGAAGTCAGGATGGGCGCGCAGATGGTGGAGCATACTGTCAATCGCGGTGCAACAAGCAGTGGCGGGGACGGCGCTTGGCTCGCCCACCAGCACGGCGGGGGCGCGGAGTCCTGCAGCCGGATGCCGGTCAGGGCGTAGGAGCCCGTAGTTAGACTGACTCGGGACTCGGGAAAGTCCTTGAGAAAAAAGAACATCGGACTTGCGCATTTTCCGGGGGCCACAAGTTGTTGTCACGCCTAAGATTTTTCCGTGGCAGAAGCTGCGGGCCATGTGAAGGAAGCACCATGGTCAACACCAACAACGCATGGATGAACCAAGACAGAGAGAATCATGAAATCCCGGCACGATTGTCATTGTAAGTTACACAATGAACAACTTACATTGACGGTGTACCTCGCTGCCGATGTCGAGCAATGTTGTCCAACAGACGCCTGGCCTGGTGGTCCCGATCAGACAATGCACGCTGGCTGGCCTCCCAGTGCAAAGTCGCGTGTTCATGGAATGAACTTCTGGGAAGGTCGTCGATCTTCGAGGCCGCGCAAGTGCTTTCACACAGGACAAATGCATGAAGCAACGTGGGCGAGTGCGGGCACCAAATTCACGGATCGGAGGCGAAACTTGGGAAGCTACCTTGGCACTGTGTTGTGTTCGCCCACCGACCTCGGCAACTCAGTTGGCCCATTGTGCATGGACGTTGGCAAAGTGGCAGAGACATGGCCGCAACGCCAACATTGAATGTGTGCAACGCCTATTTCGTGAATGTTGGAATCGCCAGTTCCACGCGCAGTTTACACATCATGAATTGCAGTGTACATTGTGGGCGGTTGGGATGTTACCACATCCAGACAAAAGTGTTCTGAACCTTTTGGTGCGTGAAAGCTTCCAACGCTTGTTGCCGGATGGGTGCAAGTCGCCAGCTGTACTTCCTTTTTCGGTTGGCAACATGTTCTGGGTGATGGCCAAGTCAGACGCTTTTGAAGAACATGTAGCTGCACACATGCTGCAGCAGGCGAGGCGACTTTTGCCAGTTCTCAGTCCAAGAGACTTAGCGGGCATTTCTTGGGCGTGCGCTTTCACCCTATATGATGATTCGCCGATTCTTGCTGCAATATCAAAGACATGTGATGCGTGCAAGTTCTTTGGGTTTTCAAGCCAGCAGCTGGCAAATTTGGCTTGGGCATTTGCACGTGTCCTGGGGCAGAGCCATGATCGATCCGGCATATCTCCTGAGTTTTGGGCGGCCATTGTTACGAACATCGGGGAGTTCAAGCCACAGGAATTCAGCATCACTCTGTGGGCGGTTGCCAAGTTGAGGTTGCCTGGAAACGCATCCATGCACGACTTGAATTTGGTGGAGCAGGTCGGCACAGAGATGATGCAGCAAAACAAGTTTGGGCCACAAGAGTTATCCAATTTGGCCTGTGGTGTGGCACGTTTGTTTGTGTCCCACACAAAACCAGTTGACCGATCACTATCTTTATTGACGTCGATCGCCACATCACGGATGTCCGAGCTGAAATCCCAGCACGTTGCCAACATTATGTGGTCGTTGGGACACACGCGTTGCTTGCAAGAAGGTTTTGTACATGCCACAATGGAAATACTTGAGTTCCAGCTTGCGTCGTATGCCACGCTTGAGCTGGTGGGTCTGATGTGGTCTTTTGCACGGCTATCGACCCATGTGGCAGTCCAGCTGCGCAACAGAGATGGTTTCGGTTCAGGGCATGTGCGTTCAATAAGAATATGCCAGGGCCAGCTATCGCATGTGCCAATCAAAGTTAGGGGGTTGCGGGTCCGAGGCTTCAGGTCTTGTGTGCAGCTCAGTACACCGGGGGGGGGGGGGGGTAGGAGTCGCTCTCCGCCCAGCCTGTTCTGGACAGTGGGGCTTGTTGTAAAATTGTTGTTGGGTTTTTTTTTTGTCTGGGTATGTCTTGGTCGTCCCCACAAGGCATCCTTCCTTGGGTCTGTACCAAAGGCAGGGGCTCCCTCCCCAGCTTTCTCAGTTTCAGAAAGTGGGGTGGTTCACTCTTCAACCACTAGCTGCAGCATTTCCTAAGATTGAGCCCGGCCTGGCACATTGAGAGAGTGGCCCTGTGAGAGTGGTCCCACCTCCCAGATATGCATCGTTCTACTGAAACTTGGCGAGAGCAACTCCCTGTGGGGCAAAACGTTTCCTACGCACTTGCACACGCTTCAAAGCTACGGAAAACTGCAGAAAGCTGAGCGACTCCAGACTATGCAAACAAAACTGCAAAAAACCTCACCGTGTCGCACCCTCACAGGATGAAACACAAGTCGTGAACTTCTACATCAAGCAAAAGACATGTGTCAACAACACTGCGCCAGAACAAAAGTTTCTCGAGCCAGGACTTGAACTTTCGACACCCTACTGGTGTCCCGAACTCCGTTTCGGAGACCCACTGATTTGTATGTCAACAGCATGAACAGAATTTGTTCCGGCAATCAAATTGAGCATTGTAAGGCGGATATCCTGCTGGAGAACGTCTCCGGGAGGCTGTTGTCTTTATCCCCTATGTTGACTGGTCAAGGTGTTGCGAATTTGCTATGGGCATTCTCTATCTTGATGCTTGCTTGCATTAGACCGCAGACTGCGACCGCGCGATTGTGCTTTCCATAGACAGCTGTTGTGGAATCCTGTTTGCATGCTTCCATGGACTCGATCAAGGTCGTGCACCAGCACGGCACGTGAATGGTCCGAATTTTGTGATTCAGCTCGCCCGCTGATTCACTGCAACGCCCAAGAGCTGTCCAACATTGCCTGGGCGCTGGTGAAGCTTGCGATTTGGAAGAATATTCCCATGAAGCTGATTGCCACATCTTTCATCAAGAACTCCGAAAGCTTTAGCTCGCAGAACATTGCTAATTTGGCGTGGGCATTTGCGCAAATCCGTGAGCATGAAACTGGCAGCCTGGCATCTTTCTGGGCCACCGTCGTACGTGCCACATGCTATCGAATTTCCGAGTTCCAGCTGCAAGAGCTAGCAAATCTGTGCTGGTCGTTTGCTTCCGTCAAAAACACCAGCGCTTTGAAGTTAATTGCGGATGAGCACCTTGCAAGGATTCCTGCCTCAACTTACACAGGGGCGGATCCACGAAGTTTGTTGGCTATGGTTTGGGCGTTGTCGTTCGCGGGTATGAAGCACAAGCTTGTGTTTCAGACAGTACGACGCCAACTCCGGAGGTATGGCAGGGATCTGGACCGGCAAAACGAACAACTGCGTGCGGTATGTGCGGTATGTCCCCTTCCTGCCAACGGTGGGCATGGCGGGTTCGGTGGGGAACCGGGAATAGTGTTGGAGTTGGCAGACGTCGTTGTCTTGACAAAGCCACCTGGCTGGGAGGTTGAACGCGAGCTTCCTTCATCGACGAATGGAGGTTGGAATGGCAAAGACAACGTACATGTCCTAGAGCATTTGTTTCAACTTCAGACCTTCCTAATGTTTACAGCAAGGGCTGCTCCCATCTGGTTCGACAAGCCGCATCATTTCGGATTCCTGCATCGTTTGGATATCCCGGGCTCCGGCCTAATTCTTGCCGCAAGAAGTTTCGAGGCATACTACGAGCTTTTGTACCAGCTGAATGGAAACATGATCGTCAGAGACTATGTGGTTTTATGCCATGGATGGCTATCTCAAAAGAAGACCACGATCACTGCACCCATTCACTGGACCCCCGGAAACCCAGCACCTAGCCAAGTTCGTTCTGGAGGCAAGCCGTCCGTCAGTTGCATGACCGTTGTGGCTCGCTTTCGCCAAGAAGGTGAGTGCTTCAGCTTGCTTGCGGTGCGCATAGGCACTGGCAGGACGCATCAAATTCGTGTTGCTTGACTGTAAACGCAGCCGTTCACGTTTGATTTGACGCTTGAAGGGCTGCGTTTTGTTGCACGACTTAATTATGTGCAAGTGTCGCATTTTCAGGGATGTGCAGATATGCCAAGGCTCATGCGGCCCACATTGGCCATCCAGTTGTCAGTGATGGCAAATATACCAGCGATCGAACATTTCACAAAGATCTGAAATGGTGCCCCCGCAATTTCTTGCATCGCTACAGGCTCGCCTTTCAAGGACAAAGGTCACGACGGATTCAGGTCACGCAGCCGCTGCCAAACGACTTACGTGCGGCGCTTGCAGAGTTGCAGCCGGTCGACATGCAATCCAACAGCGTGCTGCGCTCTATTACCTCAGACGGTTGCCTGACAAGGTGGCTTTCTTGTTGTCGCTGAGGCTTTCTAAGTGGAGAAAACCTGCTAGCGTACAGTGGCACGTTCATGCCAAAACCTGTTTGGAAAATTGTTATGGGGTGGACATGGATGGACAAGAGGGCCTGATATATAACCTAGTCCCAAGGAAAAGAAATTCGCCGTACGCAGTTGTCCAGCATGTAGCATTAGTAGCGCGTGTCATTGCATGGTGGGGCTCCAGGGCAGTCCATCCTACCTTTGCTCCATGCTACCAGTATCAGGTGGCAAGACGATGGATGACACCTGTAACCTGCCAGAGTTTTCGTGAAGAATCGTACTTGGCATTGCCCATGGCGTTTTCAGCGCTGGAAGCGCATACGCAACTTGCCGCCATTCCCCAGCAGTGGGAAGCGTTGCTTGGGATGAAGATGGGAAGGTTCGGCAACTTACATTTGTTGACTGCGGACAGGCTCGCCGAGCGGCAGGATGAGCATAGTGTTGTGAACAGGTTCCCTTTGACGCAGCAGGTGCATGTTACCAAGTTGCCAGGTTGCATGGGCTCGACAAAAACAACGGCGAAGTACCGTGTTGATGTAAAGCGGCTGCGGCCCTCAACGGTCACCCTAGAATTGCGTGCAGGTTGCTTCCAGGTGAAAGAATGAATGTTTGCGCAGGCGGCTGTTATTCATTTACACATTGCAAGCTGGAAGCCAAGTGCAACCAGCAACAGCCTGAGTTGAAGCTGCTTAGTCTTTCTCGGGATTCATTGCTCGAAAGCTGGCATGGTGCAAGTCCAAGATCGTAATGAGTCCGCATGATGCCGCCCGCGCTGCCTCAAGTGTAATCGACTACTCCTTGATGACGCGACTGCGACTTCTTTACGCGAGGGCATCGCCCAAGTCAAGGTGTTCTTTGTCGCCGCTTGCTGTTTCATTTTCCTCTACTTCAGCAGCTCGTCCTTCTCACAGGTTCCATGGGCACTGCGATGATCCACCAGCACTTGTGATACCGTTGCGTGCATCTGGTCGTGTAGGCTGGGCGAGTACATGCGCTGACTTGCATGCCTTGATGGTGCAAGGCTTACCTCTGGACGCGGAGTCTTTCCGGATGTGCATGAGCACCTGCATGAAAGGTAGTCGGTGGGATCTGGCTTTGGAAGTTTTCTGGCTCATGCAAGCTAGCCATGTCCAGATCAACATATTTGCATTGAACATTGCACTCAATGCTTGCGCGAGATCCCAGCAGTGGGAGGATTCATTGGAGCTCTTCGGCCTGAGCCACTGGTACCGCATCAACGCAACATCCACGACCTTCAACACGCTCATCAATGCATGTGGTCGTGGACATTCTTGGCAGATGGCGCTGGAAGTTTTGGAGCTAATCTGATTTAGAAGTGCTTTAAGATGTTCTTCATGTTGCCTCTAGTCTGGAAGACAACACAGGCAGTTCATACACATGCAAGGGTGCATATCTACATAGGTCAAAAAGAGAAATACATAAGTAAACATATGTGTATATATATATACACGGATATACGTTTGCGCACCGGCGCCCCCCCCTTCCCTTGCCACTCCCTCGTCTCATGACCTCATATTATTCCATGAACTTGGGTTCTTGCTTTTCGGCGTAAGGATGTCTGTGCCCAGAGGCCGCCGAAGCTAACGTTCGGGTCCTGAGCCCATTGTCCTGACAAGCGCCTGTGTTTGTCTTTCCCGCCCCTTCCCGGCTCGAGGCACTGGTTTCCTGACTTACATCTCCGCGTTCTCGCGACTCACTCCTTCCTTTTTCTCGCCTCGCGATAATTCTTCCCCGACTCGCACCCTGATTTCAAAGCGACATTGAGATCCTTTTGATTCTTCGTATGAAGTAAAGAGTTCTTACTTGTCTTGAACGTAAAGTCATATTTCCAGACTTCGCCTTACATCTACTGAGGCTCGCACGTGTTATCTAAAGTTCTTTCATCCCCACTCCACCCTTGCTTTCCCCTCGTATCCCCAGACCTTGCTTCAAAACCTCGTTGGCATGTCGGGGTGCTAGCATGCCTACGAGCAATTCAAGACCAAAAACGTTGGGACCTTTGACCATTCATGCTCTTGGGCTCGTGGTAGGGCTGGAAGCGATGAGAAGCCTCAACTTGAAGAGTTTTGCCTTTGTGGGAGGGGGGGGGGGGGGGTTCTGCAGGGGTTCTGCATCGCTGGAAATACTCGTGCAGTGAGGTCCCAATCCTGTCAAGACATTGGAATCTCTCATGGTTTGGGGCTGGGGTGGCGCGTGCTGAAATCCCCTTGATACGGTCTTGGCTCTACTTGCTGCTAGCAAGGCAGAATCCGGACATTAGGAGCAATGCGCGAGACGTGCTCCAAGACTCGGTCTCCAAAGACGATGCTCCTCCAGTCTTGACCGTTCTTGCTGCTTTGTTCACTGGACAGAAACAGGAGGCCGGGGCTCTGCACGAAGACCTCCATGTGAAAGCATAGTTAGCTGATTGGTCAGAAGGGTAAACAAATCCATGATCTGTTGTGGCCCCAACACCTAATGCACCTCTCGCTGCTTCCAGTAGCTTGCACCAGTTGGGCTCCTTGGCTGTGCGCAGTTCAGCCATCCTTCTTTTCTTTCATCGGTTCCTGGTCCTTCTTCTGCTGTTGTTGATATTTTCATAGTTCGCCTCCAACTACTTTCGCGCAGTTGTCCGGTGGACTTTTGGGTGTCCCTTGCTGTCCGGCTGCCAGAGAACGAAATGGCGGAAGTGCATGAACATGAGTTGTTTCATTGCGAGCCGTGCTTAAAACCGATGGTATCTTGATGGTATCTTCTCCTGGTTTACGTTTTGTTTTGCATTTTTTTGCCTACTGAGTCTCGTAGCGGTAGGCTCGGCCCGAGTTCATCGGACTCTTGCTGACTGCGCAAAAGCCAGATCAATTGCACGCGGTACTTAGGCAGGAGCAAGAAAGCCAATGCAACAGTGCCCCAGTTCAAAGCACCCACTTCCCCACCCACGCTTGTTTCAAGGATCAGATGCCACAATCGAAAATCTCACCGGATTCATTCAGCTTTAACACGGCCATCAGCGCATGTGAGAAAGTTGGTGAAGTGTTTCGTGCTCGCCGACTTCTTGTGCAGATGCAAAAGCACATGTGTCAGAAGGAAGTCCTGGCATACAATTCAATCATCAGCGCTGCCCAGAAGGGCAGGCAGTGGGAACTGGCACTTGAAACGCTTGCAGACATGCACTCCTCTCTTGTAGCCGCCGATGAGATCAGCTACAGCGGTGCCATAGCCGCTTGCCACCATTGTGCGAGATGGGAACAAGCCCTGGATTTGTTTGGGGCCATGAAGTTAGCGGGACTCACACAAGGTCCTGCCGCTTGCAATGCAACAATCATTGCGTTACAGGCGGGCAGTCAATGGCGAGCCGCGCTGCATTGTGTCAAAGTTGCTCCTGTGGCAGATTTGACGGTAGTTCGCCCTACGTTAGATGCAAGCGGACGTTCCGGCTTGGCACATCTCTTGGAGTATACAGCACGAGAGCTCACGAAACAGCTGTCATTTGAGCTCAACTTGCGAAGTGTTGGTCTTCAGAGAGGTGTCCGAAGGCCACCACTTTTGCAGCAGGGTCGTTTGCAGCAGGGTGGCCTGCCTCCGGGTGCTGACGTGTATGTCGCCGGAGCCAGCCTGGAGCTGGTAGCGGCCGCGGCCGAAACTTTGGACAGCCACTTCAGCCACTCAATCAGCGAAGGGCTAAGCCGATCCTTACATCGAGGAGTAGTGACCCCGGTTCGTATGGTGCTCTTGGGCATCCGGGGCATCTGTTGTAGTGAGCAAACTGTCAACGTAAGGACGTCCGAGGGCAAACCGCTGAGGAATGAAGTTCTGCGGAAATGTGCATCTTTGGGGGCATCCTTCCTCAAGGCCCTGTTGTGCAACATGCTGCAAGCCCCGACTGACATAGGTGAGCCATTGAGGGCTCATTTTCTTTCTCATATGTGCGCACAAGAGTGTCAGTCGGACTCTGATGGCGCAGAGCTCCGGACTAAATCTGGACATTCACCGGATCCGCGCGGTGATCGCGGTGATCGTGCATGGTTCAGACCAGTGAAACCAGTTCCCGCTGCCGCACACTTGATCACTGTTGCCCTGGTCCATCTGCAGACCAGGAGAAGTCGGATGATCACCTCCGATCTGATTCTGTGTAGTGGTCTCTCTAGAAGAACCGCGCCCCGAGAAGACCTGCAACAAAGCTGGTATTCGCAGTTGTTGCTGAAGAATGCTGAAGGCTAAAGCCTTGTCGCCAGGATTGTTCATATCTGTCTCAACCAAGCTACGCCAGACCCATTGAATGTGTCATTTGCACGGCACTCTTGGCTCAAGACGAAAAATGTTCCCCCTGAGTTGTGCAGTTTGTTTCTGACTGGTCTGTGCACTTCGTGTCAAACTGAAATTGGCGCATGCCTCTGGAGGGTTTGGTTTGTGTTGAGGCTGTGAAGTTGTGAAGTGTATGTACTTGTAGAGTCAGTAGCGGCTTGCCTGCATGATGCAACTTCTAGCTCGCAGCTTTCCGCACACCGCCGTCGAGACTGAAGTTTGGGGTTTTGGGGTGGCAGAGCTGCACTGAGACGAATGCGCTCCCGTCCAAGCACTCCAAGCAGCACTCGACCGCGAAGCGCGCGAAGCGCCTCTTCGGTGCGATTCCGCACTCCAGAGACGGTGGACCGCCCAGCTGCCGCCCATGCTGCCGCCCATGCTGATTTATCGCCAGACCTATGCGTGGTTGGAAAAGATGCACCAAAACGCGCGGCCAGGGGATTTACGAACAAGGGAGGCAAAATCGCTGGCAAACGCCAACCAGGACCTGTAAGATTTGTAAGGTGCGTGGCAGTGTTTCTTCACGATTTGCAAGTTGCACAAGTTTGCACATGCTGAGCGCCCCTGAGGAAGCTCGGGCTCTCGGAGACCTGCGGAGGTGCAAAGAACCCTCCCCAGATTGGGTGAGCCAAGTGAGCCAAGTGAGCGCGCCCAGACGCTTACGCCAGATCGGGTAGGCACCCTGCTCGAGAGTCTTGGGATCACGGCAAACAGCGCACTAGTGAACAGAGTACTCGATGAGATTCAAAATGCAGATCGAGTCACTGATCGAGGACCAGATAGCCAGGCTTTAGAATCCACCCAGGCGGGCAAAATGTCGAATTCAAGACCAGAGCAGCCCTGAAAGCAACTTGTTTTGGACGTGAAGTTTTTGCCTGACAGGACCTGGAGACAGCTGCAGCAGCCCAAGAGACACATCTTGCACCACGGGCGTGCCCAAGCGCAGATTCCCGTGATCGTCGTGGTCGTGTCCCAGGTGTGCTGGAAGAAGTTCTCGGGGATTTTGGGAATGAGTTCCAGCCACTGCCTTCCGTTGCTTCACCGACTTCGCCTACTTCATCGCCTCTTCAATCCCCTGAAGCAGTGCTGGCAAGGCTACGGTCGATCAGGCTACGACGACGCTTGGGGATCGCAGACTTTCAAAAATTGGGTGATGTGAGTGGTGACGGGCGCTTGACTTGTGCAGAACTGGGCAAGGTGCTGAGAACTGCTCCATGGAAGCATTGGATTCCTCGTTGTTTTGTAGTGGGTTTCAGTGGGTTTGTGGGTCATTGTCGAGTTTTTTGTGTACTCAGCTCGTCCAGCTTGATAGGGCTAGAGGCTAAGCAAGCCTTCAAGGTCCAGGCAAACTACATTTCTTATCATTTGCTGTGACAGGCTGTCGCGGGGCAGGTCCTCCATCCGAAGTGAGGTGAGCATGAAGGGATAACAAGTACCTGAACTGGCAAGAGCCAGCAGCAAGGCATGGACTTGACTCGCCAACAAGAGCAGACACACTGTGAAGGCTTACAAGTGAGGGTCTCAAGAAACACCCGGCAAACCTGTCATAGCCTTTCGTCCAGTTGCAATAACTCGCCGCCCAGAGATGACCAGAGTGTCTTTGACGTGTTGAGCGCACTAAGGTTGGCATCCTTGCAGATGACAATCTCGTGCAGAATGTCTTTGACCAGATAGACAGAAATGGCAACGGCAAGATCAGTTTATTCGAGCTCTTCCAAGCGATGAAGCCATCCAGCTCCGAGATACTTGCAGCTCTGAATGACGTGAAAGACCGAAAACATGTCTCCCTGTCGACTTTGTTCCGTCCGTACGATTCGAACGGGGACGATAAGTTGACGCCTGGTGAATTCCACCACATGCTTAATGATCTTGGCTTCGAGCTGGATGATGGGGCGGCGAGGGAACTGCTCAGTGTCATCGTTCGAGACCAAGACAGGCCCTTAGATGGTGGCAACCTGTTGCCTTTGCGGGATCTGTCGCTGGCCTTGCAACGCGCAGGTGGGTCCTGGCTGCTCTGACATGACTCCTGTGTTGTTCATATTCTGAAGACACCCCGCATGACTAGCTTCGGCTCAGACACCGTCCTGCAGCATCTGCCATCTAGGGAAGTCGTCTTTCATACTTGAAACAACTTGGAACAGTTTTCCATGTCTCAGTTTCCGAGTATTCCGAATACGACGGCCTGCAAAACAATACAGTGGAGGGCCGCTCGGCCAGCGCAATCTTCGGAAGAGTCCGTAAACACAGCATCGCACAGCAAGCTTGGGGGGGTAGGCAGGTCCTGACATGTCCTGGCAGCATGCCTGTTTAGCAGTACAGAAGACGAAGATTCGTACTACACATGGCTCACCAAAGTAAGCATAAGCAAGCCTTGGAGCTTTCGCTACTATAGACTTCTTGGGATTTCAAAGATGAACAGAGACGTCGAAGCGGTTGGGGGGGCTGGGGTGGGTGGTGGGGGGACACGCCATCAAGGAAGTTATGCCGGTACCTTGCTTTTTTGGCACCATCCTGAGGTGCTGGTGTTTAGGCAGGACCCTGAAGACCGTAAGCCCTTGGTTCCATCTCCCTTTTTCATTCGGGCCCTCTCATGGTGAGCTTCGTGGAAGGCGAGGAAAGCATTGACGAAATGCAGAAGAGAAACCAAACACACCTCTGCTCCGGAAGGCATCCCAAGCAAACAGTGTTTGCGGCATTTTGCGGATGTTTCAGATGTTTCGGGAACACCGCTGGTGGGAGAGGTTGCCTTGTCAGCTCCGGCCAAACATCTTAAAACATCACTCGCAACATTAAGTCTTATAGTTTCCAGAGGCCTCAGAAGTACGGGATGTTCCAGTGTTGTGCTCGAAATTAATGTGAATGGGTGAATCAGCCGCAATTGCGCTGCATTGTCGAGGCCAGCCAGATTTGCCAGGCCGACTCTCGAAGGCAGGTGCCACATGTGCCACCATGGAGGCATCGCTGGCATCACCCGCAAATTCTCCAGCCATGCCGGCAATCATGACCTCCGTGTCGGACGGTGCTCCTAGCTGCCCCAGCCCCGACCGTGCGTCTCAAAGCTCCCCTAGGCCCAGGCGACCAGATACAGTACCAGAATTTGTCAGTGGTCTTGCAACTGGACCAGCTGCGTCGGTAGTCCCTGAGAGCTGTGCTGTCCAAAACAATTCCATGCAAATGTTGATGCATGAGCCGCAGATCCCGCCAGAGTTCGGCAAGTCCGTTGCTGGACCTGACAGACAACAGGCCCCATGTGGTCTGCCACTAGGCTCACCAGCATGGGAAGGTCTCAACCGAATTTTTTATCGGCTGGCCCAACAAAGCCGAGAAGTCTCAACTGCAGAGCTTATTCTCGCTATTCGGAGCGACGTGCACGTGAGGAACGAGGGTTTGCTTCATCGGCCAGTAATTGCGACTGAGGAAGGCAGCATTCCAGCAGTTTCTTTGGACGCAGCGCTTCAGCAAATCAGCGAGCAAGTGCAGCAGGGCATCGGACACCTGGATACAGTGACTTGGGATCGATTCTACTGGCTTCTTCTGGAAGCACACAGGCACCGGGCCGTCAGAGCCGCACCACCGCCAAGACCACCTACCCGGCCTACCCTGCCCAGTACCAGCCCCATTCCTGGAATCAAGACCGCCATGATGCCAGAGAACTGTCCAGTCGATCCGGATGCTGCACCCGCCGCTTCCATTGAGTATGGGCCCTAGCTTGCACCGGCTTACACGCGCTGTCCGGCTGTTCGGCCCACTGTGCATGCGCCATAGATGTGCCATAGTTGTGCCATTCTCGAACACGCATAAATACGCACAGCAGTATAGAGACTCAGGTGGATGACGCGGGAGTGCAGCTGCAACCACGAGATGTTGTATCGACTCTTAGAAATGTTTACATACTGCCGTGGAACTGACCTGACGCATGTTCGGCGTGACCGATTTATCCATGCAGTGCAGAGTGGCACCTTGTATTCTGCGCTTGTGACAACACCGTTGTTGTCGGGATGCTCTGGCATAGTGAGGCCGATGCATTGGGGTGATGTTCTTTGGCAGCTTTCCCGCGCACAAGCTCCAATCATATCCTGGTCGGACGTCGTCGCAGCCGTGTGTTGGTGCCGAGCCTGGAGCCTGGGTCTGCCCACCTCTTCTGGATCCTCAGGGCCACCGCAAGAAATGCAGTCTCCGCCTTCTCCACGCTCTGACTCGGCGGTCTCCGTCTCAGCAGCCAAAGCCCGACTGGATACATTGCTGCAAAGCCGTGCTGTCAAGTCAGCTGGTACCGCAGAAAAGCCCTCGCCGTTGCCATCCACCAGTGCCTTACGTGACTTACGTGCGTTTGCACCTGCGGAAGCCTCCGAGCATTTGCAGGGTGACTCTTCATTAGAGACGGTTAGCAGGAGGCTTGCACAAGCCTCAGGTAGTGTATTGCCCTCTCGCACGCATCGGTCGAGGCATCCGTGGTTGGATGGCTCAGACGATGATGTTCCATCTCGGGCACCTGTGACAAGAGCACCGGGATCTGTGAGCAGGCCTTCTGGGCCAGCACCAGAAGTTCCGCAACTCTCTCCGCGTCGAGTGGTACGTGAGGCGCAACCGCCGGTGGCTGCTTTGCGGTTGCAGGTGAACGCTGACGCGCGGCTTCCAGACCCAGCCGAACTCGAAAAGTTGGAGGTGGAGCTTGCAAGAATATTGAACATGCCGGTGCAAGCTGTCAAGCTCCAAGGTGTGAGACCATTGTAAAGTTTCATGTCGCACTTGAGGTGCACGTACCATTACTCCTGATGCTTCCTGCAGTCAAGTTGTAGTTGGCAATCTGATGCGGCGCCGAAGCTCGTGCTCGCTGAAAACCTGCTGCACTTCCAATGCGCATTAGGATAAGTTAGTCGATCCAGTTGAGCTGAGCCGTGCCGTGCATCATGCATCTGCGGTGCGCGTCCAAATTCAAAGTCGTTTAATGACAGCGGGTCGGTTCGTTCGGCAAGCTTGCATGGAACCGGCACCTTGGCTCGATGAGACAGAACAGACTCATGAAGGGAAGGGAGTGGCTGCGGCAAGCGCCCGCCAAAGAACGCCGTGTCAAGTTCTCGGCTGATCGCTTGACCACATATGCTCAGTTGTCCCTCCAAAGTCGAGACGAGCTCAGGCCTTGATCACAGAGATCCTCTAGCAGACTCTTTGGGGGCAGGATAGGCAGCCAAGCCGCAAGCAATTTGATTGGAACTTGTCTTGGTTTCTTATGACACCCACAATTCCCACAATGCTGCAGAGGTTGCAAGATTGGGTTTGCCGACGCATGGCTCACCCTGACCGGCGTTTAGGTGGCAGCCGGTGGCAAAACTTGTGTTTGGTACGATGTTATATGAAATTGAAATGTTATATGGGTATATGAGAATAAACTATTATGCATTGCAAGATGTGACATCATACGAGAATGTATTGTAGGATAGTTTATGGGACGAGAATATGAAGCTATATCGTATTCTACCGCATGTATTCTATTTAGAAGACTAAGAACATTGCATGTTCCATCATCTTATCTCGAATTCTACTATGTTCTACTCCCCATTGCCTCAGATAGCCGTGTCGTGCAGGGACTGCGGGCTTAGAAAAAATGATGAAAGTCGCGGCATGGCGTGGGAAGAGGCTGAATGAAAATGACATCCGAATGCAGTGGGCAAGTTCTGACAGGAAGACTACCCAGACTTCTCCTCTTCTGGCTTGCTTTTGACGACGTCTTGCGTGCAGACCTAAGCTTCTCACAGGCATCTCAGGGTTCTCTCACGGGGCAATGCCTTGAAAGGATCCAGTGGGCTCTCCGACGAAGATGTTGTGGAGGATGTGGCACCGCTTTGGCCTTAGTGGCACTCATGGTGCACGTCAGGGCTCCTCGCTTATCTTCGCTGAAGTCCCGCTGTGGCCGCCCAGGCATTTGTTCGGGTCTAGCCTCAGGTGCTTCACTTACTCTGAGCAGCTCGCAATCAGTCAAGACTCATGACTGTCTGCACCACTTGCTGACGGAGAGGTCGGACCCAGCTGTAAACCGGCTGGCAGCTGAAAAGTATTGGAAGGCGCCCGCATGGGCAGCGAGTTCGCTAAATTGGCGTAGCTTCCGACCACAGGCCAAAGACCTCCAAGAAGCGGAGCATCGGGCCAGACTCAAAGCAGAGGCAGAGGCGGGCACGGACAACTTCGATGCCCATACACGTATACCTAAATGTGCATGAGCTTCTGTGCATATATATATATATATGTATATATACACATTGCATTGTTTCAGTTGTTGATGTGTTTATTTAGTCATTTTGTACTAGGCGGCTGGGCGGCAGCTGCAGCAACAAGCGCATCAGCCTTACCTGCTGCAATCTAAAATGCGCCAAATATTGTAATGAGCTTCGACCATGTGAGTTGTTGCGCACTGCGGCAGGCCTCCGTATCCTTTCTTTACGACGCCACCATACGTCAACATAGTGGCTACGTCCTCGGCTCTAAGACGCATCTCGTTGATGCTTTGATCAACATGCATCTACAGCAGACGGCTGCTTGCAAAGGTTTTTGATTCACATGATTCCAATTGCGACGTGAACTTTGAGTCCGGAGCCTTCTGTAATTCACCTGTCAGCAATGCACTTCTTCCAGCTGGGCGGCCCTACGTAGCATTTCTCAAGACTGCGGCCTACACGACAATGCCAAGAAATTTTGACATTTTCTAAAGCTGAGGTCTCCTCCTGTTACAGATCCAAACCAGGTGGGATATCCTGCAGACGGCCTTCATCTCAGGAAGCAACGAGAACTCAACCTGCCCTTGAACTTCATTTTCTTGCACACCTCCGCTCAGGCACTGCATCCTTGCGTCAAGGGAACATGGCATGTACGACACCAAGTTGCTCAGCTTTAGGCCTTGTAGTTGCGTGCGACATCAACATCGGGTAAGGCGTGTTGTAGGGACGTCGACAACCCAACAGGAACAGCTATGTAGTCGTTTAGGCAATTCAGCCTCCATGGTATTCATGTCTGGCACGGCATGGTGAGACAAGGTGGTGTAGCGCCAGCGCGTTTCGTGTTCACTACATCGAACGAACCAGCCTACGAAGATATGCCCCGTCCTGAGTCGAAGCCATTTCTTAGGAGGTGAGGGTATTTGGAGATATTAGGAGCAACTGCTGGGAGCGGCTGAGGGGCCTTGCCAACTGGTGCGTGGGGCTATTCGGGTGCAGCAACACCAGACTGAGGACCGTGGATGCCAAGATGCAGGCCAAGTGCTTCTTTTGTCGACCTTGGACACCTTTGCTTTCAGTTTGACATATATGTCTCTTCGGCATGCAGCCAGCAATCGGTTGTGCAGATACGCATCACGTGCGCCCAAGCCTTCTTCGTAGAGCCAAGATCTCAGATATCAAAGTCCGAAATGCAAGCTCGGAGCGAACTGCACAGCCTTCCCAGCAAAACCCGCAGCTGTTTGGCTTGGTGACACGAGGTCGCTCACATGCGAGAACGTCCTCGACGCGACCGGCGACTTCCCTCGAATAGAAGGGTGCCGCTTCATGGATCATGAGGCCTGAAATCCATACGACTGAGCATGCACCCCTGGTTGCTGCTCCGGCTATCTACTATCGGCCACATGGCGCACAGGCCCGATTGATTCTTCAGACGCGCCTCAAGATACGTGTGGACCTTTCCCAATCTGGCCAAGCTTGCAAGCCTGGCAACAGCAGAGTCGCTACCAAGAGTTGCAGTGCTGATGGTGGTTGACAGCCTCGCTAAGAAACGACGTATTCTTTGACGCTCAAGCTGCTGCTGCTGCTGGCTTAGATGGGTGCTTCGTTAGTTTGATTGCTAGTGTTCATTGTCAGACTGAATTGGTTCGGGCGCTAGACTGTTGCAAGGCCCCCCGGCAGAATGACGTCCGCTCAGAACAACTACGTCTTTACCACGGAGTTGGAATCCCAATACCCTGTCAATGCGTAAAGAGTTAATGCTTTCTCATCGTTTTATCTTGTTTCCCGCCACTTCATTAGTCCAGGTTTGACCCGATGACCGTGATCGAGGGCACCGAAACTGCCATAGATCTGGGCTACACGGTCTTGGCCCCAACTCATCAAGAAACTTTGCTGCGGCAGCCGCCAGGAGGGAGATGACGCGTAGACTAGGAACTGCGCTGCAAGGTGCCGCATGCAAAGGACGCTACCGAGTACCCAGGGTCTTATCAGACCCGAGGCTGGAGTTGATTAACGCAACGCAAGCAAGAGTTCTAAAGCGCGGGCGGTGCTTGCATGTGGATTGTGAGCAGGCTACATCACAGGCTTCTTCTATGGGGCATGGACTACCACACCAGACGTCAAAGCCCCAAAAATGATTTGCCCAGCGAAACAAGCTGATTTCATTTTCAATTTTCAAGTGATCAAGGGGCGGATGCTCATCACCTTTGGCATCCGGACTTTCGGCTTCATGAACACGGAGTACAACATTGACGTCGTGGCCTACCCGACCAATGCCCGCATCCTCAGAGAGAGCCACATACTAAAAAGAGACAAAAGGAGAGCTTCTCGGAGCCAGGAGCCATATCCGGTTTTTTTCTCTGCCACATGTTGTTAAGTTGTGCTCTGACAAGGTCTGGAAGCTTGGCACCCCGGGAACAGACTGCGAGGACTACGGGCCCTAAGCCTTAGCAAAGCGTGATTGCATGACCACATGCTTCGCGGATGGTTTCCCAGTTGTGCCTCAAGCTGAGGCAGCCACATGTCGGCACAACTTGCCGACTCAGGCCCGTAGGTTTCTTAAGGTTCTTACGCGTTGCAAGTCTGCCTCCGCTGGCCGAAAAAGCGCTAGCGATACTGAGAAACTGCAAAGGTTGCACCAGGTGTCTCCGAACAGCGGTTCGTCAAAAAACTACCACAAACGCGAGTTCTAAAATACAGCTGAAATGCGCCCTAAAGTGGCAAAGGCGACAAGCCTGTGCTGTTGACAAGAAGCTGT
>CAJNDS010002551.1:315000-367750 GCA_905221605.1 Symbiodinium natans
CAGACGGTGCTCGATTTGAAGGTCAACACCGTGAAGGTCAGAAATGTGGTAAAGGCAGATTGTTGTGGCCAGACGGCTCCAGCTACTCCGGAAGCTTTGAGTGCAATACGCTCCACGGTGAAGGCGTTTATCGGTGGGCAGACGGCAAAGAGTACAGCGGCCAGTGGGCCAAAGACCGCATGAGCGGTGCCGGATGTTTCACCTGGCCAGATGGGCGCGTCTACACTGGTCAATACCTCGACAATCAGAAACATGGCCACGGCATGATGCGGTGGCCTGATGGCGGACTTTATGAGGGTCAGTGGGCCAAGGGTCTTCAGCATGGAAGAGGCACACACACCTCCTCATCTGGTTCTTGTTCGTCAGGCACTTGGGAAGCTGGCCGTTTCGTAGGCTGAACCCAAGCGGAGCTACTCCTTGGGAAGCATGGATGTCTTAAGTCTGTCACTCAAAAGAGTCAATGTGCAAGATCAAGGTCGGAGCGCGAAGCCCTCCGAACCCTTTTTGCATTGCATCTCAATCTCACATGTCAAAAGTTGAACAAGGGGTGCGAACTGCCCGCAAGGCTTGCTGAACACGGAACGAGACCTTGGAGAGCGCGTTGGTGTTGCATGTGCGCCGCGTCTCGACAATCTAGAGGTGGTCTTGGAGTTCAAGCCCGGAAACACGGTCATGTCGGGTCCTTGCTCAAACAGCTGGTGGGCCAGAGAAGCCTGGAGCAGTTCCTTGTGGCTTCCATTATGCGTCAGGCCTGGCACCGATATGTCTGGCATGATTGTCATCATGCCACCATCCACTTTCACCATTGTTGCAAGCGCTGCCCCGCAGCTGCCAGGAGCATAGTGTTACTCGCATGCTGAGCAGGTCCCCCAACTTGCCTGCACAGCTTTTTTCAGTCCAGGCCTTCGACGGACTACAATGAGCTTCCCTGCACGTGCAGCTCCTGGCAGTCTTAGCCGCCCGCTACCTGACTTTACGCTGCGTGCTGCAAGCTGTATGCGGCAAGGTCCTGGCCAGAAGCAGATCGGTTGGCTGGGCCGGGTCACAGAATGTGGTAGCCATGTGGTAGGAATGTGGTAGCAATGCAGACGCGGGTGCTGAAGCTGCCGAGGCGCTGGGTGTGTCCATTGGCAGATACTGCCCCCTTCAAGGAGACCACTTATGGAGTGCGGCTGAAGGCGTTTTCATGCGATGTGCGATCGTCTGATCATCTCCATTAAGCATGAAGTGGTGCCAGGTTCAGAATCCTGCGGATCCGGGCGCAGCCAGGTCATGGCGTGCCCTTGCTTCAGCTTCCCCGATCCCAGATATGGCACTCGCTTGTGCTTTGCGGATGCCCAATTCCAATCCTGCCAAGATCGAGCTGTGGGAGCAAGATGCTGCTACGCCAGCCCAAGCCCCAAGCAGACTCAAGCAGCTCAGTGTTCAATCAATTCGGCAGCAATTCGGCAGTTTAGTTCAACTCAAGCTTCGTCGCAGTTCGTGGCCTCTTTCCAGTTCAACATTCAGGTTGCCGCCACTCGAGGGATCAGGGGCATGGAGGTGCTGGAACCTCATGCAAGCTTTGCCAGCTTCGGGTATTCTTGCATGACACACAAGGCCGAGCAGAGATCTGAGGTCTGGTCCTATGCAAGCGGCCTTGTCCCAGGAAAACCAGCTTCTGGGCAGTCTGGCCCCCGGCTTTCATGCCTGAAAGCAGCAGCGACACAGTGGTGCTAACTTTATCCTCTGACTAATTGTTTTTGTCATTTCAAGTTTTTTCATAATTTTAACGCTACGCGACCCGCCTCGGCCCGGCCCAGCGCATCCGTGTGAGCATGGTGATTCCGCAGCGCCCAAGTCGCTGGACCCCAAGCAATAAGGGTTGGGTTTAGGGTTTAGGGTTCCGGGTTTATGGTTTATGGTTTGGGGTTTAGGGTTGATTAGGTTCACGCTTTGGGGTTTAGGGTTTTTTTGGGTTTAGGGTTCAAGACGGTTCGGCTTGGATTGATCGTAGGGTTGAGCCAGGCCCCTCAGGGGGGGGTAGGGGGGGTGGGGGGGGAAGGGGGGCAGGGGGGAAGGGGGGAAGGCGGGGGGGGAGGGGGGGGGGGCAGGGGAGGGGGGGTTTGTTGAAGGTTCGAGGGTTGAGTGCTTCGGGCTTAAGGTTTAAGGTTCAGGGTTTAGGTTCAAGCTCAGACTCTTCGGCTCGTGCTACGGCTCGTGAGCGCTCACCAATATTCTGTGGGAAAAGGAGGAAGGGTGGTAGGGGTGGGGGGGGGGGTGGGGGGGGGGTGGGGGGGGGGTTGGGGGGGGGGGTGGGGGGGGGGGGGGGTTCTGACAACCTATACACCTCCGGCCCGAGGCCTCGGCGGATTAATGCACCCCTGCTTGGAATGACCTTCGTCGGCTTAGGTTTATGAAGGCCTTGTCAAGGCCTTCAAAAATTCCGGCTCAAAGAGCCCGAAACTTTGTCAAAAACGTAGTATGCCCCAGCAGAAGAAGAAAGAGGAGAGATTTCGGGCACACTCTCTTTGCACCACGAGAGAAGAATCGGCTCAATGGGGGGGGGGCGGAGGAGCCCGTCCCCTCCTTGGCTTGCAAGTGCGCCATACAGTCCTCGAGACAGCTCAGCTGCGAAGGACGGCCAGATAAAGGAGCTATGGGGTGGGAGTGGGTTTGCAATGATTTTCTGATCCCTGTGAGTAGCACCTCGTCCGAAGCAACAAGGTGTCACAAACAAACGGAGAGCAGAGGCGTATGCAGTGCGGGTGGCAGCAAAATCGGAGAGTCGGTGCTAGGAACGGATTGCTCACGCGTTTGCAAGGGGTCGGGACTGCGACAGGTATTTGTTTTTAAGCCATGGACGTCGCTGAACAGCCACGTACAGTCAAACAGCAACGGCATAGGGGCAGGTCGCATCGGCTGGGCTGGGTAAGCACACCACCAGCCAAACAAATCCAGCTTGCAAGTTCGAAAAACACTCCCAGAATCCCAGAAGAATTGTGCACCCTCTCATGCCTTCTCTAAGCCTGCACTTGTTGGAGCATAAAGGTGGGAGAACCCGTGAGTGAGAGAAGATACACACTTCCATGTGCTAAGACATCAACACCGTGCGGTTCGACATCATTCCATCACAGCCAATTGGCAACGTGCCGAATACCCGGCTACGCGTGCTGGCCCGGGACCGTGGAAGCTACCGATGTTGGCAGCACCGTTGTACACATGCCTGCCATTGAAGCCCAGGCCCCGCCTGGTTTCGTGATCATCAAACGATGCCTGACGCTCATACGTCACAACTGCCACTACGTCACCTCGCGCAGACGTACATGAGATCTTCGACGAAGGTCTTGACTTCACGCCGATTGAGATCCCCAACTGCGAGTGTGTAGGTAGCTGGCAAGCGTAGTCAAGCCACAGCCGTGTGGCAGTGGCACCGTTGCCAGCACAATGCTGTCTTGGAGGCTCCGATTCCAATTCATTTGAGCTCGTGTTCTCGGAGCCTGGCCGGGAACGCATCGGATCATCTCATGCTCAAGATCGAATCAGATCGGTGTGAAACTGAGAAGCCTTCCAGGCGCAATACAGGGAGGCGTACAGTACTCCTTCTCAATCAAGGCTGGGAAGTGAAGCCTGTGACGGAAGGTTCACTCATGCAGCCGGACTGCCAGATGCAAAACCCAGAAGAATACATAGCCGATGATCTCAACGTTTGGTCCTTCGACACTCTGCGACCAGACGGGATTGCTCGAGTTTGGGTCTCAGCTGCGCGTTCTGAACCGAAGATTTGCTCGAAGATGTTTGGCACTTCTCAGGACACAGCTCGTTCTCAGGGCTTCTTTCTGTACCCCTATGCGCCGCTCGGATGAAATAATTTGACTTGTGAGGCTTATCAGCAGGAGTTCATGTTCACGGTCCACCTGCGCATAAGACTGCATCTCCTCCATTTCGGACCTTAGGTTTTCTTCGTTTGTCGTTGTGCCGCTCATGCGCAAGGCCAGTGGCATGCAGGTTTCAACGTCGCAAGATAGCGAAGACGGAAAACGGTTGGCATGAGCTTGATGACGGGACATGGGTGAAATGCGTAAACTTCTGAACCGTGGCAGCCTGGCCCACAAACAGTGGTGATCCGCTTCATTTCGCCGCTGTCAGGATCTGAGGGAAGGGGCCCGATGTTCCGATTGCAGGATGTCACAGAAGCATCAAATGGCACTGCTCAGGCTCATTCCTTTTGACGACTACATCCGCATTCGTGCTCCACAAGGGGTCGCGTGGTACACCGCCGACCTGCAGTTCAGCACAGAAGCGGCCGGAACCCTCAGGGACATCCTGGGACATCCTGGGACCCCGGACCGACCTCGGACCGGTTTTACCAATTCTTCAATTCTTTTTGCTTCACGGAAGTGAGAAGTGAAGTTCTACGAGGTTCAACATGTTTCAACGTTTGACTCATCGATCGGGCATCAGGCTCTGACGCAAGCAAACCTGCTTGGAGCGCAAGACCCCACTGTTGAGTTTGAAACGCCCAACGTCTTCGACTCGGCGTGAGTGTCGGTGTTTGTCCGCCTTCCGCGATAGCATCCGTTAATGTGTTCATAAGGAGCTGGCGGTTCAGCTCACCACCACTGCCGAAGCCAACTTTGAGTCTTTGGCCCAAGCGGTGTTACAAACTCCGTTTTCAGCATGAAGACTGCGCAAAGAATGTGCGTGCCAACTGGAGACCGGCTCTTCGGACTTCTGACTAGGTATGGTATGGCGGCTCGTGCGGAAATTCCTCAATCCACGTGCTCCCCCCAGATCAGAACGTTTCAGCACATGTACCTATGCTTGTATCGTGTTGTGACAGAGGCCTATTCCGAATGCATGGTGGATTGAACAGTGTCCGCCTTAGGTGGCCTGGATTGCGCGTTGTTTATGAAACTGCATGAGCAGCAGCAAGCAGATGGAAGCACGTTGCTGCAGATGCTGCATTCGTGCTGCATTCGCGCTTCTTGAGAGGTATCGTCGGACGGGGCTTCCTGCTCCGAACAGCTGGAGATACATCGCTTCCAAGGGTGCTGCAGGATTCAAAACGCAAGTGTTGGTGAATACTAGGGCAGAGAGCTCAGCTTCTATTGTTAAGCCGGCTAGTCGTGCTTGTTTGTGCCGAATGGTTGCACCAGGTGGAACCATTCAACATAGTGGCAGAAGGCTGGCAAAACCCGACTCTCTTCGTGCCTTGGCTGATAAAGCAAGACTTCATCCATTGTGAAGTTTATCACCCTGCCACTCCTTCTCAAGCTTGTTCACTCGTATGGTTGCTGCGCGGGCACACTCCAGGATACCTGGAAACTTAGCGGTGCAAAGCTTCCAGACTGCAACCTAGCTAAGATGCTCGAAACTGGGAACGAGGGAAAGAGGGGGCAACCATGGTGGCGAATTTGGCTTCATTGGGTTTCGGGCAGAAGTCCTGCTGCCTGTGAGACTCTCAGTGTCGCAGCGGACTCCTGAACTGAGAGCTGCGGGACGTTTTTGGAAGCGATTCCACTGGGTTGCGTGAGCTGTGGCTTGGGGCGCGTGAGTTCGCGACATGTACTGCAGCTCCATGAAATTGCCACTCCTGCAGCGTTGAGGTCTGGAGTTCTCTCTTGTTCCTAGTTCGAGCTTCCGTTCTGAAGCATTCGATGTCAATTTTCACGCGAGCCGGTTATCTTAAGAAACCATGCGTGCTTTCATGTTTGTTTCTTTGTTTGCTTCTTTGTTTGTCGCGGTTTTGGGGGTCGGAGGTTGTCTCTGGTAGTCTGCCTACAGTAAGGGGTCTGGTGGCTGCTTTGGAAAAGGCAGAAGTAAGACTCAGGTCTTTGAGACGACAATGGAAGTCTTCAACTGAGCTGCCACACTGCCTGAGCTGTCCGACGCGACGCTTGATCGTGGCGATGCACTGCTTGTGCCCTCAGACCTCGTGTGTCTGAGGTCATGCCCTTCCTGCAAGCTACAGCATCAGGGTCCTCTCCTCGTAAGTAGGAAGGAAGGGATTCATACCCGAGCTTTGGCCAAATATCAGGACGCAGCTTGTCCCTGCCATGCTTCTGGTCGAAGCACCGCCCGGGCTGGTGCCTCATGGGTAGCGGAGGCTACCTCATAGCATGTGGCGGAAGCAGGAAGAGTTCAGCGCAACAAGCCCGAACGATTTCTCGCATTCCTCCTGATGACTTTCCCGCGGTCACTCGCGCATGCCGAGGTTTACCTACATCTGCCCGTTGTCGCCAACAGTGTACATGCCGGATTATTCCATTGCTCTGCCGAGCGACGTGACTTGCAACGTGGATCACAACACCTTGGCCAACCGAAACAAGCCCCGGCCTTGATCCAGAACAAGTTTGCACTCGTTGTTGCAGTTGCTGCAGCTCTTTTTCAATATGCAACACATTGCCCCGAGGCTTTTCCTAGAGCTGCCTTCAGGACTGCAGGCGCGATGCAAATCTGAACTGCAAGTGCTGCACAGTCCATGCCGGCGCTGAGGGCGACACAAGATATGCCTTCACCATTGACGTCGTGAATGCGAGGCCTCCGGCTCAGTCTTGCCAGCGTTTAGGAATTTGTTTGTCTGGGGTGGGGGGGTCAGGTTCATTGACCCTTTGCGGAACTTCTTCCGTATGGCCACGATGCTCGATGGTGAGGCTTGTGCTCATGACATCAGCCGCATGTGTATAGGCATCAAGCTGGTTGAAAATGGCTCAAAGTGGTTCACTACTGGCATCGGAAAGTACTGGTATCACTTGTTCACTCTCACACGAAGTTGCTGCGGCTCACAGCATCCCGGGAAGCCGGGTCAAGCCGATGCTTGCCAGGGTCACTTGGCAGGGTCTTATCACCTCATGTGTCCAGCACGCACGAACACAAAGTGGACGTGCCATAACTACAAAGTACAGTTTAAACCATGTCACAGTGGTAGTTTCGAGTTTTTTTTTTGCGGCCTTCCTCCCCAGGCCACCGTGATCACATTGGTGCTGTGTGCCGGGCATGGGCAAGCTAGAACGTGCTCGAGTCTGCAGCAATACGAAGCTGGGATGTTAATGGAAGTTCGCTTGCTTTACAATTGGTTTGGAGTGTTTTGGAAATACCGGCTCGATAGGTTGTCGATCTTCCCCGCGTCGGGGAATGCTTCAACTGTGCTGTTGTCGAAGACAGGTCGAGTGGGCTTTGCAGTGGACATCAAGCTGCCGGCCAACTGGAAGCACGAACTTTTCTTGGTTTTCTTCGTGCAGCTGGATTGAGTGCGACTGCCTTTGGGGTGCCTTGTCCGTGCCAGTGGCCACCGATGAGTTGGCACCATGCTTGGAGGAGTCAGTTGTTAAGCAACTGCTGGATCAAGAATCTCGGCATGCTTTGGCTTTGCCAGGCAAGGAAGGTGTCATAAGCCACCAGCATGGATAGTGCGCCAAGCACGAGATTTTGTTTGTGCGGAAACAAGGGCTCTTGAGAACAGTTCAGTGCTCGTGCTGCATGCGATTGTTGTACACCCAAACCAAGCTGCCTGGCATGATCTGGCATGTCAGCTACAGGGGTGCACACCTGGGCCAGCATAGCTCTCCAGTGTGAGTAGCTCTCAACACATTGTTTACGGCCGCCTGCTGCACAGCCCTGCCAATTCGCAACATCACAAACAGCATGCCATGTGCAAATGTGCAAAGCCATCACATCAGCATGTCATGGTGGGTACACACTGACACGGTTGCACTGCGCAGGAGGGAGCGTGATTCTTTGGTTTGTTGAGTTCTCAATGGGAGTAGTTTGCTTGTCAGAAGCATGAACCATGTCTAGCAAGCCGTGCACGTCTGTGCATATCAAACAGAACTTGTGAAGTGCCAAGCAAGCTTTTCATGGCTTGCGGCCATCTCCTGCGCCAATGTAAGGAGACGAAATGGTTTTTGACCTCGCTGTTTCGAACATGCAGGTCTCAAACAGACGAGCTATCCAAACCCTGTGGCAAATGCGACAAGTACAGAGACTTCCATCAATGCGGAGATCTTGTATGAGCTTGCTGCACCCGCAGACTCGCGATGTGAGATGTGCACATGTTTGGAAGCTGGCCCAGAATTTCCAGGGCCATGCCATTTCACCTGCACAAGAAGTGCAGAGAGTGTCACCGCAGTGAAAATTCTGCTGCATGTCTTTTACAGAGACAGTGTTTCCACAGTGACCCAGAGAGCCAAAAACTAAGAGCTGTGGCGGTCTTCGCCGGGTCTTCCCCGATGCAGGCCCCTACACTGGCCCTACACCGCAAATATGTGTCACGCGCCTTTGGTTTCTGCAGGTTGTGGAAGAAGGAAATGCCGCCGGGTTTCAGACGGGATCCAAGAGTGAGGTCTCGCTGCCACGCTGCGGCCGCACTAATGCAACTGGTTTGATATACCTCGACACCTGCCAAGGCTTGCGCAGAGGATGGACAACACGCGTTACTGGGAAGACATTGTTCGAGAGGACCATTAGTTCCCGCCGTGCGTGGCGAGCTTTCACTGTGCATGTGAGAGAGCTGAACACCGGTTCGAAGCAAGCCTAAGCAATCTACACTTTGGAAGCCAGGGCCGCTTCTTGATTGTAAAGGGTTAGGGCTTGATGCTTCTACCCGAACCCCATCCAGCGAAGCTTTAGTGCAGGGAGTGTGGAGTTTGCCCAACTCCATGCACCTTCAACTTCGAAGTCGTTGGTTGAAAGCATTACGTACATGTCAAGAACTGGCATCACATGTCTCGACAGGAGCAACAACACAACGAGCAAGAACAATGCAGAACGATCATGAAACTTCACTCGCGCAGAAGACAACCATAACGTGCCTCTGCCTCATGCTCTCCATCATCATTACCCGACAGCTGTTTGCAGATGAAAGACAAGTCATGAATATCTGGCGGAAGCTTTCAATCATTAAGCGAGAGGGCGCGTGCCTGTAAGGCAAAGGTGAAATGGGACAAATTGTTTGTTGCTTTGTCAGGACCGCGTTGTCGAAGCAACTACAAACGCCGCCGACTTGGGAGCTGTCAGCGCATTGCTACTTGAAAGTTGAGTTTTTTGCCTCGCCATCTTGGAGAAGCTTGGAGAGCCTGCAACGGAAATCAATGCCTCTGCCTTTGCCAGGTGGTGTCGTTTGTGATTGGCACAACGTTGGCAGTCACACAGCCAACCGTGCCTCGGAATGCTTTTCTGTGGGTTCATGGTCGAGAACACTGGGCGCTCCATTGGCATGACTTGGTACCTTGCCCTCACCTGGAGCAAGGTACTGGAAGTGAGAGCTCCTGCTTTGACCCTGGCTATTTGATGTTCGTGTTGGTCCCTGCTGCGCGCAAATGCAGCTTCATCACATCACCACGCTGAGATCGGGTTCAAGTTCGCCCACTCGTGCGATGGACATGCCTGCTTGCTCAGTTGACCCGCTCGCGCGATAGCGCGGCATCGCAGAACTTGCACATGCTCGTCTGATGCAACAGAAGGCAGTTAGTCAAAGCGCAGATGAAGATCATGAAGCAGGATTGCCGCCTTAGTCCAACACCATACCGCCAAAAAAATGATTTAAAGGACGCGCAGTGGACCTGCGAGGTTCTACGGGTTGTGGGCAACAACGCGCTGATACAGCCGATGCAAGTCAAGTTTTGATGAGCTCAGGTTGGCTGGGCCACATGGATCCCAATGATGCTGATCGGGCCACAAATGGATTTATGTCCGAGTCCCAGCTTCAAAGCCCAAAACCGAGATTTGCTGAAGCGTGTGACTTCCATGCATCGGGACGCCAGGTCAGGGAATGGGTGCTGCAGATGCTAGCATGGCACACATTGCACGAGTCACAATCGACTGGCCCTCAGTTCCTGCTACTTCCTGCTAGCACAGCTGATTAGAAGACCATGCAAGTCACTTTTGCAACCTACCTGGAAGAGTGCTGTTGCTGAGTCGGGAGCATGGCAACTCGGAGATTATGGACTCTACGCAACCGCACGGCCCTCACCAACAGAAGCCTTCACAACAGCGGCTTTGCTATGCATCCTTTGGACAAGGTGCAAAACCCCATGTTTACCCCAGCACGGAACTTCTGGGGCTTCTCGCGCGGTGCTTGAGTGCTCTCAGCTGGCTGACGCTTCCCGGCAATGCCATCGCTTGCCTGAGGATCTATGACAGCAACATGCTGCCGCTCATGTCGGAGTCCTGGGCATAGCCCTTAGAATTGACAAACGGCAGCTGCAGAGGCTCAGCCATACAGAATCTTCAACCATGTTGCGGCAAGGTCTTTGGTTTCCAGATCCAAGTGGTGCTCGGTTCTTAGCTTTGCCGGGATGCAAAAGAACGGCAGCAACTTGGCCATGCAGGGCCAACGTCGGTGTCTCAGGTTGGATCCAAGGCTGAAAGCCTACAACCAGGGAAACGGCAGGAGCCCTAGCATGGAATTTGATTGCGGCCTTACCGCTCTCAGTCGTGACTCCGGATGAGCCTCGCCAGAACTTGCCAGAACACTCTTGAGAATGGATGGCTTTAAGGTGTTGACGGTGAGGCAGCCATCAACTATGTGGACGTCAGCTTCATGTTGAGCACAAGGCAGCTGTGCCGTCAGTTGATGGTAGGCATATGCGCAATGGAACTACATGGAATTATCCTTTGCTGCCGGACGTCGCAAGATGACGGCACGCGGCATAAGAACCAGCCTCGATTATCGCTTTGAGACAGGCATGATCATGTAGTCATGAAGCAAGCCTGCAAGCAACTTGTTTTGGGTTGAAATGCAGCGAACAGGATTCCCCCAGAACCGACACGCGCGCATTCGGTTGCACGACCCTCAGCTTGAAGGCATCCGCTGGCCAGATCGTGAATTTCATTGGTGTCCAGCCTTTGAGGTTGTGACGGCTCCCCTTGGATTTTACTTTCCCAGCATCTGCTACTGCCTCAGCATCTAAGCAGCAGTGCCCCCTGCTGCCACCATGTTGAATCTGGTGCAAAGGCGAGTCCTTCTTACAAGAGCAACCAAGGACCAGTCGTTTCTGCGCATATGAAGTGAAAAGCACCACGAAACCACTCGGCCATTGAACCATCAAACCACTCAATTCTGCCCAACAACAACCGTTTCACCATCAAACCAAGTTGGGTAAACCATTAGCCATTAAACTATGTAGTAGATTTTGTCGGATGTTGAATAGGACCCCGATACCTGGGAGACATTGCCTGGCATCTTGAATCTTGGATCCGGGCCTTACTCAGAATTTTCATAGAACTGAAAGAAATGAGTAATGACCTGCACAGATTCCAGATGCCAGGAAAATTTCCTGGGCATCTTGAATCTGGGATCCGGGCCCTTATTCCAAATTTGACGCGAGCTCAAACTGAAGATGATGAAAAAGGATGCTGGTTCCTCCTCCCTTCCCAAGCCCACCCGCTGAAATCTTGATTATCTTTTCTGTTCTGGCCGGGGGGGGACCATTATTTATACATGTATAAACGTTTATTTACATGCCTCAGTCAAACATGCAGATACCCCCATACGACAACGCAGGCTTGGCCAAGACTGCGGAGCGATGTTGTTTCTTTCAGCAGAGACGTGGCTTTCACGATCTTTCGCCTGCATGCATGCAGCTGAGGCCAGAGCTTCACAATCGACACGTTCACGTCACGCCCTCTTTTGTCAAAAGCTGCCAATTTTGGGGTAGAGAGAGAGAGAGAGAGAAAGAGAATTTGTGATAAAGAAAGACATGGAATTAATGGAGAGAGCTGAAGTAGATTCTTTGTAAACTTTTGGTGAGGCCTGGCTTCAGTGGATTGCCGAAGGGCACCGGCTGTCAGGGCAGCAATGGGAATGTGCTGACGCCGGTGCCTCAGATACAGAATACGATTCTCAATAAGTTGTCATGTCAGACATTGACAGGGCCTCGGCTGCACAAAACACGTGATGTGCAGTGAAGCATTTACTCAGGGTGACCATTCCTTTCATGCGAGAGCTTCGGCGACAGCCTCAGCACGCAGGATGGGACTTATTACACTCAATGATTTGCCAGCTCAGAGTATAGAACCTGAGGAATGCAACCTACTACATGTTCAGAGCCCTGGTTGTGAATCCTCGGGAGACCTTTCTGAACGTAGACTCACCCGCTGCTCGGCTGAATGGCATGTGGTTGGCACGGCAAGAGCCGACGTATGCCGACGTGCTGTTGTGCTATCTGAGGACAAGTACTGGCGCATCGAGTCGCAAGCCGGAGGGATGGAGCTGGTTGACTTGAACAAGGTCATCCCTTCATTTGCCATATACCCACGCTTGCCGCAGACCCAGAAGTAGCCGAGCCACTTGATGCGGCAGCAGTTGAAGGAGCTACAGAGCTGTACTGAATCAAAGCTATTGGGTTATGCAAGCCTTTGCAAGCCTTTGCATCGCTGTTCAAGGCGATACTTCGCGGTGGCCGCCCTTTCACAGGCCTGAGCTATATAGATGCACAAAATCCAAAGCATTCGAGTCTTGTTTCTGAGGTTGGTCTGGCATCAACTACGTACAGAATACATTTTCGAACAGCACGGCCCTCTGCTCTCTGACAGTTGGAAGGCATCGCCTTTCAAAACAGGTACAAATTGCTGATGTACATATATATATATATACATATATATATATAGATATATATATATATAGATATATATTCATATACATTTATTTATCTTTTTTTTGGGGGGTCTTGCACATGAAGCAAGTTTAGGACCAGTCGTTGCCACCGCAGTCAAGAACTCAGATCAGCGGCCAGGTTGGTGCATCATGCCATAGCAACAATTTGCAAAGCAAGGCAGACTGTCCACATCTACCCACCGGCGGGAACTACCTTTGGCGGTCTTACGGAAGGCACTTGCATTGACATCGCCAGAGCCCTGGAAAACAGCGCTATATGGCTCTATGTTGGAACACTTGCATCACGACCGAAGCATGGCAAATAATGGACATTGTTTCACAGGATCCTGTATTGCTGAGCCTTCAGTTTCCGACGCCACTGATTTCCGGAGTTTGGAGCTGAGCGAACACCAATCGCATCGGCACAGACCTGGCAGTATCATTCCTTGGTTTCACGATTCTTTGCCTTTCATCATGGGACCAGCATGCTCAGGTCACTCGGTTGCCTGAGTGGGTATCCTGCAGGGTGGTGAGTTCAACGGAGTCGGAAACCTAGCATGCTTGTCAGATTTCGCAGACACTGAGCCTTGCGCATGCGTCTGGCAATTGCAATATGCCTCTGTTGAAGGTTGATGCTGCGGAATGAGGAACCCATTTTGGGCGGCCGTCCACTGATCTCGGGTCTGCTTCCAATCGTCAGTCTGTAGCGGAATTGAGGGTATCAAACATGACCTGCTGTGATTCGCCCAGGTCCAGTCTTTGAGTTCTTCATCATGAATGCTACGAATGCAGAGAGCACGCCGCAGCTCAATCTATTCCAGATTGAAGCCTCGCGCTTGCAAGCATCGGCCGTGAATTTATGCACAGCTTCTAGCTCTAGAATCGAAATTGCTAAAGGTAGGATTGCTGGTATCAGGCCATTACAAGCACCCCAATGGGCAAAGAGGCTCATCGTCGCGGCTGCCTTCATGCCATTGCCCCAAGCCAAAAACCCTTGCTTAGACTTGGTCGTGCCAGGTTTGGACGGCACCGGGCTGGGTGATTTACCCGGAACTTACACTGACATCGGTGGAGACTGCCAACCCTGGCTACGGATTGCCTGGGACACAGACACGGCATAAAACGAGACTCGTCGCTCTATCGCCTTTGCATTTCAGGTACACGAACTTTACCGTCACTTTGCAAACTGTCACAGAGGCTCGATGAGGCACGGGGCAGGAACAAGCAGCACTGCAACGGGCATCGCAGCGAGGTGCCATCAGGTGGTTCGATTCGCATCATTGCACCTGCTGACTACTACTTTGGACCTCTGATTGAAACAGCAGAGACACGCCTGAGCCTCGGTCCAGATTGTCTGATAAAGATGGCTGTGATTGCTATCGAGCTGAGGGTACGACCCTTTGGTGTCCGAGCCGTCCCCACAAGGTGCTGGCCAGGAGCGCGGTGTCACAACGAAGCGAGCGCCAAAACTAAGCCACTTTTGAACATCTCTGACTTTGTCGGAGTGGGCACAAGACCATAAATCTGGGCCCGAATGTGGACAGGAGCGCCCGCCACCCGAGAGAGTCAGCATCCAAGCGGAAAGTAAATCTCGTGCCCAGCGTTGTCAGCTTGATCTTCGCAGTCTTTGCGCTGACCATGAAGTTCTGCAAGCTCACTGAAAGACTGAAAGGTTACGATCTGTCACATCCTCCGCCCTATGGCATGGACGGCGCCATAGATCTTTGGGAGTGCCAAGACATGCCAAGACCCAGTGCCTCAGCACCATCTGCATCTCGCTATCAGGGCGTGCGCATTGGAGTTTACTCCATGCATCATCATGGACGAGCTCGACGAGTTGAGAACGCTCGGTGGTTCCACCCAGTTGTTGATACTGGACCAGTCCTTTCATGCCGTTCACGCGCAACGGCTGCTTCCAGGCATGATCCTATCACCCTCGCAAGAGGATGCTTGGCGGACAAATCGGACTCTTTGCCTGGACATGAGGCTTCCCACGGTAGGAGTTTGAATTCAACTCGGCCTTGCATCTGAATCTGTGTTGCAGGTCGAAATGTGACCCAGGAGGACAACTTTCAGACCTCATATCCTGTGAAAGCCAGGTAGGCACAATGTGTGATTGCAAGCCGAAGTGACTTCAAAGGTGGCAAGTGTTGAAGTGCCAAGCCTCCTCAGGGCAGCACCTTGGATCTCTATGTGGCGCCGCTGGTCTTCCTGCCGTCTCGACGAATTTTCCGCTTGTTGATTCAAGGCCATGTCTGAGCTTATCAGCACGATGCTCTCCGCTCCACTGTGTTACACGCGAATCACACGCGTGCGAAAGTCGTCTAGCATGTGTCGTTCGGTTTCGGCAGGGTAAGCCTGACAAATCCCGGCAGGCTACAATGCACGCAATCCTCCTGCCAGCGCTGAGGCGAACTCGCCGAGCCGCCTCGACTTACAGTCACCGCACGGGCGGAAGCATGTTTGTTCTGAACAGCCGCCAACGCAGACTTGCACGGCCAGGTGGCACATCATGACGCGCAACTCCGACAGCTCCGCTCTCAGATGCTCGCGCGATGCATGTCTTGGGAGCGCTGAGGCCAGGGTAGGGCGGAGCAATCGTAATGCATGTACAGTCTACAGTCAAAATCGTTTTGCAGACGTTGGAAGTATAAGAAGCAAAGCAGGCCGTAACCTTCGTAACCTCCGTAGCAGTTTCTGCGTGTGTTACACAGTTGTTACATGTTGTTTTCGGCCACCAACGTTCAAGATGCATGGTTCGGGGTTAGCCGTGATCTAACCGTGATCAGAAGAGTGCGAGCTTGCGTGAAATCATGTGAAACTGCAAGGTGAGAAGACAATCCTGGATGAAAAGCCACAAGTGCCTCACTCTCAGAGGAGATCTGCCACATGCCTGAAATGCATCGGGTTGACTGTCTGCGAGGCCTGGCGTCTCACTGATCGGCATTGTGTCTGTGGACTCAATGGTACCATCCAACACAAAGGCCAGCGGAGGCCTCGACCTGAAAGCACACGTGAGTACCTTGTAATCTAAAGGTCAGCAGCATTGAAAACTACGTGACCGTGACCTTGCGGCTGGCTACGCAGTGAGGGGGCCAAGCGAATTGAACGCGACCCCCTCTCTCTCTCTCTCTCTCTCTCTCTCTCTTTCTTTCCTTACTCTCTCAATTTCACGCTGTTTTCGCTCAACTTGACAGCTCGCACGCTGGGCCCAGAGAGTCGGAGCTGGGGCAAGCAAAGTGGCCAGGATACAGTCATGAGGCACTCGCGGCTAGCACTGTACATGCGCAACAGAAAAGATTCAACCAGGGTCTTCAGCTTCAGAAAACAACAAGCTCATGATATTTACTTTACCGTGTTGACTGTGCTGACTACGTGTTGCTTCATGGCGCTCGCTACGGAAGAGCAGGAGAAGCAGCTGCCTCAGCTCATTCCACCAGGAATGCAATGCCGCACACTCTTAGAAACGACGATGGCAAGGACGCGTAATGCACACATTGGCATGCGATGGCACCAAAACCGCACCCAGGCTGGCTGAGGTCCAGGAGTGGGCCTCTGGAATTTTCGCGGCCGGCAAGGCACGCAAAGTTGCTCGTCGCCAAGCCGAGGCTGCAGCTGTTCCTTGTCTGAACCCTGCATCTCAAGCGATAACTCTGGAAATGAGATATTTCGATCATCCCCACCCACAGCTACCTGATGTGAAAAAACAAGTAATGGCAGAAGGTGGGCACTACAGGGATCGGCTCTCTTGCAGGATTCTCTACCGGGGGGGAGGGGGGGGTCTCACTCCATTCGAGGAATCTCTGCGGGCTTCTCTGGGGGACGGGTTTTCGCTGTGCAGTCGGCCGCTGGGATTATGTAAATGAGTGGCATACCCGCCCATGTTTGTTTTTGCTCTGCATGCAGTCTCCACCGTGAATGAAATATGTAACCGAGAGGGCAGAAGTGAGACGATTACTACTGCTACCGCTGCTACTAGTAGTACGAATGCTGACGACGGTCTTGCTTCAAAGAGCATCTGCTTCAAGAGAAATAACTCCGGCAAGCATGTGGATCCTGCCGAAAATCCTTATACAAGCAAATGGGCGAGGGTGCAGACCCTCACAACATCCCCTGTTTTTTTGGAGCCTGCGTCCGAGCCAGCAGGAAAACCGAGAGGGTCATGGGTCACCGATGTCGAGGCCCCACATACGAGGGTTCTGGCACGCCCCCGCGATCAAGGTTTTTCTTGCCTTTTGATTGTGTATGATGGGTTGCTCTTATATTCTCGTGTTTTTTCTCCTCAGTCCCGAGCCCACAAGGGCTTCAACCACTCAGCCCAGACACGGGACATTTGGACAGCGCTTGAGGCCGTACATGGGGGCGGCTTCGGAGAATTTACTTGGCCAGCTCCTGACCAAGCAACGGCATCGTCTCTCGACTTGGATTGTGCTATGTCGATCTGCCATTCTAGTCAGGTCTGGAGACGTCAGGGGTCTACGGGGATCCTTTCCAGTCGTTGGTCTTCCGTGAAGACTTTATCTGAGGTTGGCACTGCAGCTTGATTCCGGCCCCGTCAAACGTCGAGCCACCCATGCACTTCGGATGAGCGCTGCCCAGCCCAACATCTGTTGAACTTGCGAGCAATTGAGAGCAGTAGCCCCATCCTTTTTCGCCTTTTCGACAGTTGCCCCGGTGGAACCCACGCGCTGTTTATTCTTTTTCTGCGCAGATTTGGTCACGCTGATGATGGACCCTGCGGCAACTACTGAGCTACTGTAGTGGCTGCCATGATGAAAGGAGACCTCGAGCGGTCCTGACTTGTGAGACTTGTGAGACAGTAAAGCTCATCTCGGTTTGGTTGCCTTATGCCAGGCCCAGTTGTCAAGACTCACGTTCCCTGACACAGCACTGTTGCCATAGATGGCTTTGAAAACGTCAGGTTTGTGATGCTCTTCGCTGGGCCGATCACGAGAATGCTGAGTCAGTTCGGTGCCATGCCCGGATCATTGCAACACGTTTCTTCGCTCGGAGCGTTGTGATGCGATTTTTGACACAAACAACACCGAACCGGGCTTGCTTGGCAGATTTTGGCAGGCTGGCGGACCGCCTCAGCAACTTGGCAGTGGCACTGCACTCGCCGACCGCCTCCATTCGCATCCTTTGTGCTGCAGCACGAGCAAGTGCTGGGCTCTGGGATGCTCTGAGGAAGGGCAAGCTCTCCAGACCAGCCGCACTTCGATAACTTCGATAGATAGATTCCATGCCATCAAGTCACAGAGTCTTTCGGCACAACACATGCTCACCAACTCACTTTCCCTAAACTCTAAGGCACTCTGCGCAGGCGAGGAAGATCTTCTGGCTTACGGCAGATCTGCTGAAAGATCCATATCGGAAGCAGACAGAAAGGCATGGAAAGAGTGGCTGATGTCTGAAGCAGGAAAAAAATCGAGCACATCCGGTGATGGTGGGCCCTTCTCAGAGACCGCCGAGCAGAGCCAGCAGAGCCAGCAAGAAGAACTGTCTGTCTTTCAAGAGCCTGCAAAGATGGCATCCTTGCGACCCTATCAGATGGAGGCCGTTGCTGCGGTCCAGAGGGCGGCCCCAGCAAACTGCTGCGTCGTTTTGCCATGTGGAGCAGGCAAGACGAGGGTTGGGGCAGCTATTGCTGCGCAGTTTCTCACCGACCATCCGGCAAGTTGTGTGGTCGTTCTGTGTCTTCGTCGTGAAGGGATCCGACAATGGAGTCGCGAGCTACTTCACAACTGGGACCTGGGCGCTCTGGAGGTTGGTCAAGCAAGTGGCCACGGTCACGCCCACGCACTGCGAAGCTCCAAGATTCTCTTGGTGACATACCATCGCATGTTGTCTGAAAAGCGACGATCGCAAACCTCAGCAAACATTGGCTGGGAAGACGATGGCATCGGCGAAGGGGGCGCTGTTGATGAAGATGCTGGGGGAGCTGTAGCTGCTCGTTTCCGCTCGTCATCCGAGGCTTTACTCATTGCAGACGAGTGCCACATGGTGCCCGCGCCAAAGATCTGTGAGTTGTTGGAGACATTGCTCGAAAACAAACGAGACCGAAGGCTTGTCGGCCTTACGGCAACTCTGCTCCGCGAGAGTGGCACGGGAGTCAAGGACGGGCCGGACGGGGATGTTCCCTGGCCACTTCTGGGCGCATGTGTGTTTCGCGAGACATTTGCAAACCTGGCGCCTGAGTTCCTTGCTCCCGTTCGATGCGTCGAGGTATCTGTGCCAGTGGTTGGGGAATGGTCCAAAATCTTCACGGAGCAGCCGCTTGCAGCGGCCGTTTGCTTGTCTTACCAGAAGTGGGTGGTATTGGAGCACCTGCTGGCCAAGCATGCGGGCGAACCCATCTTGATCACCGTGGAGCGCTGCGAGCAGGCGAGGCTGCTGGGTGCCATGTTTGGCATCATACCACTTGACGGGTCTGTTCCAGCCACGCAGATGAAAGACTACCTTGAGCGCTTCCGGCAAAGGAAGATTCTAGCGCTGGTTGCTACGCACGTCCTGGATGATAGTGCCGACTTCCCCGAGTTGTCCGAGCTTTGGCTATTTTGTGACAGCTGTCAGCCTTGGGTTGTAAGATTGTACCGAATAGCATAGTCAAGTGTGGTTTGATGTTTTTTTGTTCTGTGGTCCTAAGCGCGACTAGTCTGGTTCAGTCTTGCCCTTCGTGGGTCCGAAGCACACCCTCCAAAACAGCAACAGCGCATGTGAACCAGGGAAGGTTCTCGTCAAGTTAAGAGTGTGCGGTCGCCAATTCGACCTGCAGGTGATGATACAAATGGGCGGCCACTTTGCAAGCCGCAGGCAAGAGCAGCAGAGATTGGGGAGACTGTTGAGATGGGGTCCCGTAAAGCGACGGCGTTGGGAATCAACGGGAGCAGCTTGTCTTCAAGATGTAGATGCAAGAGCAAGTTCATGCCCCCCCCCCGCCCCCCCCTCCCCTGCCAAGAACGATTTGGCCAATTTTGTTTAGAGTCTGAAAACCAAGCAAACAAAGACAGAAAATCTAGAGTATTGATGAGCCCCTGAAGCTTGTTCTACGAACCTTTTCATTTTCACAATATGTACACACACGTCTGATGTTGAATGTCGGAGGCCGCTCATCTGGTTGACGTTTCATTTCCGCATCAGCCAAAGGCAGGAAGAGGTCCCTGATCTTCATAAACAACGACAGAACCCTAAACCTGGCAAGAAAACGAAAGCCTCCCGTCAGTCTTGCGAAGATGCATGGGATTCCTTGAGCCCGTCGTGTTTTCACGAGAAATGAAAAAGGCTTCATCAGATCTCAATTCTTGGCAAGCACTCTGGTTGGCTTTTTATATTTAAATCAGAAGGTGCTTATTCAGGCATCCCGTTACATGCACGAGGAGGAATACGAGCTTGACAGGAGATGAAAGACCTCCTTCACATCTTTAACAAACATGAACCTAGCTTTTCACAAAAGGCTGCAAGAATTCAGAGCTCCGATCTACTAATGGGAAAGGAAGTGTCATGACAAAGCCTCGACCGTCATCGATAGGCTTAGGGACCACCAGAGCTTGCGATTCGTCATTGAGTGCGCCTAGAAGCTTAGGAGTCAAAGACAACATGCAGTAGAAACTTAGGGACCAGGGCTTGCGCTTTGTCATTTTGGAAGACAACATGCACCAAAACTTAGTGGCCTTGGCATGCAAATTGTAGGTTTGGAAAGCAACATGCGCGAAATGTCTTGAATCAGGGCTTTGCGATTTGTCACTATTCAAGGTAACGCAGACCAAAACATAAGGGACCAGGGCTTGCGTTTTGTCGTGTTGGCATGCAGCTTGCACCCAAAAATTTCGGGACTAGGCCTTGCGATTTGTCAATTCTGAGCCTCCGCCGAAACTTAGGGACCATCGCTTGCGGTGTGTTATTTGGGAAGATGGCTTGCGCCAAGAAGCCCTTAGGACCCCGCCCGCATGACATCTAAAAGGGGACCTGGGCCATTTAAATGTTTGGAAATGCTTAAGAATTTCAGAAAGCATTTTGAACTTTCAGCTTTTCAATTTCAAACACTTAAGAAAACGAGTTCGGGCCCATTTAAGAAAATACAAGGGCCCGGTTGCATTTTGTTTCTTAATCTTCTTACTTGAACAAAGACTCAAATGGATTCAATCAATCCTCTGATCAGCCAAACCCATCGTCAAATAGAACTTAAAGGTCTGACGCACTGACTGTTTCAGGGTCTGGGGCTGGGATGTTAGGGTTTAGGGTTTCCCTCTCCCCTGTGGGTGGTGAGTGGGGCTCGGGTTAGGGTGAAGAGTTTTTGGGTTTGGGGATTTGGGTGTTAAGCTTTTGGGATTGGGGTGGGTACGGGGTCGAAGGGTGAGGGGTGAGTAGGAAAGCGGTCCGCGGACGCGTAGAACTCCAGCTGGTTACGGCGTTGTGGAAGCATCTTAAGCACGGTACAAACGACGCTCAAGCAGTCTTTCCCGAAAACCTGTTTCCGACACGAGGCACGGCCTACGTTCTACGACGGGAGCTCAGTGTGCATGCGGCGAGGGGTTTCATCAGGTTGCAACAGCTTGCAATGCAGCAAAGTCGAATGCATGGAAGCTGTCGAGCCAACTCGAGGTGCTCGTGCATGAGGGTACAGTGGAGGAGAAAATGAGCCGACATCGTACGGAGTCTGTCCTGGGAGTTCACTATGAACGTGTGGAAGCCCATACCCTGACGTCGAGCCCAGACTCAAGCTTGGGTGGTGGAAGCGACTTCTTACATCCCGGGCTCACCGCCGGCGAGGGAAACCCGTTTGAGATGACTCACCTGGAAGCCATGGCAAGGAATTACAAGAGTTGTTTGGACCTGTCGAGGAATGTAGCTGCCAGCATTCCTGGCCAAACAGGTAAGCGTGGCAGTCGAGAGACTCAGCTGTCGGAAGTCCGGCGATGGCTGCGGGGCGAGCCAACTGCAGATGACTTGGATCTGCAGGCTCCGCCAGCGCTTCGCGATAGAGGATCCCCATCCCCAAGTGTTGACTAGGTCGGTGATTGTTGCTGTTCCTGCCAGTAGGGGTTTTACAGTTTTACCTGGCAGCTGCTCACCCACACGGGTAGGACCCAGAGATGAGAAAGGAACCCCACATGAAGTAAAGGATGTTTTCCGAAGGCTTCTCCATCCACGACATCCAGCACGTCATCATCGTCAGAAGGGTCATCATGCAGCAACTCGCACAGCTCCTCCTTGTCTACGGATTCATCAAAGAAGTCCCAGACGACAGCTGTGCAATCTTCTACCACCGCAAACGCAGCACAAAGGAAGCGCAAAGTGTCCGATGCGCAAAGGCCCCCAAGCAAGCGTGGCCGCGGTCGAGGGCGCGGTCGAGGGCGTGGCGGCTCCAAGCGTGCAGCGAGAGATGCTCTCTCTGAAGCTCAAGTGGCGGACAGCGAGGTTGACCTTCAACCACCCGCAGAGAGACCTCCAGAATGCTTAAGGTATTTTGCAAACATCCGCAAATCAGACCATGGCTCAGTCCAAGTTGATTTGGACTAAGCATGTCCAGGATCAAGGGCTCGGATTCCGAGTGGCGTTCGTCATTTACTGATGTCAGCTGCCTGTTGAGCCTGCTGTGTCCAAGTCTTACCAGAGGTTGCCAGGCCGCAGCTGTACAGAATCGGCCAGCAGCCAGCGCAGCCTGTACGCTCAATGTCTGCCGAAATGAAGCTGGCATCTTGTACAGGTGCTTCCGACAATGGTCATCGATCACAATCTTTCAGATTGAATGGAACACAAACTGAATGTACTTATCGAGGTGTGACCCTCGAGCAATCCTACGCATCAAGTTCCCTATCGAGTACATGCGAGGCAGGGCATCGAGACAAACCCCTCGAACTTCGCACTGACACAAAGGAGCCTTTTTCAAGCCAAATGCCAGACTCTGTCTGCTTGACCAATCTCGTTGCAGAGGTGAGAACGCGGCCTTTTCTGGCCCAGCCATACAGCAAGGGGGCCCAGAGAGCAAAGCGCATGCTCTGCGGACCCGTGCGCGCGTGACTTTTTGAGAGAGCACTCTTTTTTGCGCTCATTCAGCTTTCTTCTCCGCCCCTCTTAGACTCGTTTCCCATTTTGAACACCAAGGACTGGCTTCACGTTTCCTCAGCAGGCGTCCCCTTCTGTGCAGCTGCTCTGTATAGAGAGAGTCGATCATTCAGATGCCCCAACAACAAAAAAGGTTGAGAGCCGAAACAGAAGTTTGAAATGCCCCGCCCCCCTCCCCCTCGTTGGAAGATCTGAAACCTAAAGCTTTGAGGGTTGAGGCCTTCAAGGCTTCAGCCCCAAGATCTGAGAATTAACGGAGTCTTCAAGGTCGCAGCTCAGTGCTCTTAAACCTTTGCAGCTGCAAGAGCTAAAGTCTCGAAGGCTTTGCTCACATGAAAAGGCCTGGGGGGGAAGGGGGGGTGGGGCAGGGAAGAAATATGATAGAAAGAAGCGACAGGCAAAACCGAATGTGGTACCCAGCAAGCGAGACCGCGGCCGGTTTTCTCGGGGAACATCGCAGCAGAGCAGCACAAGAATGAGGAGGAGGAGGAGGGGCATGGCAACTCACCAAGCTGAGAAGCGCTCAACCCTTTAGGAACCTGTTTTCAGTCAGTGTCCGTGAATCAGTTTGGCACGAGGCTCCTGCCAAGAACCTGCAAATGCCTGAAGAGTCCCAAGGCTAGTCCCATTTGTTCCCTTCAACTCCGCTTTCCCGTCCTAACCACTGTGGAAATATAAAGCATGTGAGGTCTGTTGTACTTGTTGCTGGTGTTGGTTCGTCTACTAGTTGCTGTTACCAACGTCGCAGCATTTCCGGCCGAAGGGCCGTGCCACATGCCACCGCCACCCGACTGAATAAACATAGCAGGGACGGCGTGATCAAAGCTGAAGAGTCTCATGCGTCAGGTTGAACGGCGCCAAAGCTTAAATACGATTGAGCTGTGCCCTTACCTGTTGCAAGTTCCGAACTCCAATGAGTGTTGCGCAGTCTTTGCACCTTGAGCGCTTTGAGCCCTCAGCTCTCTTGGCCCAAGTGGGCCCTGCAGCCCGACGTTTATCCGTTTGCAGTGAGTTGAATACCGGAGAAACAATCGCCAAGCGCTGCTGAGCTGGGAAAAGCGCTTCACAATTTGCTGCAACCTCCAGACTCAGTGTGTCGCGCATGCGGGCACCATGTTCTCCCAAAATGCAATCCCAATTGCCGGCAGATTGGCACCATGGCCAAAATCCAGGCGCAACCATCAGGGCAAACAAATCTCAAAAAGCACCGGCAGAGGGCTAAAGCTCGGAGTTCCAGGCACGAAGATTGGAGATATGCGGTGTGGCAGCTGGATTCTGCGCTGGCACCATCTCATGTGAGGCATGTGAGGCAAGGGTTTGGAAGATTTGCTCGTGCCAAGCAGTGGCTGCAATCGAGAGTGTTGCTCCATAAAGCTTTGAAGACTACAGTGCAGCTTGACGTGGCTGCATACAACTCTGTTGCAAGTGCCTGTAACGGTGCACGGAGGTCGCTCATGGCATGGCGTGTTGCGAGACGGAATTTGGGTCTCATCAGACAAGCTGGGATGGAAGTGGATATGTTCTCGTATGGTATTGCTGCCGTCACATGCAGCGCCTCTCCAGGGTTCTCCTTGGGGCTCTGGAGTCAGGCTTACAGCCTGCTGAAGACTGCAAGCATGACCAGCGTTCGCCTGAGTGCTGTTGCTTGGAGTTCCATTCTCGACACGAGCAGCAAAGCCGGCCGATGGGAGGACACAGCTTTGCTGCTGCAAGCTATGGAGTGCGGTACAGGTCCAGTGCCTGACACACACTGCGTCAATGTACTGATGAGTGCAGTGGCTTGGCAGCTGGGCCTGGACATTTTCAGCAAGGCAACCACTTCTGTCGGAGTGGATGAGGTGTCCTTCAATTCCGCACTGGCTCTGCTGGAGGGTAGAAGCTCTGCAGATGGAGTGTGGTCTTTGGTTTCCATGATGCGAAAGACAAGGATCAGGCCCTCCCAAGTCACTTATGGTACAGCATCACGGGTATTTGGTGTGTCCAGCTTATGGAGTTGTGCTGTCCAGGCGCTGCGCTTTGGTTCCCTTTCGGGGGTGGCCCCAAACATCATAGCCTGTGGTGCAGCTGTGGACGCATGCCAAAGGAGCGGGGCTTGGACAATGGCATGGATGCTTCTTCAAGAAATCAGCACAATTCAGCTCCAGACCAATGCTCCTGCCTGTGGAGCCGCAATCACTGCAGCTGGCAACTGCCAGCAGTGGAGCCATACTCTGGCTTTGCTGAGCCAGGTAGCCAAAATGTCAATACCAACCACGGCTCCAACCATTGGAGCGGCAATGTCTGCGTGCCAGGGAGCTGTAGACTTGACGACGGGCTCTTGGCAGCAGGTGCTGGACTTTTTGCGGCTCGGGTCCGATCTGCAAATGCTTGGAAGTGGGGTCAGTGCATGCAGCAAGGGTCAGCAGTGGGATCATGCTCTCGCACTGCTAGCATCCTCCACATTCTGGCGCCTTCAACCCAGTCTCACGGTCGTGAACTCAGCATTGGATGGTCTAGACCGCGCCGGACTCTGGGCTGAAGCGGCAGACCTCCTGGCTTCTTTCTCTCCATCGACGAAGCTCGATTCGCTCAGTCTCCGCAGCATCATGCAAGCAACGGAGGTCGGTGGCGGCACTGGGCAGAATCTCGACAACAACAGCAGCAAAACACGCTAGAGCAGCGAGATTCCGCTAGACTCGGGATGACCTTTGAAATTTGAATTGAGCTCTGCTAACAGCCTTGCCACCCTCAAAGCCTCAAGGCTCCCAAGCTTTACTCACTTTCATCCATTCGGAATCTGCTCGAAAGTTGCCGAAGTTACCTAGACGACTTAAACTACTAATATAGTTAAGGGTGAGGATGATACTGCGAAGATAAGGATACCGACATTCTTGACGAAAACCGAGCTCTGGATCCACTCCGCGGTTTGCAGTTTGGAGCACGCAGGGATTGATGTCCAAACTGACACGGGATTCGTTGTTGAAGCGCTCGACAGCGTACTGGAGCACAGAGACGTGAAGGATGCAATATGGCGAGAGCTGCACGCAATTCTGATGCCGGCTTTGTCAACACTCACTGCGCTTTGCCACAGACAGCTCCAGGCAGGTGACCCAAAAGCCCTACAGCGTCAGCCAAGCTTAGGACGTGCTTTTACCAGAGTCGCACTTGACACGATGGAAACAATGGGCACCATCGACACCATCAAGAACACCGGGTGGAAGGCCACAGCAAGACTTCAAAACTTGAGAGCGCTCCAAGGTGCCCTGGGACAGGGACAGGCGGCACAGGGACGGGATCCAGCTGCCAAGAATTTAGTGGCCTGGTGTGATGCAGTGATGCAAGCGGAAGTTCGTGAAGGCAAAGGTCCTTCCGAACTTGCTGACGATGGTGACGTGGTTGATGTATCGGACTCGTCGAACCTCAGACGAACCATTTTAACCTGTCGTTGCCGACTGCATGGCCGCGCGGACCTGGATGGTTTGAGTACAGCCGACTCCGGTGAACAACTGGCGGCAGTGTTTGTGGACCATGACAGGCGGCCTCATTGTGAGCGGCAGGCCTTGATTGGGCAGATCCAACACCTCCTCGTTAGAAAGACAAGTCTTGCGTTCCCAAAAATGTTCTTCGATGTCATGCTGTGAATGATTTCTCAGTGCTCCGTGCTACAACAGAAAAACGCGCGCTGTGGCAAGTGAGGAGCATCGCAAATGCACTGCAGCAACCAGGCTGGAAGCCATTGAAGAAGCCTACCCAGCAAACATCCCCTTGGCAGCCTCCTGACCTTCTGGCTGGCAAGCAACATGTGCTTGAAGTACACATCCGACAGTTTAGAAACATCTTTCCGTGCTTGCCTCCGAACGTCTTGAGGTCGTCGTTCTCGGGCTGAGCAATCCCGAAATATCGCCGACCCGGGCGAACAATGCTTGAAGCTAAGAACCCTTTACCTGCCCACACCGCTGGTTCGCTTGTTTGGACACACTTCTGGCCAATTTTTGCGCATGCACGCGCGTGCTCAATGTCATCCCTGACCAGATTTGGACTTTCGAAGCTTTCAGCTTATCCACTGGCACAGCAGAGTTGCGGGCAGCCCAGGAAGTGTCAACAGGAAGCTCTCAAGAGATGGAGAGAGAGATGATTAACGGTTCACGGTGGTCAGTTGTTCTGCAACATGCCGTGCTACCAGGCTGAATGTCAATCTCAATGTCACTGGCTTCAAGATCTTCGGTGAGTTTTCCGGGGCATATGTTACGGGGACTGTGCTGTCTCCGCTAGCTTCCAATGTAGCCATGGCCTGAGAACACTTGACCAACAGAAGTTGCCACCCAACTGATGTGACTCATGCTGTATTTGTGTGTCACGTGATCATTCCTGTGCACTAAGGTTGGCATTTGGTTCAACCTAAAGAGCCCCTTGAGAGCCAGCTTGGAGACTGGACAGTGAAGCCCTGAGAATCATTCGCCTCGTTTGAGAACGCAAGTACCTGGACATGTACTAAGGACGAGCCAGATGAGGCTTTGGTTGCCACCTACCTTCCAGCCACTACCGGACCTCCCCGTGCTTTGATGTGTGCTCGGATGTCTTTAGCATATGAGACATCTTGCTTTGCCAATGTCTTGCCTGTGGAGGACTGTGGAAATGCCTTGTTCTCCTTGTCTTATGACATAAGCCGTGAGCTGGTGAAGAACCCCTTTCCTATCACGGACGCGGGCTGAGACGTGTTCCAAAGCCACCCACGTTGTCTCCGGACACTCATGGCTGCATGCATCCTCGCCCTCGCTCTCTCTCCTCTCTCTTTTTGTTGTCTCTCTCTTTTTCTGTCTCTTTCTGTCTCGCTGTGACACCGACACCCCGGTATCAGAAAGTTTCGGAAACCACCTCTTTCTTGCGTCATCTCACAGAATGTTCGCCACGGGGGAGGGAGGAGGGAAGGGGAGGAAATCTGCACGCTGCAGGAGAACTCGCGAAGCAAAAGTCTGAGCCCACCAGCCCAAGAGACTGCACCACTGTTCAGCTGAAAAGCCTGCTTGTTTCCCTCAGAAGGCACTCGAATGGATACCCGAGTACGACTGCAGCCTCCCAAACATCAAAGCTTGGGACTATAGCGAGCGCTGTGCAGGGCAACGGACCGTTGCAATTCACTCAGTGCTGGCAATCATCATACATCATCATGCAATGAGTCGAGTCTAGAAGCCACCAAGCCAGCACGGCGCACGACTTGTACTTACGACTTGGAGCTCCCGCACGTTTAGACAGAAATATCAATACTACGAAGGTACATGTTTTTGTGGTGATGCGTTTGTTGTACGCATGAAATCCATCAAGTTTGCTCTGAGACTGCATTGTTGAAAAGATGGTTGCTGTCGGATGAGCTGTATTGTTGACGGGTTGTCATTGGTTCATATTGGTTCACATTGACATGGGAGTTGTTCCAGGCCCCCTGTTCTCCACGCTGCGCTGCAGTACTCTATAGGTGGTCTTGTTTTTTTTCAGCACGTTTTGCCCAGCGCACGGAAGACGCAGACGTCCTGGCGGAAGCTCTATTGTGATGCCTCATGTGGAGACCCCATGAAAGACTCTTTTCAGGGCCCGCTCTTTGCCAGCGTTAACCTAAACTGTCACCCCTGCTTCGTGTGGTAGGCCCGCCTCAACAAGTCACACACGTTTGACATTGTTGTTATGTCATGTGTGGAGATCCTTCTCTACTCCGGCCTGGTAGAGACCGTAGAGAGTGTACGCAGTGTGCAGCTTGCGACGTGCCAAGATCGCATACCTCTCACTGCCCTCCGGAACGTACTGCTTTGACAAGTACGACCCCGTGAGCGGCCAGCTCGAATCTCAGAATTGCAAGACAACTGGGTCGATGCGGAACGCTTCAGTCTGCACGCCAGCGGAGCTTGTTCGTTTTAATGTTCGGCCGGCATGGACTGCACAAACGACTACTGCGTAGAATGCTTTCGCATTCATCGGCTTATCAGGTTGTCGTGGTTGTGGTTTTCAAGAGCTGAGGTGGTACGTGGAACTCACCATTGAGCAGGAAGTCTCTTACGGTCTCGACTATGCTTTCGAGTTCGGTTTGACGAATCCCTTCCGCACTCCACCTACTGCAGATAACGTTTTGCACCCAGCTGACTCTGTCGCACGTACATCATCACGGTTTCAACACAATTGGTGCTTGGCGAAGAGAGACTGTCAGGTGTGGCGTTTCGAATCGCTCCAGAATGGCGTGATCCTCCATTTGCGGCGCGCACCCGTTCTGCATGTTGGAAGTGACATATAGACGTGCACGCCCCCGTGCCAGGCGAAGCGTTCCAGGGTTTGAGCTGGAGCAAATCAAGGCAAGCGCAGTAAGTGCGGGCAAGTCCTTGCCTGCCAAGCTTCTTGCGACTTTTTTTAGGAAGTCCGAGTAACACCCTCGGACACTACCACGCTGCTGCCGCGGCACCGGCTGGAGTTCTGTGCTCAGGTACAACTGGTACAATGTTTTGACAGGTCTGCCGCTTGAGTTGAAAGGCACACAGGGTCAGCCTGATTGCTGCCTCTCAGGTTTTACATGATGAGCGACAAGTACATTCCTGGAGGTTCCAAGATCGAGATCACTGCGCCCAGTGGTGCGCAGCTAAGGCGGCTAAGAATATCTGTTGCTTCAATTCATAGTCACGTCAAACGCACTGCAGTTCTCCTAAGCTCCTAAGGTTACCTCTTCACCTGTGCCTTCTTTACCACAGATACCGGGCTGGCGATCACCACAACATGCTATGTCACTTTGCGCTCTCCAATTAGAGCTGCACGGATCAGTTCTGTGGAGACTGCGGTAGAGTATTTCATGGAGTCTTGAAATGGTGCTCTGCCTAGGTTCGAGAGCCGAACATTGCAGAGTTCACCATGGACACTTCAGACCCCAAGGACCCCAACTCGCCGTTTAGGCTGTTTGTCTACGTGTGGAGGGCTCAGCTGTTGACAAAGACCAGGTTTGCCAGTACGCTGATGTTTCCTCCGTTTGCTTGGTTCGTTTGGGGATCAGCAACAATATACACCAATATACTTGCAAGAAACAATGTAACAAGGGCGTGCAGCATGCATCCGAGCGAACTGATCCGGGCCGGCCAAAAACTGGACTCCGGATCGACAACAAGCCGCCGGACAAGCTGACTGGCCGAGCTCGTCAGCCCAGCTGGCCAAGTCGTTCGCCCACAAATTCAACATTGCGATGGCCCCGCACACAAGTGGCATCCAAACTGACCGAAGCTTTGCAAAATTGAACCATCACGTTCTGTTACACAGGTTACCACGCACCGATACGCACCGTCTAAAGTGTGTATCTCACACTGCATCACACTGCCCTTGAGCGATGTTGTCATAGTGCTCAGGTCAAACCCAGAGTTCACCCCACAGCAGAACTATTTCAACTTCCGCATCATCAGCACGGCACTCAACTTCTTGCCAAGCAGGCTGTTCATTCATTGACGAAGGAAAGCGAGGAGATTTCGTGGTGCGCACTTTCCAGTTTGCGCTGAGGTCCGCTTGCCGATGTGCTGGACATGCGTGATTTTGTGCAAAGCTTTGACATCACCGGTCGCATTGAGGCACATCCAGACTAGTCGTCACCGACGTGTTCGTGCGAGTCACACAAACTGGGTTTGCATGCTGCACTGGCCCCATCAAGGTTGACATCCAGGCTACGTTCAATTACTTCGGGCAAGTGAATCCACTTCGCGTTGCGCTGGTCTTGGAGCAGAAGCGTGCGCATTTCTTCGATGTTCACAAAGTAGTTGAAAAGCTCAGCCCCGAGGTCTTCAGACAATCCACCATTCTGAACCAGGCTGATGTTGGCAACGAACTTGTGCCTCTTTTGCAAATCTACTTCGCAGATCAACCCAGCATGGTCAATTCAGGTCTAGGGCGATTGCACAAATGTCATCACACGCATGGATATATCGCCCACTTCTGGCTCGAAATCTCACATGGGAGTGCTGTAGGGGTCTCAAAGCCCAAACCATGCGCTCGTCCAGCCTGCTGGAGGCAGCGTGTTTAAAGCTGGCTTTGTCCCCACGCACTTATGTGCCAGACGGGGCAGAAAGCAAGAACTCCGACGTTGGCTTGGGCAGCACGCAGAACTGGTCCAAGAGCAGCACTGACAGGGATGAAGTGGCTTGCGCAGCTGGCGAAGGCATCAACATACTCGAGTTGCACTTGCCTGGCAACTCGGCATACTGCAACATGCCTACGTACAAAGCTCCCTGTATCAGACAAGTCGAGCCGAGGCATGTCTACGTCTTGCCTACTGCAACTGGCTGGCCCAGACAAACTCTTGCAGGATGCGGCACATGCCAATGCACATGCCGATGCAGGTGGCACCAAGCGGCTGAAACTCTCTGAAGCACATTCCTTTCTTCAGGGCGAGCTGCTCTGGGGATCTGGTCTTGTCCGGGCTTTAGCTTGCCTTTTTAATCTCAAAGCATCTCACAGTGCTTAGCGGTTGAACCGACATTGGTGCTGCCTTTGGAATGATCGCCCTTGCAAACAAGGTGCTTGCTGCCTGGCTGCCAAGCTCCAAGTGTGTGAAGTCATGCCGCGTGCTCGAGCTGGGAAGTGGGCTGGGCACTGGCGGACTGGTTGCCGCGACGCTCGAAGCCCAAGAGGCCTATAACATCTAACTGCAATCGTGCCCCCACGATTTCCCACGGCCCTGCAAGATCTTGTAGGCGGGGCACACCTTGCTTATTATGATACTGGTACTGCCCGAAAAGATGCGTCCTGTATGGAACTTGTATGGGCACTAAACTATTGGACGTTCGTTTCAAATGGCTGCCTGGCAATACGAACCTCGACAATCACAAGCCTAAGGAGAGCAACTGCAGGATAAAGGCGTCGCTTTTCTAATCTCTGCAAGAAACACTGCGCACACCACCGGCGCTTGTGCAATCGGTGGGGGCTAGCTCGTAATGGGCATGACTGGGTTCACATATATTATGAAGCAGTGAACATTCCTGATTCAGGTTGTTGTTTCCGACCGCCCTGGGCGTGTTTTGGAGGCTTTGCAGAGAAACGTGAAGCTTAACTCTGTTGGTTTTGCACATTGGAAACCTCAAACGCAACTCCCACTGCGAGCGGTGGCTCTGGACTGGGCTGCGCTGGCTGCGCCAGTTGGGCAGCGACATCCTGAAGGTCTGGTTTCAACTTGTCGGGGGAGTAGAGAGATGTGTTCGTTCCTAGCTTGCTGGTTTGTACAGCTTTACACTTCAAACGCCCCTGCAGGTGAAGCGGCTGTCTTTGATGTGATTCTGGGGGCAGATATACTGTACGATCGAAGATCCCTTCAATCATTGGTTTTGGCTTTGCACCGCTACCTCGCACCTGGTGGACACTTCTACTGTGTGGATCCAGGCCGTTTGGACAACTGCGCCGTGCGAAAGTCATTTGTCAGCCTTCTGTTGGAAGCACACCCTGAGTGGGAGTATGAAGAGCATACAATGGAGACCTACACACGAATGGCTGAAATGCTGTGCACGACACCTGACGCCATGCACACAAGCCAAAGCACCAAGCAGCAGATTCATATCCACCTACACGAGCACAGGCGTAGAGGCCTGGCGGCTGCCTTGGGTTTGCCTGATACAGCTCTTGGCCAGACGGTCTCTGTGCAGCAGCTGATTGCTGCAGACGCCCCCTACACTCTTTTGGCCGTGAGCAGACCGTGCAGTGCAAAGAAAAAGCATATCGTTGTCCTACAGTGCATCCAAACTAAGCTTAGCTAAACCTAGTCACGCCACGCTCGTTCAGAGATCTCCGCAGCTGCGCGTAGTTCAGGTGCTGTCGGGCCCAGATGGCTTCATCTTCCCTACGAACTGCACAGCAGGGTTTCGACTACGACTCAGTCCGGCCCTGAGACACTCAGAGCACCACAAAGGATAACACATATTGTTCCCACTGGCACTGACAGCAACAGGCAACGCGGTGGAACAGCCCACTAGCAATCGCGGCTATGACATTGGCTTCGTCTTCCCTCCGGAAGGCCGGGCATGCTGAGACAGGAATTCCAAAGAAATCGCGACCACGCCACTGCCACTGTGAACTTCTGTGAACAGGCATGACCTGTAGGGGCTACGACAATGCCACTGTCAGCGTCCGATTTCCAGACGGCTCAGGCTTCCCAGCTGTTCAGACTTCAGACCTATTCCATCCGCAGGTTCAGAAGTGGGGCCTGTTTATGCATTCTTTTGCGCCTTATGCCAGGCCTTCTACGAAACAACTATACTCTTGAAGTTGATGTCAACAACCCTGGGTGCGACCCCTGCCACATATGTACGCAGCATGACAATTGCGAATTGCTTGGCTCGTCGCCTCCACTGTGAGCAGGTATGTACCAAATTCAACTTCATGGAGCTTCGTCACACGTGTGCGGAACGCGGACGGTCAAAAGATCGTCGATGCCAATCGTGACCTCCCCCCGCCCACATGTCCATCATGTTCAGGCACGATGCGCAACCCAAGCGTTGCATGATTTCTGAGAACTGTGATGACTTATGACAGTGTGAGCTGTACTAGAGTCACTCGAGAGGCTATCATCTGCTTTTTGCCAAGTCAGGTACCCTGGACGGTTTCGGCCTGGTCGAACTGTTGCCCATGCGCCAGAATGCCCAGACGTGCTCAGAGAGGGGACTTCGCTGTGCTTCATGATGGCGGTTCTGCAATGAAGAAACGCAACGGCTGGCTCAACGTGTCGTATCTAGCGCATTTGGTGGTGCACCTGCATGACAAGATGTGTAGAGTCTCTTCAAAGATGTCTTCAGGCACAGATGAAGGCTCCACAGGAAGAGCCAAGCTCGGCGCGCTCGTGGTCTGTATTGCCGCCGCCTTAAGGCAATCGGATACCAAGCTCGCGCATCAAGCGACAAGCACGCACAAATACAGTCGACTTCAGCTCAACACTGGATGGCCTGTCTCACATGCTGAGGTGATCCTTCGCTTGTCCGCGCAGCGAGGTTGATCCATTCATGCTCAGATTCGAAACATGAAACACAGCAAACCCTTAATACCCCTTAGTCTTGCAAGGAGCACTTCAAAATCCATGGGCCGATTAGCAACATGTGTGCAAACGATTGAATTCCTGATTCTCTTGCATGTGCTCCTGCCTGCCAAGCAGAGGAGATGTGTGCATAGCATGGTTATGTGGTGTGACAGGAAGCGCGGTTTGGGCCAATCAGCGTACAAGCCACAAGTATTTGCAGGGCATGGTTTGGTTGATGATCCTGCATGGACTGAAAAATCAGACTTCACAATGCAGCTTGCCCTCCCGACGCTGCAGATGTGCAAGTGAGACTGGTCAATTCGCAAGACGAACTGCGCAGCTCCATGCTGCAAGCTATGCAGAAGTCATCAAAATATGTACCCTCAAGTTGTGATGGCTGGTAGTCAACATCGCTTGCCGGCTTGTTGCATGTTGGCACGGTTTTGTGTGTTAGCCTGGGTGAAGAAAGCGTGGTAGGAGGGGGGGGGGGGGGGGGGGGGGGGGGGCGGGACGGTGCAAAAATTGATTGCATTTCTCGGCTCCGCGTCCACATTTGCCTTGCAAAAGTGCTATTGCAGCATCAGCCACACCACGAACAAGTTCGCCCTCCAAGTACCATGCAGCATCAGCCACAACGTTATGCCCGATGCAAGCAGCGATGGCCCCTCCTTGCATCACAATGCATTGACACCAGGCGGTGTGCAAGCACACTAGCTTAAAGCTCCCGCTTTATCACCGTATTACCACACCTCCCAACCCCACAGGCGGAAGCCTGGATTCAGTCTTGCACTCAGCTTTGCATTCGATTTGCATTCAAATGATCGTTGAAGCGTTTTCTGGAACCCAGGCGGGGTTGTCAGCGTTGGCCGCCAAAAACGGTATTGGGGCGAAATCGGAATTGCAAGCTGCTGCGCAGGTCGGTGTGCACAGAGTTTATTTCATTGCAGATGGCTGCGATTTCATTCGTCAGGTTCTCCTCATTCAAAGAAATGGGATACATTTGTGTTCAGGCACTTGGCGCATCTGTCGCAGCAGTGGAGGCGTCGATGTTGCTTGTGTGTGCTTGCTGTGGCTGCAAAGAAGCCCCAGCTTAGCTTGTTTGTTTGGCCAATTGGTTTCTTGCGGCATGAAGGTGGCCGATCATTTGGACAAGAAGCTTCAAGACCTTGCATCATGCCAGCGCAAAGCATTCTTGGCGGATGTCTTGGCGTTTGGGCAATGGCTGAACCGAATGTGACTTCAGGAAATGTAATCCAAGTGTTTTCTTCTGGCAATGACCCTGAGGTGCCTTCAAACAGAGGTTTGTCCGGAACCGATCCTGCATTGGCCCGACCCGACGAAGAATGCGTTTATCTAGTTGGGCGCGTCGCTTACATTCTTACATTTTCGCTGACGTTTGACTGCAAATGACTTGGCTCGTCAAAGCCTTTGGGATGAAGGAACTCTCTGGGACTTCAACCAGCCCGAACCAGAGAACTGGTTGGGGAGGACGCAGTAATGACTACTGAGTAGTCCTTTGCCAGTGCGAACTGGTGTGTCTCAACGTTCGTGCAATGTAGGAGCTGGACAAGTGGGCAAAGTGGGGGGTTAATGGACATTTCACAGGGCGCGGTTCTCACATGTGGAGGGCTCAAGTATGCATGCAGGGGTTTGGACAACGGAATGCTGACAGGGACAGGCCGTGGATGCCAATTGACGAGAATGTCATTGAGCACTGACCCCAGATGTTCATAAGCATGACGCTACGAAGCAATTTACACATATAGCTTGATGTGCAATGGCAGATCCTTCTGCGTGCTTTGTCAGGCAGAGCGCAGCCATTGTCGGAGCAGAAAAGTCTGAGGCAGTGGCACAGTGTCGTTTCATCCATGGCAACTTCGCTCCAAGAATTTGAGGGAAGGGGTGCAGGTGGCCGTCATGAACAGTCTCACGGTGAATTTGCATTTGCTCTTTGCAACTTGGCAAGAGGTAACCGACTCATGATACAATGCACGACATGCCATGGCAAGGTCTCATTTTATAGGCCAGCAGGCCAGCGCAATAGAATTTTGTACGAGGCCTGGGCAGGCAACTTGTTGTGCAAACTTTGCAAATGGATCGAGTGGAGCCCTGACAGGCAAGCGCTTTCGGGTCGGACTACTTCGCCTTTGAGTCCCAGGCAAGGGCATGAGCTTGGCATGAGCTTGGCATGCCTCGTTTCATCTCATTTCCTGTAGACTTGGCAACAGACTTGTCGCTCGTCTACACGTGCCAGTTTCTTTGTGTGCAAATTATTGACTAATCGCGTGCCGGCCACCAGGCACGTCTACATGGCCTCGATCCGAGGAATGTGCTCCTTCCCGTGAAGGTGTCTTGGTTCTGGGCTAGGGTAAACCCACAGCTGCTTGCATCGAGTTTTGCCGGACTGCGTGGATTGGTTTGTCGAATGCATCCCTTCACCCCACTTCTTGCACGTTTCCGCTGCAAGGCGCGTCCCGGAGAGGAGCTACTACACACTGAAGACATTGTGGCAGCTATACACGCCTGCCCCCAAGTCGAGAGACGCAACAGATTCGCAACAATGTTCAACAAAGCATGTCCTTGGCCCTTGGTCTTGATGTTTGCTTGCCTGTGTGGGTCTGTGTGAGTGCGTGTGAGGCCGCTGGAGACAGTCTTGCAGTCGTTTGCTTGGGAACTGTACAGTGCCCCGGCGCTAGTGAGTATTCACGTATATTCAAATTCACAGTACAACACATCACGACTTGCATGGCTGCAGGTACTACACGGGTCAATACTTTGATGTGGAATCCATCACAAAGGCGGCCCACGCTGTAGGAGCAAAGGTCCTCGCCTCAGAGTTGACCGCGGAGTAATGCTCAGAACATCACAGAACTGTTGAAGTTCTGTTGAAGGATGCTCCAGTAAGGCAATTTGGGACTGCGCGCATGCTGTTGGAAATGTAGACGCGAGCTCAGCAGTGAGACTTCCAACTTTGGAGCGTGAGATAGGACGACACAAGAAGAATGCCTAAGCATGACCCTCTTTTGACCCTCTTCTGCTTTCAAGTTGGACTAAGGACTTGAAGCTACACCAATGGGACGTAGACGGTGCCTGCTGGTGCATGCCTGATTTCAGAAAGTCGGCTAGCGTTCGTCACTCCAACGCTCTCCATTTAGGTGCAACTACAAGTATCTCAACGCCGGTCCTGGGGCCATCGGTGGCTTCTTCGTGCACAAGAAGCACCATGACCAAGGAGACACCCCGACTCCCTAGCCTCAACGATGAACGAGTAAGAGAGTCAAGCATACACCGGCAAGTTTCGGGCCTTGCCCTGGACCCTCGCACCTCGTAAACAAGCAGAGAGAGCCCACCACAGCATCGCGAAACATTAAAAGTGTGGCCTTTGGTGCCAGGACTGCCCTTGTTGGCAGGATGGTGGGGCCTGGATCTTACGGGACGACTCCGCCAAGGATGATGGGTTCTGCTGGTCAGGTCAGAAGCAGGCTGTTCGCTTCAACATGGATCACAAATGGGATCCTGAGGCACATGCGCACTGACATGGAACATGGGTACACCTAGCTTCAGCTCATCGCAAACAGATGCAAATGCTGCAAAGTAGAATGCGTATGAATGCATATGGCATGCATCGCGCAAGAGTCAGAGTTGAGCAGGTCGACGCCGGAGCTTGGAGGCTGTCCAATCCACCAGTCCTGCAGACGGTCTCCTTGCTTGCAAGCTTGGAGATATTCTCCAGGCACAAACGTTGCACTGTGTCATTCTGTGACCATAGTAATCGCGGCATTGCTGAAGCAATGTGGTAGTACAGCAAGCCAAGCACGCGTTGGAGGACAACAATGTCGGAGCTTCGGGGCAGGCGCCTTTCAACAACGGCTCCGTAGTTCTTACCTCGTGCTTGGATTCTCAAGGAGTCAAGGTCCAGACTAGTGCACAAGCAGCAGCCCGCATGCGAGATGCCTGTTGAAAGCTAACTTCAACACCTTGAAGCCTTAAGCAGTGGGGTTGAATCCTGCAGCGCTGAATCATGGGCCAAGTGGGACACTCTCGCTCTGAATTTTACTCCAACAGTGCTTACCAATTTGATTGAGTCTCCAATCTCTGTCCCGAGAATCCATTCGGTGCAACTTCCTTGTGGTGAAACACCGGTGCTAGCGTTGACAGCCAGGTCAATGCTGTTGACAGCCTACCTGGAGCTGCTGATTGCTGACCTGGTGGGGAAACATCTCTCTGTGCATGGCTCGGCTCGACAACTGATCCTCGGCAACGGTGCTTGCCGGATGGACATGATTTCTCCAGGTTATTACACCGGAATGCCCCTCCTCCCGCGGTTGCCAGCTGAGTCTGAAGTTCCAGGAGGCATCGGACATTCCCCCACCACAGTGGATACATCTGCCACTCTGCAACTCCACCTCGACAGGAGAGTTCATGTTTGGCAACTTTTGCTGCGCTAGAGAAGCGTGGCATTGCGAGATACCCAGACTCTTCTCGCCAAGCGCCTGTCGTTGCCGCATCAGCTCATGTTCAACTATGTCCAACTAGCATCAACCTGCATCACACTACAAGGTTGTAGATCACAGGAAGCCCAACGTAATTCGCGTTGCCCCAGCTCCTCTCTACAAGTGCTGCCGGCAGGCATTGTAGAGTGCGAAACGCAGTCGCAAGATCCTATTGCCACTTTCAGTGTCGCGCGCCAGCTCCTTCAATGATGTGCACAAGTTCTGCACCGCGCTACGAGAAGCGCTACAGGAGGCACTGGCTAGAAGGCCATCATTCCTCCAAACTGGTGCCGTGCGCGTTGAAGGTTGCTGAGCCTCCAGCGAAGCGAACAAAGGCCACAGAGCTGCAAGGGAACCAAGCATAGGCACATCACATACATACATACATATATATATATGTATATGTATATATGTATATATGGTCCGGCGTCTGGCGTGTCCGGCCCCCCCCCCCCCCAATGGTATGGTCAGGTAGGTAGGGGGGGGGGGCCGACCCTCGGCAAAACCCGTGTTTTGTGAGTGTTGTGCCTTGGGTTGAGGGAGCACGCCCTCGGGAAAACCTATGTGTGTGAGGCGTTTACCCCCCCCCCCTCCCCCTCCAGGTCTACGGTCTCTAACCCTAAACCCTGTCAAACCCCAAGCCCTAAACCCTAAACCAACCCTAAACCCTAAACCCTAAAACCAACCCCCAACCACACCACAGGGGGGGGGGTTAACCCTAAAACCTTTCAAACCCTAAACCCTAAACCCTAAACCTAAAACCACCCTAAACCCTAAACCCAAAACCAAACCCAAAACCCAAAACCTAAACCCAAAACCTAAACCCTAAACCCTAAACCCTAAACCCTAAACCCTAAACCCTAAACCCTAAACCCTAAACCCTAAACCCTAAACCCTAACCCTAACCAACCCCCAACCACACCACAGGGGGGGGGGGGGGGTTCCAGACCATGGGGTGGGGGGGGAGGGGGGGGCCGGGGAGCACTGGACCATATATTAATATACATATATATATATATATATATACATATATACATGTATACATATATACATATATACATATATACATACATACATACATATATACATATGTACATATATACATATATACATATATACATATATACATATATACATATATACATATATACATATATACATATATACATATATACATATATACATATATACATATATACATATATACATATATACATATATACATATATACATATATACATGTGTACATACATAACATGTGTTGAGTCTGGCAGGCTTGGGTTCGCATGCATCATGCCACATGTCGTCTAGCACTTTTGGCTTAAAGCATTCTGGCCGTTGAGCCAGCTCGCAGGTTCCTTGCACACTTATCATGTACTTACCCGCCCGTGAGGAGAACACTGTAAAAGACTTACTGCAAGCCTGTACATTACATAAGCTAATTTACAAGCTCACGCGTGAAATTAGACTCTTAAAGTTGGGGTTTTCCCTGGCGCTCATTAATTCTCTTATTGCACCGGTATAGAAACAAAAACAAAAAGGCGAAACTCGAGGGCGGAAAGGGGTGTCAAGCATTGTGAAGACTGCCCGCGGCGATCTCGATATGGTAAAGGTAGGTTCCTACAGAAGGGGAGTTACCATATTGCATGTGTATATACAACTATATGTCAGCACCTCAAGCACTTGTCAGGTGTGATACGCTGCCACACGTGGGCGCTCGAGCCCCGCAGCTTGCAGAGCGCAAGCGCTTGATTAAAACTGCTGTCCAAAAACAGACAGCAGGATCCTTGCCTTGCCAACCATGCTTCGTAAGCGTTTAAACGCCGCAAGTGATGTCTACTGGCAAGTGGCTTTGCGTCATTGCGAACTGGTCATGTTTGTCGGCTCCAGCTCACAGAGATGCCTCTGAAACTAACTAACCTTTACATTGTGGTTCACCAAACTATCTGACACAAACAGTTATGCGTCACAGCAAACTGTATGGAGGATTTGCAAGGCATATGTAGACATCGTTTGACCAACCCCGTTTGAAGCGATGGTGGCTGAAGTTGTGCAGGCGAGCAGATTCAGCGGCAAAGGAGTGTGAAATCCACCTTCCGACTGCTAGGAGCCTGCACATAGCGATGAGGCCCATGCGCTGCGGGGTCGTCGTATGCAGATATCGTTGAGTTCTGTCGAAAGTGATGTTTTGGGCTGTTCGGTTTCGGCTCACAGATTCAGGCTAGGAGGGCGGCTAAGGCATCGGCAGCCTGACGTGCAACATGATTGTGCATCGCCGAGGTTCGCTGTGTCTCACGACGCTGTTCTTACTCACTGCTTGCTTGCAGCTTACATTTGTGTCACACAATGTGGCCACGCGTCCTTGGCGCAAGTGGCGCCAGATAAAGACGATGATGAGATTCAAGCCCGGCATCAAAGTTGAAAAGATGTCCAAAGAAGAGGCAGAGAAACAATTTGGCATCTCCTCCTGGCCAACTTGGGGCTGTGGCGCCTCGAAGTTTGACTGGGAATACAGTGGGACAGAGACTGCATACATTCTGGAGGGCGAGGTGACCGTGACTCCAACTGGAGAGTGGTCGGATGCTGAGCCGGCCACAATCGAAGCAGGAGACCTTGCGACCTTTCCAGATGGAATGACTTGTGTTTGGGACGTGAAGAAACCTATCAGGAAGCACTATAACTTCTCATGATGACCTTGGCGCCCTGACGGCTGGTCTCTCTGTTCCAGACCTACAAGATCGTTAGTTTGCGCGAAAAATCGCCCATAGGAAGAGATGGAGGGTCGTGGCACCCTGCACGCGCCACATGAAAGAGAAGAGCGAGAGCGTGCACTGATGTTGGAGTAGCGTTCGCAAACAGCACAATCAGTGAAGCAGGCCTTCAGAGAAGCCCTTCTCAAAAAGATTGCGGGTGAGGATGTGCCGAACCTAGCTTGAACAGATTCAGCGTGAAGCAGCGAAGTGAATGTTCATGTCCTCTTGGATCATGCATGGACAGGCTGCGAACTCCTGAAGTGTAAAGCCGAACCTCTATTTCACAAAATTCCAAGCGAGAGCCTGTGTTTGCGTAAATCCCCTAGCGGCATACTGGCGAAGACTTGCAAATCAAACCCGCCACCGCAAGTACCCACAAGAACGACTGAATGGCACACGCTTGATTCTTGATTTCTTCGGCACTGGCTTGCTCGGCTCATTGGTCTAGAGGTTCTCGGCATTGCGTCCTCCACTTCACGCCCGCTGGAAGCGTTATTGAGTTGCTGCAGCAATTCAAACTTGAAGCCATTCTACAGTGCTTTGATCCGCTACACTGTCCTCGAACACTTTAGAAGCACTCGGTTCTCTTCACGAGGGCTCCGGATGGACAAGATGCTTGCGATGAAGGGCATTACGGTTCGTTCGCTGGCAGTCACCAAACAAGCGGCAATGCACCGTGAACAACCCACAATGCTTTGCTTCCAGCTGCCGATAACAAGCAGTTTCCCAAGCTGCCGAACATCTCCAAACCCTCCAAAACTCAAGCCTGCGGCAGGGAATCGATTTTTCTTACGCATGGATAATGCAAATGCTCAAGCATGAATGCTTCAAGGATCACGAGTCCTGTTATTCTTTTAGAGCAACTCAGGATCTAAGCGGGGAGGAGCTTGTGAAGCACGAGAAGTTTTTGAAAGCCAAGGACAAGAACCACTGTGCCGGTGACATGATGCGACAGAACCATCAACATGTTTGCGAGGAGGCTTTTTCGCAGCTTGCAGAGAAGCAGTCCACCCCAATCAAGGCACCGGCATTCATGCTAACATTCAGCAGTGCCAATGCTTGTGTGCTTACCCCGTGTGGTAGCTTCACAGCTTCAGGACACTGGCATCCACTTGCGAACAAGTCAGCAAGTTCGTTCTCTCCCCATGGTCTATGGTCTGACACAACGCCAGAGCCGCAAGCCCGCATTGTTAAGGTTTGGGTGGTGCTGCCTTCGACGAGGCCACAACAACGGAGAATTTGTTTCTGGCGCTTCTGGCTCCATGCTCAAACAGGAGACTGCTCGAAAGTTGGAGGCCATAGCAGGCAGAGCGGCGCAGGACACTTCATGTTGCATATGACATAAGCGCCAGACCCGAATTTTCTCGCGGTAGAATGACTTGGCAGGACGCAGCTCGCCGTGAGATAGACAAAGCCAAGCAGGCCTGCTGCCACTTGTGAAACATCTGATGCCAAAACCCCCCGCAGTCTGCATCCATTAGGGTCCAACCTGCGCGTGGCTGTAGACTCCATGCGGTGTTGCACTCGGCGCGAAAAATATGGAAGGATAGCTCCAGGACGAAGAGCTGCGAGCCCCAAAGCCTAAAGCGAAATCGAGAGCATGAGGCGAGATGGAATCGAGTTAGAGAGCGGAGGCTTTGTGAATAGAATCAGCAAACACACAGACAAATTAAGAGCAAGGGCTTTTTCATGCAAATCTGCATAGAGTGTTGATGAATGCATGGATATGCGTGGCTTATTGGAGCAGATGGACAGCACAGAGCGTGATCTGTGAGGCTTGGCCAGAAACTTCGAGAGTAATCCAAAGTACTGCTTCGCAGGCGAGCCAGGCAGCTGCAGCTGCCCAAGCAGAGGCAGAACTGCAGACCATGGCAGTGAATCGCTGTGGTTCTGTATGTTAACTGCATCCGTGTGTGGCGTGCAGGCACAAAGTTCTTTGCAAGCAGCCGTGGCACACCTGTCCAACGAACCCAAGGCGCACGACTGACGAGACAATCGCTTAGATGTCAAGGTATCGCTAGATTTGTAAGGCCGCAAGTTTGATCCCAACCTGGATTTCTGATGATGAGTACAAGGAGCACTCAAGCACCCTCTATTGCGCTGTAACATGATGCCACCTCTGACTGGTAGAAAGTTTGCGAACATGGTCACGGACAGTCACTGCCTGCAGCCGAGGACCTCGGATATCCACAGATGGATCCAAAGTTTAGAGATAGAGAGCCTCTTGTCAGCACTGAGTCAGCACAATGGTGGAGAAACGGCAAACAAACAGCAAACGGCAGCAAAGCATGATGACATGAGCATCCCGTCGGAATGCAATTTCGAGGTGGCACAGGAAGCAGCTTCAGCTTGACAGGTGCGGGTGTTGCATTGCCCCGGTCAGAGCCATTCCATGATCTTCCATGTTGGATGATGTGTCAGTACTGATCCACGGCACAACCCGAACCTCAACCGCGACCAGAGCGACCCGGAGTTTTGGTATCATGCGGCTAGACGGCCGTTCAACAAGGCTTGAGAGGAATCCTGGCAAGCTTACTACTCAAAAGTGTGAGTTCTTTCCAGGCGCTGCTCCGGACAGAGCAACATTGGAATGCTCGTCGGGAAGCATGACTCCCAGAGGTTTGGACTTGGAGACTCGAAGGCTCTAAGGCTCGAAGGCTCTAAGACCCAAGTCCAAGCCAACGTCCAACCACCTCCTTCAGAGGGCTTCCTAGCCGTGCTCGCCCAAGCTTAAGGTATGGCTGAAGCAGTTTGAGCAGGCATGCGGTGCAATTCTGAATCTTTGACATAAACGACACATCATGGGCTTTCGTACAGGTGAAGGACATGAACCAGCGGCGAGAGCTTCTTACTGAGCTGCTCGAGGACACAGATTGCGTCAGCTTGTTGGCCGAGACAGAGAGAGAGGGAGAGAGAGAGAGAGGGGACTCCGAAGTGCTGAAAGTGCTGAGAGGAGGAGGAAGAAGAAGAAGAAGAAGAAGAGAGAGAGAGGGGGTAGGGTAACTTCCCTACTCCTCATGCCCCGTAGAAGAAAAGAAGAAGAAGAAGAGAGCGAGACAGACGAGAGAGACGAGAGAGAGAGAGAGAGAGAGGGAGAGAGACTGACCTTCGCGGGGGTGTAAAGCTGGTCAGGAGCGGGAGCGGGCGCGCCTAGGCGCGGGGCCAGCCCCATGCCCCAAAGACAGAAAGAAAGACTGACCTTCGGACTGGCGCGCCCCTCGGGGCAGCTCCTCCCCTCTGGGGGGTTAAGCGTGTGGAGAGAGGGAGAGAGAGGGAGAGAGAGGACAGCCGCAACCCCGGGGGAACCAACGCGCGGCCGCAGCCGACCCGTGCGAAAGATGGTGTCACAAAGCCGTCCGCAGCCCAACCCATAGCGGGGTCCGCCTCGCTCCCAGTGGCCCGGCCGTGGCCAGCGGACGTTCCTCTTCCCGCTGCTGGCGTCACGAGTGCACACACGTACAGACCACCGACCCTGCCACTGGCGCAAGCAGCATTAGTCCACTCGTCATCGCCCAGACGTCAGCCATCGCCGTTTGGAAGCAGCGCCATTGCCATCGTGGAGTCATTGTGGGCGTCAGCCCCGTTGCTCAACGGACCAGGTGTGCCCGTTTTTGATGCTGCGTTGGATCTTTTTGCCATCCATGACATGACAGAGCATTGGTGTGCGAGTCGGGGAGCGTTACACCCGAGCCAAGCTCCCCCGCGTTTGGAGCCAGGCCTTGGGCAATGGCTTCCCTTATGGCGGCATTGGCGGCCGCACCTGAGGCAACTTCGTGAGGCCGTAGCCGAAGAGGTCGTGCAGTTGGTGGAGGACTGTTCCGAGGAGGTGCATGAGTGGTTTGCGACTTTGAAGCCTCATGTGAAGCTAGCGTACGGCGGCAAACAGGGCCAGTGCAACATGAAGCTTCCAGTGATCAAACTCTTGGCGGCGAAGCTGGGCTGGGGCGACATGGCGTTGTTCGAAGAGATGCACCGTGGCTTTCCGTTGCTAGGACACATACGGCCTGGACTGGGCTGGCGATTGCGGGGAGACAGCAAGTACGCCAAGCCGCAAGACATCCAGGACTTCTTCGAGGAGAATCACGCCTTTGTTCAGAAGAAGCTTCGCCGTGGGAAAGTCGACCCATGTTGGCGCAAGATGGCAGATGAGATCGCGGCCGACGTTGAGTTGGGGCGCATGGAAGGCCCTTTTGCAGCCCCGGCCTCATGGTGCAAGACGACGGTCCCGTTGGCTTCTCATGCTCACGCAGCCACGCTGATGCCAGCGCCGGAGGGGTGGACTCCGTGTTCCTTCGCGTTCGCAGTGCGCCAGATTGGCTCTGATGGCAGGGAGAAGATCCGTCGCGCGGAGGACTGGCGCCAGTCTGGTGCAAATAAGACCGTCGGAGTACCCGACACTCCTGCGTACCATGGCATCGAAGCATTCTTGCACTTGGCGAGAGCAGTGAAGAGAGAGCTCAACCACTCTGTCGGTGCCCTTCGCTTGTGGCTCCTCAAGCCCCGTGGAAGAAAAAGAAGAAGAAGAAGAACAAGAAGAAGAAGAAGAAAACGAAGAAGAGAAGAAGGAGAGCGACCGTTGTTTGCGTAGTTCCCGTAGTAGGAGAAGAAGAAGAAGAAGAAGAAAAAGATGGGACAGAGAGAGAGAGAGAGAGAGCGACCTTTGGGAAGACCCTTCCGGGGGTGAGAATAACCAAGAATGACAATTACACCACCGAAGACCCCAAACAGTCCAAGGCACGTCAAAGAAATTCCAAGAAACAGTGCAGACGAGACGAAGGGAGACAAAGGGAGGCAAGGAGCGCAGCAACCCCACATGAAGGGAGACCAAGGGAGACAAAGGGAGACAAAGGGAGACGAGGAGCCCAGGAACCCGGCAACAGTCCTCAGAATGTCGGCAATCCCTGAATGAATTTGAAACCCCAACAGTAGACTGTTTGGAAGAAAACACATGCACACACACACACACACACACACACACACACACACACACACACGCGCACACGCACACGCACACGCACACGCACACGCACACGCACACGCACACGCACACGCACACGCACACGCACACGCACACGCACACGCACACGCACACACACACGCACACACACACACACACACACACACACACATGTGGAGGCTTCTTGTTGCGCCATGTCACCGATCATTCAGGACAGCCCGGCAGACCTAAAACGTTTGGTAACGCCAATCCTGCACTATAGCATCACCATGAATGTGCTGATTGGCTTTCTTGAGAAGGCACGGCGCTGCTTGATCATGGAGCACGCGGATTGTTCAAGTACATGCAATGGCTAGGCCGACAAAACCAGCCGAACCTTCGAGGAGGTGCTTTTGGATGAGGACAGGAACCGGATTTTAGGTGCGCACCGACATGAATAGTCTGGTTTTATTGGGCTGGATTGCTTTGGGACACTGCATATGAGCCGCGGCCACGATCCTCAATTTGGTTCTGGTAATTCAAAGCTTTCGGAACAGCAGAGTTGTGCTAAAGTTGTGTTTGTTTTTTGCTTGTCAAAGTGAAGGGACTCCATGAACAGGCGTTGCTGCGTTGCTCTGCAAGCGTGCACACAGGATTCAAAGACCATTTCAGCTGCCACGCTTGAGGAGAGCCTAAACGTGTTGCGGGGCATCCGTGACAAAGTGGACGCCAATGGTGACAAGGATGCTTGACTGCATGCATGAGAGGTTACTCTGAGTTGATCATACAGACCCGAAGAGGCTGCCGCAGAACTGCTCGAAGAGTACGATGCCAGATCGAGGCCGGCCATGGCTTCGCTTTCCGCTTTCGGATTTCTGATGAGTTCGTCTCGTCGATTCGGTTGCACTAGGCCTGCATCAAAACCTCCAAAGTCGATGCTGCCGGTCGATTCGGAGTCGAAATTTGTAGGAGAATATGTACAGGTAAGCGGTTGTCCCAATGCTGTGCGTTGTGAGTTACAGTGAGTGCTTATGCACGAGTTCCTTTGACCATTGCCCGACTGTGTTGATGACATGCTGCAGCAGCAAATGCTACAAGATGCTAGAAACGCACAACTCTGTCTGAAAACGTTCTCGGAACAACCCAACCCTAACACGTGGCCGAACGTGGCAGAGTATGCATGGCCGTGCAAGGCAACCGCGGTTATTCGCGTAGCCTAGGATATGCTACTTGTTCGGAATCGGGTTTCGGCAAGCTGCACAGCACTTGTGGCCTGAATTGGTTTGCATTTCTGAAGGGATGGCCCCTTGTTCCAACATGTTCCAAAACTGTGAAAAAGGGTCTCGATTTCACGAAAGCGTCGTCATAGCACACGCAAGCAGGAACCAAACCATTACTCAAGAAGAATGCTTGGGCCAGACTTTTTGGCATTTCAGTACGTTGCCGCGCATGCCGCTAGTAGTGTCCAGCAGACAGGCCATCAGAAACATGCAAAGCGCTTTACCAGAAAGTTTATCAACAGTACCAATCAAAAGCAGACTACCGGAATCACGAATCATCTCTCACAACAGTACCAATAGCAAGGAAAATATGCTGACTCGCGTATGTCTTGGACAAGCGTTGGTGTTCGTTGCCGTACGGCTACGACTGTACGAAGTTTACTGCAGGAAATGGTGAGCCCAGAAAAGTGTTAGTCGATCTGGACAAAGAAGCTGATATCCCGCTGCCTTGCAGTTCTGCTCGAATGGCACGAGGCTACTGGCTTCTGATCTGCAAGAGAAGAAGTTGGAAGAAGAGCAGGCATCAGTCGCTTGTCAGCCTTGCCGAGCGTTGTACGGCTGTGGGAATTGGAGACAGGAGCGGCGAGTGGCAGATGTCACCACACTGGCGCAGATCATGAACTGGGGCCAGAAATGCAAGAAGGTGAAGATCTGAAAACTGGGTGCATTGATAAGATCTGAAAAAACAAGCGTCTTACACTTCCCTACCAGGATGGCCTCGTTGAGTGGGAGCAGGGAAACTACGCTGAAGCACGTGCCAGCTGGAGGCCATACATTGCTGCAAAGACGTCGCTGATGATCCGGTGGCTGTCCTAATCTTCACCTGACCAGACAAGCGCATGACACGCTGCGCCCTTTCAAGGCCGCTTGACCGGAGACCACCTTCAGCTTAGAGTTGCCCGAATAAAGTCACATTCCAGAGACTTCATGTGTGTGGGAGCATAGGCGGCAGACAAAGAAACGAATGAGCTGCTGTTCGAACTTCATGCGGCTGTTCTGAAGAACCTCGCGCAGGCAAAGTTGAAGCCGCAATGTTCAGCAGCACATGTGTAGCAACAAAGTGCTACAACCTAGTAACAAGTGGCAGAAGAGGCGTGCATGAAGCTCGGATACTGGAACGAGGCATCCAAGGCCATGCATTGGGGTCGTGTTTGCCGTCTCAAACATCACGCTCATTCAAAAGATCCAGCATGTCAGGTGTCAGCAATCGCCACCCAGCTCTGCCCAGAAGATCACAAGGCCGTCAGAGAGTATGCTTTGATTCAGAACATCGAGGCATGTCATGCCTGTGTACAGGCATATGTCAGTGTACCTGTCAATGTTGAGGCGTGGTTTCGGCGGGCATGCGCCTTGGAAGGTTTGGGCGACCTTCTCGAGGCTCAGCATCGAGAAGTGACGAAGTGCCGAGTGAAGCAAATGGAACTCAGCCATCCCCGAGTCCTGGAGTCTGTGCTGGTTGCCTGGTATGTTCTGATCGCAGGCCGAAAGATGCCTGCAAAAGATCGACGAATGTTCAGTCGGCCGACCCGATCGCCTTCGTATCGCAAAGGACATCCAGGCAATTGCTTGCGATGTGAAAGTCTTCTACTTTATGTTGTCTTTGGCCAAGACAGTTCCCGCAGATTCCAGCAGGTACATTCAGCAAACATGCAGACTTTGACAGGCCAAGCGTGAGAAGCTGCAAGCCCTGCGAGAGCGGGCCGATGTCTCAATCACGTGAGCCCAATCCTGCATGGCTGCCTTCATGGGGTGCCGAAAGGAGCAGGCATCACTCAAGAAAACAATGGAGAAGGCTCTCGGCAGGCACTTCTGAAAGCCTTGAAGCCATGTCTGGTATGTTTGGTTGTCCTCTTGTCGTGGTTAACGACATTGCGCAAGCTCACAAAATCTCAAACGTTGCAGGAGCGTGTTCAGCGAAGAGCGTCAGGTGCGCTTCATGCAAGAGGTCACTGCCGAGAGTATGCCGAGGGCAGTCCTGCTAAGGTTGCTCAAACCGAAGCTGCTGCAAATGACCTGCTTGAGTCGGACGCGCCGCTCGAACTTGGCTATGTTCTTCCATGCTCTTCCTCTGGCATTCAAGGAGTTTGATGCGACAGACAAACAGCCCTCAAGTCAGGCAACGACGAGCCTTGCCAACTCCGAACGGGCTATTCCAGGCTTGGAGCGCAGGGCCAATCAAAGCAGACAAGTAAAATGTAGCATCTGCTTTCCGAGCTTTCGAGCGCCGCGCTGTTCGGAGCCTGAGGACTCCAACCGCAAGCACTTGACACGAGAAGGTGCTAAGGACCGTATCCTTGAGCAGCAGAATGTGATGCCAGCATTGTGCTTGCCTTGCAGTGCTCACACGGCTTGCCGGACAGCTTACTCGCAGAGTAAAGTCAGCATAAGTCAGCAACGGCTTGCTGTCTTGCATTTTTCCTAGACTGGAGAAGTGACAAGTCTCTTCCGCTTTCGGCTTGGTGAAATGTAGGCTGCCCTTATTCAGGACCTGCTGCATGCTCTGCGTGACGCATACAAAGACAGTACGTTTCAGAAGCAGGCGCTGACTGGCATGTTTGTTGAGCATCTTCACGAATCAGCCTGATCTGAGCTCATGAGGTCCTAAAGCTCGCACGTGATGTTCGCGGTGAAAAGGCAGCCAGCTGTGTGAAGGTCACAGAAACTGCGGTTTGGTTGATACTTGTAAAGTACAAGGGGTCTGTTGTTATCTTAAGCTGTACTCGAAGATGGTTCTTAGACGTTCGCCACTCGCATAGCTTTACAAGTATCAGCAGTTTTGTTAAGCCTGCCCGATCACCATCTAGTGCGCACATGTGTGCAAGCAATTGTTGATGTCGCCGCCAGCGCCCCTTTCTCGCCAACCTCGCCAAAGTTGTTTGGGGCTTACGTCGGGGCATTGGGGCTTGCATCCATTTTGCTGTGAGCTGCAGTGGGCTTTTGCCAAATCAAGGCGCTGCCTTTGCAGAAGCCCGTCTTGGAGAAGCAGCGCACTCAAGCCATCGAAAGCATGATTTCGAGTGCTGCAGCCGAGTCATAAGGTTCGGCTTTGAACCCAGCGAGAAGGGGCTAAAAGAAATGATGCGAGCAGTACAGGCTGCCTTGGCTCTTGTCGCTCTTTTCTCTAATTCAGAGCATCTTCGACTGGCCTTGCTTGGACTATCTTGTATTCAAATCGTGCAAACCGTGGAAGGACTACACACGTGGGCCGAAGGCGGACGAGAGAGTCAAGAGGTGCAATGCGTGAGTGTGGCAGAGCTGCCAAAGGTTTGCAATGGTGTCCGATGGTGTGTGCCGCCAGGGCCGCTGATGAGACGACAGTCGCGCTCTACGGGGCGCCTTGTCCCATCCGAGGAGTACTCGGTCGTGCTGTGGCAAATCACTGTGGCTCAGGTCATGTACGACACGCTCACTCTTCCAGACGACCGCGCCATACGGCCACAGTTGGAGGCTTCCTGCCGGAACTGCACACAAACACGTCAGTAAAGTAAAGTCCGCTACAGGCAAGACTTGGCCGAAACCACGACGATGAAGACGGTGAAAGTTGAGGCTGCTCGACTCTGCCACACGAGTTCTACCGCTGTGTCTTTTCAGATCATTTCAGATCTCTTTTGCCTGGCTCGCAGAGGCCGGTGCTTTCCACCAAAGCAGTGCACCAGCTGCTCTGGTACACCAAAAACAGCCAAATACTGACTACCTCCATCTCATGGTTTATGTTTTCTGTCTTCAGGATAAGTGAATTTGAGTCAGGCGGCCGAAGCTAATTTTTACAAGAAGAAATTTCTAGGAAATTACAGGAAATTTCAAAATGCCGCGCGATCAGGCGATGGCAAGGCGGACCACACTATTTCCTTGAGGAAAGGAATGAAGGAAATATCTATGGAATACATATACCCCCACCAGTTTTGCGATTTGTTTTTGTGGTGATTCTATTTGTTAATTTCTGATTATTTAAATTTGCGGTGTAATCTAGAAAAAGCTGGGATTTGCGATGTATATCCCTATAAAAGGCTACGGGCTCGACCCCTATTTTCGCTCTGCGGCCGCCCCGTCGGATGCCCCGCCTCCTCTTCCGGTCCATTTGGCTGCTTGTGAGGGCCTTGCAGGGGGATCCTGAAAATTCCGGGAATTTTAACGCTTATTGTCTAAAAATCCCGGGAATTTTGGGAATTCCCCGGAGCTGAAAATTCCCGGAATTTTAGGAATTGTCCGGATTGAGGTTTGGGCTTTCCTTGGGCTGTCACGGCGTTGTCCGCTTGGTCCGCTTGGGTGGTTTTTGGCTGTCACGGTGTTGTCCGCTTGGTCGGTTTTGGGCTGTCACGGCGTTGTCCGCTTGGTCCGCTTGGGCGGTTTTGGGCTGTCACGGTGCTGTCCGCTTGGTCGGTTTTGGGCTGTCACGGTGTTGTCCGCTTGGGCGGTTTTGGGCTGTCACGGTGCTGTCCGCTTGGTCGGTTTTGGGCTGTCACGGTGTTGTCCGCTTGGTCCGCTTGGGCGGTTTTGGGCTGTCACGGTGCTGTCCGCTTGGTCGGTTTTCGGCTGTCACGGTGTTGTCCGCTTGGGCGGTTTTGGGCTGTCACGGTGTTGTCTGCTTGGTCGGTTTTGGGCTGTCACGGTGTTGTCCGCTTGGGCGGCTTTGGGCTGTCGCGGTGTTGTCCGCTTGGGCGGTTTTTGGTTGTCACGGTGCTGTCCGCTTGGTCGGTTTTGGGCCGTCATGGTGTTGTCCGTTTGTTTTGGGTTGTCACGGTGTTGTCTGTTTGGTCGGATGTTCGTTGTCACGGTGTTGTCCGCTTGGGCGGTTTTTGGTTGTCACGGTGCTGTCCGCTTGGTCGGTTTTGGGCCGTCATGGTGTTGTCCGTTTGTTTTGGGTTGTCACGGTGTTGTCTGTTTGGTCGGATGTTCGTTGTCACGGTGTTGTCTGCTTGGTCGGTTTTGGGTTGTTATGGTGTTGTCCGCTTGGTCTGCTTTGGTGGTTTTGGGTTGTCATGGTGTTGTCTGTTTGGTCGGTTTTGGGTTGTTGTGGTATTGTCCGTTTGGTCCGCTTGGGTGGTTTTGGGTTGTCATGGTGTTGTCTGCTTGGTCGGTTTTGGGCTGTCACGGTGTTGTCTGCTTGGGCGGTTTTGGGCTGTCACGGTGCTGTCCGCTTGGTCGGTTTTGGGTTGTCACGGTGTTGTCCGCTTGGTCCGCTTAGGCGGTTTCGGGCTGTCACGGTATTGTCTGCTTGGTCGGTTTTGGGCTATCACAATTTGTTCGCCTGATCCGCTTGGGTGGTTTTGGGCTGTCACGGTGTTGTCCGCTTGGTTGGTTTTGGGCTGTCATAGTGTTGTCCGCTTGGTCCGCTTGGGTGGTTTTGGGTTGTCACGGTCTTGTCCGCTTGGGCGGCTTTGGGTTGTCACGATGTTGTCCGCTTGGGCGGTTTTGGGTTGTCACAGTGTTGTCCGCTTCGTCGTTTGGGGTGTCATGGTGTTGTCCGCTTGGGTGGTTTTGGGTTGTCACGAAATTGTCTACTTGGTCGGTTTTGGGCTGTCATGGTGTTGTCCGCTTGGGCGGTTTTGGGCTCTCATGGTGTTGTCTGCTTGGTCGGTTTTGGGTTGTCACGGTGTTGTTCGCTTGGTCCGCTTGGGCGATTTTGGGTTGTCATGGTGTTGTCTGCTTGGTCGGTTTT
>CAJNDS010002552.1:0-220000 GCA_905221605.1 Symbiodinium natans
CCCAGAGAGCCCAATGCTGCTTAATAAGGAAACACAACTCTAATTAAGCAAGTATTGCTTATATGAATATGGCTTATTTAAGGTTTTCAAACTTAATTAAGCAATATACTGCTTAATTAAGAGCGAAACTCTTTTATTTAAGCATGATTCCGCTTTAAATAAGCACGGCAGGGCTAGATTTAAGCAATTATTGTTTAATTAAGGTGTTTTTTTACGAAGTGTGAACATTGCTTAACGAAGCTCGTTTTTGACCTTGTGTGTGCATGTGCACATGTGTGTGTGTGTGCACGTGTGAAATATGGCACGTTTTGCATTGTTTTTTTGCATGGTTTTAGCATGCGTGGGATCGGCTCCTATGAGGAGCGATCGGGAGCATGGAGCTTGTGCAGTTGCAAGCTTAATTTGGTCGCATGCAATCGGCTCGAGCGATGCATGGCACGACAACATGTCTGCTGTTGTAAGCCCTACTAGGAGGTCGAACTCGGCAAAGCCCGAAGACCTAGTGAAAGTGCTCAGGGCCCACCTGCCACAGGGCCTTGACAAGAAGTACTTAGACCATGAGCCTGGCATGCTTGTGCAAGCATATGAAGACATCATCAGCGATGTGCTTTTGAGAACCTCTCGCCCCACCAAATCCTTGTTGCAAAGTGCTGCTGTGAAGGCCTGGCAAAATGTCAAGACGAGCGAGGCTGAAACATGGGGTTCGCAGGTAGCCAAGGCTGTGAGTTGGTGCTACAACAAGCGGCTTCAAGTGAGCACCGGTGTGAAGTTGAATGCTGCTGTTCGCAGAATCATCCAGCAAATCAACAAGCAGAGTTTTGGTGTCAGAAAGACTGAGGCAGATATCGCAAAAGATCCCCCAAGTCGCAAGAGGGCCTTGAAGCCCACCCTTTCCCGCACCAGCAAGCAAAGCCAGGCCAGCCGAGAGTCACTGCCCAAGAATAAGAAACGATGCAGCAGCACCAGTGTCGACGAGCTTCGCAAGATCTATGGGCTCCCATTAATGTCCTCGACTGCTGCCAGCAGCAGCTCCAATGCCCAGCCCGATCTCCCCGGCAGTAGTCTCATCGACCTCGATGCTGAGACTGTGAGCTCCGAAAGCTCGGATGTGAAGTGCAAGGGTCAGGAAGCACCAGCTGGCCTGGAGTACTTCGACAGTAGCTCTTGCAAGATGGTTCGTTGGAGTTCGGGCAAGAAGATCCTCAGTGCCCAGATGACAGAGGGTCCCAATGGGTTCGCCTTGGTCGAGTGGCCAGGCGAGTCACCCGTGGAGACAGAAATTCCCAACTTGGCTTTGCAAGGTGCTGGCCTGAGGCCCCAAGACAAGCCCAAGCCCAAGGCCAAGAGTAAAGCCAAAGGCAAAGCCAAAGGCAAGGCTGCGAAAAGACCTGCTGCTGCCCCCGGCCCCGAAGCAGATGCTCCATCTGATGCTCCTGCAGAAGATGCTCTAGATGCTGCCCCGACCAGGCCAAGCTATGAGTACAACCCTGCTGATCCCGTGCCCGAGAATGCCCTGTACTCCTGCATGTACTACAAGAACAATGCGATTGGAATCCGCATCACAGTGAAGCACGAAGGTGGCAAGCTTGAAAAGCAGGTTTTCAGCTTTGGAGGTACCCACTGTGGCAAGACTGAGGAAGAGCTGAGGGATATGGGTAGGGTCGCTGTTGCGAAGATGAAGAACGATAGGCAACCCCCAGCTGTCGTGAAAACCTGGTGCGACGAGCAGATCTTCCACTGACTCGTCCAATATGAGGCAGGCCTGTAAAGAGAGATAGGTTTTGAGAGAAAGAAGACGGAGGGCTGCATTGCGCGCTTTCATGGCTGCCCTACACCACACATGCAGATCTATGTGCTATGATAACTTCGTCGGTTTTGTTGCCGTGTGGGGAACTCAGTTTTGGGTGTCAAGGCACTGGCCTCCCATGGGGAGGCCATAGGGTCTGTGCATCGTCCAGGTCGCTCAATGTTGGTGTGGTGAACTCAGTTTTGATGGCCTCCCATGGGGAGGCCATACCTAAAACTGCATGGCCTCGAGGTGCAAATGGATCTACATGTGCCCCCCCCGCTTTCGTTGTGTGTGCCTGTTTTGGGTTTGAGGAATTGAAGTTCGATGTCGTTTGTGTTGGGGGCTGCATGCGTGGTCGGGAGAGAGTGCAACCGGAAAACATATGGATATATACGACATATAAATAGATAAAGAAACACACATATATATACACCAACCCAAGTGAATTTCAATTGCCCCAAACCTTTATATAAGTGTCTTATTTTCCCCAGACCCTAGAAAGAACCGAAGACCTAAACCCCTTGATGTTAATCTTGACAGGTACAATATCAATGGTGTGGCTGGCGATTGGCAGATGGATCCGAGGACTGCTGGGCTGGGCATATCATTCCATAAAGACCCAGCCCTTAAGCCCCTAAGCCTCTGAGGACCTTACATGTTAACGATCTGGAGCATGCATGTGCAGCACGTGTGAAGTCGACCGGCCACTGCCCCTTTGCAGGCTCACGAGCTCGGTGATCCCACCCGAGCCCTGCAACTAAACTCTACAACCTAAACCCTTATATAGCTCTAAACCCTTAACCCTTAACCCGAAATAGAAACCCTTAACCCTTTAAACCCTAAACCCTTAACCCTAGATCCTTAACCCTTAACCCTAAACTCTAAACCCCTTGAGGTCGTGTATAGGCTGGGGTGATTGCACTGTCACACACAGATCATGTACTGCACGATGCCAGAACAAGTTTAAGCTCTACAGTTAGTCGATTCTCTCTCTCTCTCTCTCACACACTCTCTATCTCTCTCTCTCTCTCTCTCGCTGTCTCACTCCATGGCCGATTGCGAGAGTGAGGATTATTCACCAGCTGCTGTGGAGAGGTTTTTTGGGCAACTGGCTGCAGAGCAGAGGGGGGGCGATCCCGAGCCGAACTCGATCGCGAGATCGAGCTCGGGCTCGGGATCTAGGAGGAGCCGGTCGAGGAGGCGAAGATCCTCGTCGACCTCTTCTTGGAGGAGGAGGAGGCAGAGGAGGAGGAGGCGAAGATCCTCTTCTAGCAAGAGGAGGAGGCGAAGATCCTCTTCGCCAAGGAGGAGGAGGCGAAGATCCTCTTCCTCGCCAAGGAGGAGGAGGCGAAGATCCTCTTCTTCGCCAAGGAGGAGGAGACGAAGATCCTCTTCGACCAGCAGGAGGAGGAACAGGAGGTCCGTGCGGAGGAGTCCTCAGGAGGAGGTGGCATCGGAGGAGGTGGTAAGTGAAGGAAGGGAAGAAGAAAAGGAGGTGGAGGCACGGGAGGAGGCGGTAGGAGAAGAAGAGACAGAAGAGGAGGAGGTGGCAGTGGAGGAGGTAGGTGAAGAAAAAGAAAGGGAGGAGGTGGCATTGGAGGAGGTGGTAAGTAAAGAAAAAGAAGAGAAAGAGGAGGTGGAGGCAGTGGAGGAGGCGGTGTGTGAAGAAAAAGAAGAGAAGGTGGTGGAGGAGGAGGCACAAGCTGCAGAGGAGCCGAGAGGATCGCGAGATATTTTTCAGGAGGTGGAGAATGAGGAGGTGGAAGAAGGGTGGAATGAGGAGGTGGAAGAGGGGTGGACAGAGGAGGACTGGGAGATCTGGCGGGAGGTGCTGCGAGCGGGTGGGAAGAACAAGGGCCGGAAGCGACGGCTGGAGATGTTCCAGAAGCATAAGTACCTCAAAGCCCAGGGACTCTGGGTGGGAAGGAGGTGCCACCCAGAGGGCCGAGAGGCCCGTATAGAGGCCCGACCAAAGAGGAGGCCATGAGAAAAAGAGAGAGAGCCAGCATGTGCAAGGGCTTAGGGTTTAGGGTGGTCCAGGGCTTTTGGGGTGAAGGCAAGCATGTGCAGCGAGCATGAGTGTCATGAGTCTGCAGTTGCCTAAACCCTAAACCCTAAACCCTACACCCCAAACCCTAAACCCTAAACCCTAAACCCTAAACCCTAAACCCTAAGCCCTAAACCCTAAACCCTCAACCCTAAACCCTGAGCCCTAAACCCTAAACCCTAAACCCTAAGCCCTAAGCCCTAAACCCTAAACCCTAAACCCTAAGCCTAAACCCTAAACCCTAACACGTTCTAGTTGTTTGCTTCTCTCTCCCTCTCTCTCTCTCTCTCTCTTTCTGTCTCTCTCTCTGTCTATCTCTCTCTCTTTCTCTCGCTCGCCCATGCAGGACCTGGCTTGGTAGTGGTGGCCGGGCCCGGGCTCTGAGAATGCATTGCGCGGTAAACCCTACACCCTACTTAAACCCCTAAACCCTAAACTCCAAAAACCTTAAACCCTGAAAACCCTAAACCCTAAACACCTCAAACCTTATAAAAACCCTGAACCACCCAAACCCTAAAGATTACACAAGTGTTGGTTCCCAAAAGCTTAAAAATCATGAAGCCTAAAACCCTCAAACCCTAAGAGGCCCAAACCCACTCAACCCCAAAAAGACAACTCAAACCTTATAAAACCTTGAGCCCCTCGAAAGCCTAGGGCCTTAAGGCCATCTGAATCCAAAGAACTCTTAAAACCTTAAACCCTCTAAACCCTAAAACTCCTAAACCCTAAAACCCCACACCCCAACACCCTAAAGCCTAAGAACCCTCAACCCCTCAAAACAAAACAGTCAACTCTCCAGGCTCTCAGCCCTGAAAACCCTTAGGCCCAAAACCCTGAACCCTGGGCCGGAAACCTTAAGCCCTACCAAGTTCCACACCCTCCTCTGAGGAGGGCCTCCCCTGGGGAGGTAGTAGCTATTAGAAAATCCTCCACTCAGGAGGCACCCCCCCCCCCCCGCCCAGAGAAGCAACATCAACCAAATCCTCCCCAACATTGGAGCCACCCCAACCTGTTAAAAAAAAACTTTTTTTAACATTTTTTTAACGGGATTTTCCTTTAAAAGTAAAGGCAAAGCCCGTTAAAAAATTGTTAAAAAAAAAGTTTTTTTTTAACAATCATCCCTGCCCATTCCTAGGTCTGTTCATCGGCAAGGGCCAGGCACCGGGGCTGCTGCAGCTTGAATCCTTTGAGGATTCGAGCTCTGAGTTTTTAGTGAGGGTTGAGGGTCATCCCCTGGGGATGCTTGCATGCATGTGGAGTGTCAGACAGCTGCATCCATGGTGAATGTGTATGTCCATAGGCATCATCAGTCCCGTTCGGCCCGTAGATTGTCCCGGCCAGCCTCAGCGAGCATCATGGGCAAGAAGGCTTCTCCCGTTCCCAAAAAAGCTGCAGTCAAGAGCATTGCGAAACCAAAGGCGAAGCCCAAGGCGAAGCAGCTTCCAGAGAAGCCGACTGCAACCACAGCAGACGATCGAAAGAACATGTCTGGCTTCGTCACGTCCATGAAGTACAAGCAGACTGCCCAGAACAACAAGCACAGCACCATAGCTCAGAAGTTGCTGGAGGCCCTGTGTTCTGAATGAATGTGCTTTTGCTTTTTGTGTGTCGGCTGTTTACACGTGTACATGCATGTCGCTGTGCCCTGTTCAGAAGTACAACACCTTGGACAACGATGGAAAGAAAGAGATGGCCAGCAAGTATTCCGAGCACGGGCCCAAGGACTTGACGTGGGCGGCGGCATACATCGAGACGAGCACTCATGACGAACAAACAGAACGAGAGAAAATCAAAGGCATGTGCACTCGCAAAGAAATTTTGGACATGGAGGGCATTGACACGGAAGGCATGCCAGAGAAAATGAAGGAGGAAATCCTGAATGAGCTGCTTCAGCAGTTGTGGGCCCGACTCAAAACCGACCCATCCAAGGACCCCAGCCTCGTCGCCGACCACCGCATTCCCCAGATGAAGAAGTACTACTACGAGCACGATGCTAAGATCAAGGAACGGGAAACAGACACTCGAAGCCAGTCCATGAATGTACAGACCACTGGCTTCAAGATGGAAACCGCGCAAAAAATGCTCACCCATGTCGAGTCCGACCCGAACATCAAGATTGAGAACCCGTGGCATGTAGAGCTCATGGTGAAGGTAAAGGCTGTGTGGCAGGCTAAGGGCAAGCTAGATAAGGAGGAGACCCTGCTCAAGGACACTTTGGCTGACTTCGAGACGGCCGTGCACGGGAAGGCTGGCTTCGACAAGATCGTCAAAGAATACGAAGTCAAGCTGGGAGTGCTCACCACGTTCCTCACCGACCTGAGAAAGTCGTATGCCAAAGTCAGCAAGATCGATCCTTCGGATGAAGCCTTGTGCAAGACTGCCTTGGCTGAGTGGCAAAGTTTCGGAGAGCACATGTTGATTCACCAGGAGGGTGGTAAGCAGATGAAAGCCGGCATGAGGGCATTCATTCCCTGAGGGAATTACTTTTGAGTAGCAGCCATGGCATTTTGATCGTAGCCGTTGCTGAAACAAAGCCTCTAGCATCCCAAGGCCTTGGAATGTTGACAGTTCGAGCACCGAGGTGTGTTTCTTCGATTCGTCGTGGACCCACAGTTTGCAGCTTATGCTCCAGTGCGAAATACCTGTTCTGCATGCCTGCCTGCATGCCTGTGTACATGTCTATACAACAAAACCCAGCTGTGTACATCTATTATATATACACACATATATGTTATAGGTATATAGACACAGTTCCGGAGGTGCTGGTTCTCATGGCCCCCGATTGCGCGGATCTGGTGGAGAGACCTTCCCTGAAAAAAAATGTTGTATCAATGCTACCATGATGAGTGCGAGTTTCTTCATGTTGGCTGACTCGCAGGACAAGCACAGCGACACAGGAATGAAAAAAAACAGTCGTGCTCCATGCCAGCTTCTCTCAGCGACGATGCCTGCAACTCTCCCCTGGGGATGAAGTGCATGTTCAATTAATGTACTCGCCATCGTTTGTCTCAGCTACTTATTAAGGTGAATGGATGACTTCTAAACCCTCAAGCCCTAAACACCCTAAACCCTGAACACCCGAAACCCTAAACACTCTAAACACTAAACCCTTCACCGTTCCAACCTTTCACCCTAAACCTTGTTTCACAGCATCGGTTGCTGTAGATAGTACAAGACGTCTGTTTTGCTTATGCTGTCCAAGAATGCTGTGTATGAGAGCCATGCTTCCAAGCATGACTTCGCTGGTAGAAGGCTCCGGGAGAATGTGGCTGATTTATTTCTATCAGGATCTGTGAGTGCGAAGCGAGCCAGGTCCCTGTATGCTGACAGTCAACAGCACGACCCCAGAGAATCCGCCGAGCTTGCCCAAGTTGCTGACAGCAGCCATGCTCACAGAGATCTTCTTCGAAAGCTGAAAAAGGACAAGAAATGGCCAGGTGTTTTTTGCACCAAAGTACCCTTGTGGAATCGCAAAACATGTGCAGCTGAGACGGGGCCCATCGAGATCATGCTGCCCCACGAGCTCGTCAGTTGTATTGCTCTGTGGAATAACCATGATGACAGCTTTTGGAAGCTAGACAGCTTGAGAGCAGCTTGTTCGCAGCACTTGGATAATGTTTCCAAAGAGCTGGGATTTCGGGATGAGAGACTTCTCCCGATTGGTTTATGGCTTGACGGTGTTCCAGTAAAGTATGACAGGTCGGAATCCCTCGAGGTCGTCACGATGAATTTTCCTCATGTCGGGGGTGATCTTGCTTCAATGCGATTTCCCCTAACAGCACTCTACAAGGGACACTGTGCAAAAACTTCTACTCTCGATGCCATTATGCACGTGTTGGCCTGGTCGCTCACCTGCCTTGCTGAAGGTGTTTTCCCCAAGTATGGGCCACATGGAGAAGAGTTAAAAGGCAAACGTGCTAAACTTGCTGGCAGGAGCTTGCATGCAAAGGGCATATTGGTGGAGGTCCGGGGCGATTGGGCTGCATTCAAAAGTGTTTTTCGCCTACCAGCTTGGTCTCAGACAGATGCCTGCTGCTACCGATGCCAAGCCAACAAGACAAATCTCAGCTTCATGGACGCTAGCAGCACAGCTCCATGGCGACAGCTTCCACTTACACACTGGGAGCTGGTTGGTAGGATTTTTGCAGCACACGGATCATGTTCCCCCTTGTTTGCATGTCCGGGCTTCAAGACCGATGTTTTTGCAATAGATTGGTTGCATTGTGTCGACCAGGGGGTCGCGGCGGACTATTTGGGCTCTTTGATGCACACAATCCTCAAGGAAATCCCCGGAAGCCCAACAGAGAAACTGGCTTGCTTGTTCAAACATGTGCAGGATTTTTACAGACGGAGCAATGCTGAGTCCAGACTGGACAATCTCACAGCCGGAATGATCAAAAAGCAAAATGCTGCAAGCCCAAAGCTACGATGCAAAGCTGGCGAGGCTAGGTGCCTCATCCCGTGGATCTCTGAAGCTTGTGAGCACTTCCTCACTGGGGACACTGCTGAGCATCGGGCAGCAACGGATGCAGGGAAGTATCTGCAAGAGTGCTATTCCCATTTGAGTCCTGCTCGTTTTGATAGGAATAAGCTAGCTGCAGCCTGCCGAAAGTTTTTGCTTTTGTATGCTAGCTTGGCTACCCTGTACAGCAATCAGTCGGTCTGGCGCTTCAAACCCAAGCACCACCTTTTCCTTCACCTCTGCGAGGAAAGCTTGGACTCCCCAAGCTTGCATTGGAATTATCGCGACGAGGACTTCGGGGGAAGCCTGGCCCATATAGGGGAGAGAAGGGGAGGGGCTAACACAGCCAATGTTTTGTCTCACATTGCGTTGCAAATGTTCTATGCCAAGCACCAGATCCCAATTTTCGGCCCTCTGTAACAAACCAAGATCGAAGGGGGGGGGGCTTGCACAGCCCATGCTTGCATGCAGTCTCACCTTGTGTTGCGAATCTTTTGTGCCAAGCAACAGGTGCTTAATTGCTTTCGGCACTCTGAGAGAAACAAAGATCTCCATTGCACTGCAGGCATGATATATAGCTGCTCCCCTGGGGAGTGCTGCATTTCATGCTTCGGGGGCATGCAATTTTCATGATCTACTTTCGTGAATGGTTTTTGCTTGATGTTGCATGGCATGTGTGTGTGGTGTGTGCATGGTCTGTGGGGTGTAGTGTGGTGTGTTGTGTGTGGTCTGTGTGTGTGTGTGTGTGTGTGTGTGTGTTGTGTGTGTGTGTGGGGTTGTCTGGTGTGTGTGTGTGTTGTGTGTGTTGTGTGTGTTGTGTGTGTTGTGTGTGTTGTGTGTGTTGTGTGTGTTGTGTGTGTTGTGTGTGTTGTGTTGTGTGTGTTGTGTTGTGTGTGTTGTGTTGTGTGTGTTGTGTTGTGTGTGTTGTGTTGTGTGTGTTGTGTGTTGTGTGTTGTGTGTTGTGTGTTGTGTGTTGTGTGTTGTGTGTTGTGTGTTGTGTGTTGTGTGTTGTGTGTTGTGTGTGTGTGTGTGTGTGTGTGTGTGTGTGTGTTGTGTGTTGTGTGTTGTGTGTTGTGTGTTGTGTGTTGTGTGTTGTGTGTTGTGTGTTGTGTGTTGTGTTGTGTGTGTGTGTTGATGTGTGTGTGTTGTTGGTGTCCATGTGCCACCACATTAACCAATGTTTTTTGCACGTTAATTAAGGAAGGTGTACCTTTCTTATAATTAGGAACCTTTCTTATTTAAAGTTTGCTTAAATAAGCACGAAAGTTAATTAAGCAACATTGGGCTCTCTGGGTTGTGGGCAACACATTTAAGAGTAAAACCGGTTCGAGAAGTTTGGCAACTGCGAGATTCCTTACTTGTGAGGTGGGCGCTCGCCAAGTGGACATGGGCGGCACTGGTGTGGCCTCTTGGAACAACAGTTTGAATCATTGAATCATTAGGCTTTGATGAAAAGCTGGATGCCTTGCCGCCGGCAAAAGCATTCGATGCTCGTGCAGATTGCCCAAAGCGGCTTGTGCTATTTGTGGTCCTCAAGGTTTCCACGCTTTAACCTGAAAGGCTCAGAAAGGGAGGTCCATTTTTTCGTAGCTGGATCCTCGCGATTCCAGGCAGTTTCCATCAAGTCCGCCGAATGCTCCCTTCAACCTTGTAACTTGCAAGCCTCTAGACGCGCGATCCCGCATTGAAATCCGGGCACAGCCAGAGCGCACCTTGCCCTTCATACCTGCAAGCAGCAAATGCCCCCGTACACCTGTGAAGCTTGGCCTTGTAGTTGAGTTGAGTCAAAGAGTTGTACTTGGAGGAGAGAGGAAGAAGAAGAAAAAGAAGAAGAAGAAGAAGAGGAAGAGGACGAGAGAGAGGCAGAGATAGAGACCGAAGAAGCGCTTGCAAGGTGCTTCACGGCCCTGTCCGGGCCACAGCGGAAACCGCCACTCGACCGCGAATGTCAAGTTTTGTACACCCCCAGCCCGCAGCTAAACCCTAGCAGCTTGAAATGGATGCCACTTTGAAGGCAAGATTTGCTTTAGTGTCTCACCCAATAAGGTCCCATTAGTCTCCCGCCAAGAGGTCGTGGGGAAGCAAGATTTGCTTTAGTCCCAACCAGCAGGCCCGATTAGTCTCCCACCAATAGGTCTCGTGAGGAAGCAAGATTTGTGTTAGTGTCCCACCCAATAAGCCCTATTAGTCTCCAATCAAGAGGTCTCGTGGAGGAAGCAAGATTTGCTTTAGTGTCCCGCCCAATAGGTCCCAAATAGTCTCCCACCAAGAGGCCTCGTGAGGAGGTCAGATTTGCTTTAGTGTTCCACCCATTAGGAACCATTAGTCTCCCACTAAGAGGTTTCGTGAGGAAGCAAGATTTGCTTTAATGTCCTTCCCCATAGACACCATTAGTCTCTCACCAAGAGGTCTCGTGAGGAAGCAAGATTTACTTTAGTGTCCCACCCAATAAGCCCCTGTTAATCTCCCGCTCAGAAGTCTTGTGAGGAAGCAAGATTTGCTTAAGTGTCCCACCCAATAGGCCCCATTAATCTCCCATCAAAAGGTCTCGTGAGGAAACAAGATTTGCTTCAGTGTCCCATCCAATAGGTCCCATTAGTTTCCCGCCAAAAAATCTCGTGAGAAAGCAAGATTTGCTTTGATGTCCCTCCCAGCAGGCCCCCATTAATCTCTCACCAAGAGGTCCCTGTGGTCTTCAGCGGCAACCCGAAACCCCAACTTAAACGCAATGACCTCACAATATAGTAACCCATACATCACCAAAGTCGCCAAGGTCATCGTACGCTGCACAATGGTATCCCACGCGATGCGACCTTCAACCACGAGTTCTGGCAACTGACACATGCAGAATTGATTCGTGTCTGAGTCAGACTAGCTAGTTATGTTCATGCCTACACATTGATTTATCGCCGAAAAGGTTCCAAGTAGCATTTGTTTCACATGCCACGATGAAGATCAGCAGCAGGCCGTGTACAACCAAACCCTGAGGCCTTCATCCGGCATCCGAGACCTCTCTAATTTATACATTGCGCAAATACAGCACTGCGTCTGATAACAGATTCTAGTTGTCCAACATACAAAAAGGGATGGCAGAAGAGCTGCGCAATCCCGATGTGTCACCATTTCTCGTCTTGTTTGTTCGCACGCAAGGAGTGCAACCTGATTATACTTAGAACAGCACATGCCTTTCTGCGAGAGAGTCTGCCATCGTCGAGAAGTCATTTCATCCGTATCCTCATCTGAACTATTGTTGGTTGTACTCTTTAGCGAACAATTCTGACATTGATCGCTTCTGCCTCTGGCAGAGGAACGACACGCACATTACGATGCGTAGAACTAGAAAATTTCTGCTGTGGAGAGGACAAAAGAACGACCGCCAACTTACACACGGTGACATAACAAGACTGCAGAAAGAGTTACAATATAAGTCTCCCTACAGTCTCAATACGCTGTTGAAGTTAAAGTCACTGCCGTCAGCTAAACATCGCTCAGAAAAAAATCCCCGTATTTATATGTACACAAAGCCCGGACACAAACCCCAAAACACTGCCAGCTTGAAGTGAGCCCACAGAACTCAAATCCCATTACGTTCACGTGAAAATTGCATAAGGTATGTGTCGGACCTCCGACACAGGCGCTGCCAACCAAGGCCACACGCCAAGTACAGTGACGCTGCAATGGAGGCATGGCAGAACAGCTGCGTAATCCGAACGCGTCACCGCTCCTCATCTTGTTTGTTCGCATAAAAGAACTGCGCGAGGCCACAATAAGCGGCCTGTGCCTGTGCCGATAACATATATATATATGGTCACCCCCCCCCCCATGATCTAGGTTTTGCTTTGTCCCTATAAAAACCCTCGTAAATACCGATTAAAATGACATTCTGGCTATGCTAGGCGATGTCCTGTTTTTGCACGTCTAGTCCTATGCGAGAAAACATCTAAATAGTGAAAAACGCGTGTGTTTAGCACTACTTCCACATCACCACATAAAAAAAACACCCAAAAAACACATGAAAATGCAATTTGGTAAACATGTCTATGAATTATTTGCATAGGACAGGCTTATAAACACAGAATTGTATGCAAAACACACTTCTTTTTTGCAGAATTTGCAAAATTTGACACAAATCCAAAAATCCAAAAATCCAAAAATTCAAAACCATGGAGCCGGGAGGCCGCCTTTTTTGGATTTTTTGGTTTTCTCGAGGTTTTTTTGGTTTTTTTTTGGAAAAATCCAAAAAAAACCATGTGTTTTTTTGGATTTTACTTGCTCCTGGCCTCAAAAACCTAAAAAACACATGGTTTTTTTTGGATTTTGAGTGAAAATCCAAAAAAACCCTCGTGTTTTTTTGGATTTCAGGTGCTCCTGGTCTCAGAAACTAAAAAAACACATGGTTTTTTTTGGATTTTCACTCAAAATCCAAAAAAAACCATGTGTTTTTTAGGTTTTTGAGGCCAGGAGCAAGTAAAATCCAAAAAAACACATGGTTTTTTTTGGATTTTTCCAAAAAAAACCAAAAAAACCTCGAGAAAACCAAAAAATCCAAAAAAGGCGGCCTCCCGGCTCCATGGTTTTGAATTTTTGGATTTTTGGATTTTTGGATTTTGGGTTTTTTTAGCAAATTTTGCAAAAAATGCTTTTCTTGTATAAAGAATGTGTATTGTTATACGTTGTTTCTGCTAATGTGACTGCCTTGCACACACACAGAGAAAAGCACACAAACACACCCACCATTCGTTTTTTTTCTCAATTCAGCCTATTTGGTATGCAGGGCGTGGCGTTAACATGTAAAGTTCCATTAGATTTAATTACGAATGAGGCTTAGAAGAGGATGTCTTGGGATGTGGCGTCTTAATATGAAAAGTAATAAAGAAAAAGAAATAGAGAGGGTTTCTTAGGGTGTGGCTCTTTTGAGGATGTGGACCTGCAATTCAAAAGTCTAATTGGACTTAAAAAAGAGTGGGGCTTCGAAGAGGATGTCTTGGGGTGTGGCCTCTTAATTTAAACGTCTATTTAAGTGGAATCACAAAGGAAGTCCAGTTGAGGATTTCTTAGGGTGTGGTGTTTTAGTGCAAACCTCAAATTACATTTCATTACGAAGCGGGGCCAGAGGAGACTTTCACAGGGTGTGGTCGGTAAAATAAAATTCCAAAGAGGTAGTAACGAATGAGGCTTAGAAGGGCGTGGCCTCTTAATTGTTTTACTTGGTTTGGCTTTACGAATGAAGCTGTGGCTTTACCATACACAGGTCTTAGGGTGTGGCCTTTTAAATTCTGTCCAGAGGGGTGTGGCCTCTAAACTTAAAATTCAATTTAAGTGGAATTCCAAACGAGTCCAGATGAGGATTTCTTAGGGTGTGGCGTTTTAATACAAACCTCAAATAACATTTAGTATGAAGCGAGGCCAGGGGAGAATTTCATAGGGTGTGGTCTGCAAAATAGAATTCCAAATAGGTATTAACCAATGAAGCTTAAAAGAGGATGTCTTGTGGCGGGGCCTCTTAATTTGTTTGTTTGACTTGGGTTTAATTTACTAACGAAGCTATGGCTTTATCATATACAAGTCTATTGACATTTCACTAATAGGCACCAGAAGAGGATTTCATAGGGTCTAGCGGTTAAATATGGAATTGTAAGTACATTCAAATACGAATGGGGGCTCATGATATAAATTTCTGTCCAAGAGTTACATACGAACCTAGCCTAGGTCAGAACTTCTTAGTGTGTGGGCTTCTTACCTAGAATTATAAACTTCTTACGAGATTCTGTTACGAACAGGCCCCAGAATGGTGTGGCTTTTTTTTAATACAAGCATCTTGGCAAATCGAAAATAAGTCTAATTACAAACGAAGGTCTAATGAGGATTTCTTGGCGTGTGGCTTTGTAATACAGAATTCTAATTAATCTTCATTACAAATAGGGGCCAGAAAGGGATTTCATAGGGTATGGTCTGCGATATAGAATTCTAACTCGGTTTCATTGCGAGGAGGATGTCCTGGGGTTGGCCTCTGAATATACACTTGCTTTACTTGGGTTCAATTACGAACGAAGCCCAGAAGAGGATTTCTTAGGGTGTGGGCTTACAATATGAAATCAAATTGCGTTTCATTACGAATGGGGCCAGCGAAAGATTTCACAGGGTGTGGGAAAAACAAAAATGTTCTAAATAGGTATTAATCAATGAGGCTTAGAAGAGGATGTCTTGGGGCTGGGCCTCTTAATATGTTTTTTTACTTGGGTTAATTACGAACGAAGCTGTGGCTTTATCAGACACAAGTCTACTGAAATTTCATTAAGAGGGCCCAGAAGAGGATTTCATAGGGTGTGGCCTTTAAGTATAGAATTCTTTTCGTAGGGTGTGGGCTTCTTATGTAGAATCATTTTCTCAATAAAATAGGAAGGAAGCCCAGATGAGGATTTCTGAGGCTGTAACCTCTGCATATAAAGCTCTTGTGAGATTTTGTTACGGACAGGCAGGCCCCAGAAGAGGATTTCATAGGGTGCGGCTTTTAATTGGCAAATTTAGATTTCTAAAAAAAATTTACTACGAATGAGGCCAGTGGCCTTTTAATTTTCATTCCGACTTAGGTTTAAATCTCGCTTCGATGGGCCCGAAAGGCCTTTCGACCTAGATCATGGGGGGGGGGGTGAGCATATATATATATATATAGCATCATGACCATCGACTGAACCCTGCAACAAGGAGCTCGCCAAAGTCATCGCAGAGTACGAGATGGTGCCTGGCGCGATGCAACCTTCGCATATACAGAAGACGAAAGAAATCTTGCCTGAACAAAAGTAGTGTCTACAGGTACGTTTACAAAAAAACATAAAACACAGGAAACAGACAAAATGGCAGAAGTAATATACCTAATCCAAAAAGTAGAATATAAAACAATAAACCCAATCGGCAGATCGAAGAAAAGACTTAGCAACCAAACAAAAAAACGCAATAACTGACTTTTCGAACACCCCCCCCCCCAAAGCAATGTTACGAAAACCTTAAAAAAAACACGAAGCGACTCTATCAATTGAAGCCTTTTAAAAAACAAGGATGCGCACTCAAGAGTGAACGCGGCGCTGCACTGGACAGAGGGCGTGTCGAGTGCCACGCCGCGTTGACACTTGAGTGCGCATCCAAGGGCGCGCACTGGACAGAGAACTCGCCAGACCCCCCCCGATGATGCGCACTCAAGAGTGAAGTGGATGTTTTTTCGACCCCTGTTTAGGGTGTTTAGGGTGTTTTGGGTGTTTTGGGTGTTTAGGGTGTTTAGGCTTTAGAGCGTTTAGGGGTTAGGGTTTACGTTTTAGGGTTTGGGGTTTAGGGTTGGGGGTGTAGGGTTGGGGGTTTAGGGTTGGGCGTTTTGGGTTTTAGTTTTTGTTGTTTCGGGTTTGGGGTCTGGAGTTTAGAGGCAAGCCGAGTCGAATATTATTCAAAGTCTACTAAGACTCAATCGGTGCTGCGAAGATATCTGCTGCCAGATGGAGTTGCCAGGCGGGTTGCAAGGGTGAAGATTCTCTTGGTAGCCCAGTGGTGCCCTTTTCCCTTTTTTGGAGTTCAAGGTTCCCTTATCAAGTAACCAACCCAAAAAAAAGGGTGCCCTTATTATAATATGGTTACTGGGCTACGAAGTCTAAGCTTACGCTCTACTTCCGAGACTCCGACAGGCTCAACTCGTCCCTAAGCATCTTAAATCCTGAACTCCAAGTCCTGCGGAGGTTTGGCAAAGTAAATTTCCGGACTGGCAATACTAGAAAAAGACAAGTTGAGGATCTGTAGACTTCTATTGTTGCTACTCAAAACAAGAGAGGGGGGAGTTTTAAACACCATAGCATACGAATATGGACATGGGCCAGATTGAACATCTCGGGGAGCGGACGAGGAGATTTTAAGGCCATTTAGGGCGTTGGATTTAGGCCAGGCGGCTCTTGTTTTTAGGGTTTAGGGTTTAGGGTTTAGGGTTTAGGGTTTAGGGTTCAGCGTTTAGGCTCTAGATGCAACGACAGGTTAGGCGGACCCCTCAACCAGGCAGAATCGGCCTGGAGCAACTGAAGGGCGCGCTTCATACGACGTTCTGTTCTGCAGTATCTGAGGGACCGTGTTTTAGTCGACTGCGTTCCCAAGAAGGATGCCATTTCGAAACGCCATGTTGCAGTCGTAAGTCTTCGGATCCAAGCATCGAGTGGATCAGCGGACGGCTTTGTAGGGTTTGAGAGGCTGGGGTCTTCGGACTACCCTCAACCGGAAAGCGCGCACGTGCTGCTGCTTTTCGGCTGCAAGGACTTAAACGTCTGTAGGTGTTCGCGCACTGAGAACTCTGGAGAAGACTCCGATCCGAAGCAATGGCTTCGGTTTTGACTCCCACGCCAGCCGTGGCGCAGGAGGGGTGGAAGCCCTGCCCCAACCCCCCAAACCCCTACCCCTGTCCCCCCTTCGAGTGCGGTGTGCTTGGGAGAGTCGTGGAAACATTCGCAGGCTCTAGACTGTGAATCCTGAACGGCATAGAAACAAGACATCCCAAGCCAAGAATACTGAACCCTGAGACCTCAACCGTACTTCAGCATGAAATTTCCAGTTGAGGTGGTTCTATTCAGACGGGACCCTAAACCCTAAACCCTAAACCCTAAACCCTAAACCCTAAACCCTAAACCCTAAACCCTAAACCCTAAACCCTAAACCCTAAACCCTAAACCCCAAACCCCAAACCCCAAACCCTAAACCCTAGGGAAACCACTAAACCCTAAACCCCCCTCCCCTCCCTTCTGTGGGGCTTGAGCTGAGGATGGGCAGGTCTGTCCTTCCACCCCCTGCTCTTTGAATTTTCTTTAGGGTTTAGGGTTCAGGGTTTAGGGGTTAGGGTTTAGGGTTTAGGGTTTAGGGTTTAGGGTTTGGGGATTCATTCGCCCTGAACCCTCAGTAAAAGATGCTGAGTGGCACCTCCTAACCCCCTTAAACTGGTGAGGACCTCAGGACATTCCTGACAAGAGATGCTGAGTGGCACGGCCCAAAAAACCCAAGAAGTGAGATGGTGAAGAGACATCAGAGAGACCAAATTGAAAAGGGCACCCTTTTGTATTCCTAGGTTTCCAAAGATGAGGTGTTTTTTTGTGGTTTGTCCGTGGGGCTTATGGATTGCGTGAACTTTGTTATACGAAATAGATTTTGTTCTTAATGCCATGGGGGGATTCTTGGGCGGGTGGGCATTTTTCCAACGCTTGACAAGCTGAATGACTGCTGAACTCTAAACCCGAAACCCCTAACCCCTAACCCCTAACCCCTAACCCCTAACCCCTAAACCCTAAACCCTAAACCCTAAACCCTAAACCCTAAACCCTTGCCAGGCTCTCCACGTGCCCCCCCGTGCCGCGCCGGCTTCCCACGGAGCGCCTTTGAGAAGCGCAGCCGCACCGGCCGTGGCTGCCGCGCTGGTGGCCCATGCCGTGTCACAAGGCGGGAGGGGTTTAGGGTTTAGGGTTTGGGGTTTGGGGTTTGAGGTTTGGGGTTTGGGGTTTGGGGTGTACGGACTCTTTGCCTTTCCAGGGCTCAAGGTTTAGAAGTTGGGATGTTCCCCCTTATACTAACAGTCCTTAGTAGGGACTATAGTACCCCCGATTAGAATCTTTATTACGGACTGTTAACATAAGGGGGCACATCCCGATTTAGAGTTTGAGTCTTGCGTTTTGGAATTGTCAATAGGGCCAACTGGTCATTCAGAAAGAACCCGAACAACTCCGAAAGTCCAAATTCAAAGAAACCCAAGGCCCAAGCCCTGTACCGTAAACCCCTCTACCAAAGCGTAAGGCCCCACATCCCCCTAACGCCGTAAACCCGGAAACAAAAAGCCCTATACCTAAAACCCCCAACCCTAAACCCTCAACCCTCAACCCTAAACCACTATAATAACTTCCCAAAACCCTACTCTAACTATTCTAAGGCGCCTATCGTATACACTTAACCCTAACCCGTTGAAAACCCCCCCGATGCCCTTCTTCTTAGGGTTTCTCGGGCTCTTCGGGTTCCAGCAGGATCGGCGCGCAGGCGCGTCATCATGAAGCTCCTGGTCTCACTTGGCCGGGGGCGGGAAGGGGGGGGGGGGGGGGGGGATGAGGGCTTGGGGTTTAGTGGTTTTTTCTTATGATTATGTTTTTTGTTGTTTTTTTGGTTTTTTATTTGTTAGTTTTTGTGTTTCTTTTTTTTGTTTGGGCGGGGGGATCCCCTGATTATAATCCCTTATGACTTCATATTGAAAGCCCTAAAGATCTTTCAACCCTCATCGGACCTCCCAAAAGGATCCGCGGAGTCACGATCTTCCCGGCGTTGCGAGTGTGGCTCACCCTAAGCCCTAAGCTTGGGATGTTCCCCCTTTACTACCAGTCCTCAATATGGATTATAGTAGGGGGTACTACAATCCCTATGAAGGACTGTCGTATAAGGGGGAACATCCCAACCCTAAATCCTAAACCCTATCCCCGGGAGCGCTGGGAGTTTTTTTTTTTTTTTTTTTTTTTTGGGGGGGGGGGGTTTAGGGTTTAGGGTTTAGGGTTTTGGTTTTTGGGTGAGGTGGACTCGGAGCATGGGCATGAGCTCGGTACGGCAAACAATTCCGGAGCCTCGAAAGTATAAGAAGACCCCCAGAACCCGAAGAACCTGTACAAAACCTTGAGAAGCCCTCAAAAAGCCTTTAGGGTGCTTGCTACCACCAGCAGAAGGTTTCTGACCATTTACATCCCCCCAACATGAGGATCAACTAGGCCTTTGGTTTGGCCATCATCCTGTGCGCTCGTGGGGGGGTTTGTGGGGGGTGCGGAGGGGGGGGGGGGGGGGGGGTCAGGGTTTATAGCTTAGGGCTTCGGGTTTAGGGTTTAGGGTTTAGGGTTTAGGGTTTGGGAGCGGGCGGGGGGCTCCACTGAAACACAGAGCCGAAACCTTCTAAGGCAGACGTACGCCGGTTGTGAATCTTGGAATCGCATTTTTAAAGAAAGTCGATTGGTAGTGGCGAGTTAGGCAAGTCTTAAGGTATAGGGCATCGCATTTCCAGATACCCTACTCAGAAGCTCTAAGTTTCAGTTGTGCATTGGAAGGAAAATGACCATAACCCCGAAACCCTAGACCCTAAACCCTACCACCATGTTGTTGAGGTACAGGGCTTTCTCCAAACGTGGTTGTTCGGCTTGTGGGACATTTGTATGCATCGACATCCCCATAGCTGCTCAACCTTTATGGGGTTCACGAAAATAGGGGACCCCAAAATAGACCCCAACTAGTAAGTTCCCCTTATAACAAGGACCAGAATAAGGTACCCCAACCCCCCCCAATTTCGGAAACCCTTATGTCCAGTGAAGACGTGAAGACTCGCCCTGCTAGAAATCAGCTGTCCATGGGTTCAGGGGAGGGGAGGATTTACGGTTTAGGGTTTCGGGATTCGGGTGGGAGCATTGCAAGTAGGGTGGGGTAGTAGCGGAAGTAGTGGAGGACGGAGGGAGTCGCAGAAGTTTTCATGAAAGGGATCCTGTAAACACAAGAGCTGAAGCCGTCGGAAACATGCTGTCTTTGGGTTTTGGAGGTCTTCACTGGAGCCTAAGCCCTGATCCCCCGTCCTCCAAATCCAAAATGCACCATCCAGACTTGGCCCCTAAACCCGATTTGAACCCAAGAAACGCCACGTGGTCGGCTGCCTGAGGCATGATCCCACTTGGGGGGAGCCTAAGTTAGGTGGGCCCTCGACATTTGTTCTATCTTCCCTTTCTTTCTCGGGAGAGCCAGGACCCCATTTCTTGGAAACCATGTTTCAGGTTGAAAGTGGAAAGGGACCAACCCTAACTCAGCGAGCTGTCCATGTGTGAAATCGAGCGTCACAAGGCCCCCACCTTAGCCCTCCAGCTAAACCTAAGAAGCCCAAACATTGTTTACAACCTATGGAGACAGGCTTGAATTTTTTTGAACCTAGCTCCGAAGCCGAAGCCTAAACTCGGCCCTTAAAACTGAGCGCTGCGCCTTAGCGCGACTACGCAATCAAAGGACATCGGGGTCTCCCTAAACCCTAAACCCTAAACAACCCTAAACCCTAAACCCTAAACCAGGTCTCTGAATTAACTTGGCAGCCTGGACCTGAGTCAGCCTCGACGCCTACACCCTTCACAAGCCAAGCCCGTTTAAGCCGGTTCACCCCTGTCCACCCCCGTCAACCCTTAACGCTAAGCCGTCCTAAGCCTTTAAAACCCCAACCCTCAACCCTAAACCCTAAACCCTAAACCCTAAACCCTAAATCCTAAAAACCCTAAACCCTAAACCCTAAACCACCCTAAACCCTAAACCCTAAACCACCCTAAACCCTAAACCCTAAACCCTAAACCCTAAACCACCTAAACCCCAAACCCTAAATCCTAAACCGTCTGAAGCCGCACCCGAAGCCCTTCAAACCCAAGCCGAACACCCAAAGCCAAATGACCCAACATCATGTCAGCACCGCCCGCCTTTGAGCAAGGAAGTCACGCCACCTGCACCCCGTGTGCATGTCGGGGGGCCCTGCTAGCACCCCACCCTTGGGTTTAGGGTTTAGGGTCTGGGGTTTAGGGTTGAGGGTTAAGGGTTTAGGGTTTCGGGTTCAGGGTTTAGAGTTTGGCTCAGCTTGAACTTCTCGCCAGGTGCCAAAGTCTTTAAACATGCCGGCACAGCTTGGTGGAGGGTTGAGGGTCTGGGAGGGTGCGGGATTCACAGCACCTTCAGCGTTGCTCGGGCAGAGGGTTTATGGGGGTTAGGAGACGCTTTGGGGAATTCTAGGGATCGAGGGTTGAGAGGAACACCATCTGGTTTCAGAGCTTGAGATTCATGGAAGCCTACACTAAAACCGACCGAAAAAGCCCAAACTCTAGCTTGGTAGCTCAGTGGTACCCTTGTCCCTTTTTTGGATTCAAGGCTCTCTTATAAAGTGACCAGCCCAAAGTTTCTGGGGTTTAGGGTTTAGGGTTTAGGGTTTAGGGTTTAGGGTTTAGGGTTTAGGGTTTAGGGTTTAGGGTTTAGGGTTTAGGGTTTAGGGTTTAGGGTTTAGGGTTTAGGGGGCTACCAAGCCAGAAACAGCCCTTGGGAACAAGAGCTCGAGAGTCCAAGCAGCGCAGGGAACATCGTCTTTTCGAGGTTTGAACGGGCTTAGTGTTCGAAAGGGTTTAGGGTTTAGGGTTTAGGGTTTAGGGTTTAGGGTTTAGGGTTTAGGGTTTAGGGTTTAGGGTTTAGGGTTTAGGGTTTCAGGTTTAGGGTTTAGGGTTTAGGGTTTAGGGTTTCGTGGGATCGGGGTTTTGTAGGCGTGCATGGTTCATGGATTAAGGGCGGTGTCGACCTGCACTGGCGCACATGCCAGACGGAATGTAGAAACACACTCAAGGCTACCTTTCCGCATTCCCTCTCGCAAACCAGAAACCTGCAATCCTAAACCACTAAACCCCCAAACCCTAAACCCTGAGATCCCAAACCCTAAGCCCCTAAACCCTGAACCCTGAAATCCTAAACTCTAAACCCCTAAGCCCTAAACCCTGAAATCCACAACCCTCACCCCTGCCTTTACACCTGACATGAACCCATGGAGACTGAGCCCTTCGCTGTTTGAGGTGCCATGCAAAAAGCGAAACCCTCAGACCCAAAGACCCTAAACTCCTAAGACCCTGAAACCCTAAACGCCTAAGGCCCTAAGACTAAGACCCTAAACCCTAAACCCTAAACCCTAAACCCCCCCCCTCAACCGTGAACCCTCATCTTCCAAGAGCCTGGAAGTTCGAAGCCATGAGGCCGAGTATCGCGCGGGCGTGACCGGCTCAGTGGCGTGCTGCGGGCTCCGGATGTTCTTCGGGCTCTTTTGGGGGTCTCTGTTGGCCTATCTAAGGGGTCTCTGAGGGCGCTGTGGGGTGTTTGGGGTCTGAGGGTCTGATGGGGATTTGGGTTTTTTTTTGGGACAGTGGGGGGTTTTAGGGCCCGGGTTAGGGTGTCAGGGATATGTCGGGATATGTTGTGATTATCGGGTTATTGTTTATGGAGGGTCAGGGTTTGTTTAGGCCGAGCCGAAGAGAAGGAAGAAGAGGGAGATGACGACGGAACACGAGAGGGGGGACGGAGAAACAGACTGAAGCCTTGAGTTGTCCTTCGCCCACCCTCAAATAAGCCAGAGAAGGGTGGAAAACCCCCCCCAAAGGACCCCCCAAGCCCTGAAACCCCCAAGCCTCTGAACCCTAAACCCCCCCAAAAAATCTCCCCAAACCCCTAAAAGCCCCTGAACCCCAAACCCTAGTGTTGATCCCCTCAATCTCCTCCTCCTCCTCCTCCTCAATCTCCTCCTCCTCCTCCTCCTCCTCCTCCTCCTCCTCCTCCTCAATATCCTCTCTCTTCGGCTGAAAGATGTTGAAAGGCTACTGAACCTCCAAACCTTGGGATGTTCCCTCTGACACGAACAGTCCTTAATAGGGCTTCTAATCGAGGGTGCTATCATCCCATTAAGTACTGTTCGTCTAACCCAAGAGCCGACCTTGTCTCAGCCTTTTCCAGAGAGCCGAGGGCTCAAGGAAACAGACGCCATGGACGCTGCAGCGAAGGCCAGGGCCTTCTACGAGAAGGCTCGCTTGCGGATGTTCTTCCACGCCGAGAACGGCGACCAGTTTAGGGTTTAGGGTTTAGGGTTTAGGGGGTTTAGGGGGTTTAGGGGGTTTAGGGGGTTTAGGGGGTTTAGGGGGTTTAGGGGGTTTAGGGGGTTTAGGGGGTTTAGGGTGTTTAGGGTGTTTAGGGTGTTTAGGGGGTTTAGGGTTTAGGGTTTACGGTTTAGGGTTGAATGCCCTTCTTGGGTTTAGGGCCTTAAGGGGGGGGTGTTTGTTGTTTATTTTATGGGGAGGGGGATGATGTTGGGCTTCAAAAGAGGCCTCAGCCCAGGTGAGACAAAGGAGTTCGAGATGTGGCTGGACGTCTTGGAGAACCCCAACGTCAAAGACGACAATGGGCGGACCTGCCTGCACATCGCGGCTCTCATGGGCCACGTGGACATCGCCAAGCTGCTGCTGGACACCCGGGACTGCAACCCAAACGCCATCGACGACCACGGAAGGACCCCGCTGCGCGTGGCCCTCGCCGACTCCGCCAAGGACTCCACCAGAACCGGGAGGCTCGAAATCGCGGAGCTGCTCCGGGAGCACAGGGGGACCGACGCCACCTCCTACACCAGGGTCTACCCTACTGGCCCGGTCTGATTCACCAGATGACGTAACACCGACCCTCTAGAGTGCCTCTCGTGGCCTCTTTGACGCCTAAGGCGTCATATTGCCATGCTTTCACCCTTCTCAAACAGCCCCAGAGTCGGAAGCCTCAAGCCTTTCCATGACCGCCCAACCCTCCAAGACAACTCCAACTTGAAGCCCTAACTAAACCCCTATCAAACCTCCCTACACCCCCCCTAAGCCTTAAGCCCAAAACGCTTCAATAACCCCCTAAAACCCTAGAATACTCCCGCCTTGGGCTTCCGTGTCCGGCTTGAGCAAGGAGACCGCGAGCCTCGAGAAAACGCGCGCGCCAAGCATGCTAAGCCTCCGAAACCCATCATGACCTTTTCAGGCTGAAAGGGGCTCGGGTCTTTAGGGTGAAAGAGCCCGAAACCCTAAATCCTGACCCCCTCCTAGGGTTATGAGCTTCCCAGAGACCAATCGTCCTCTCTGACGCACGAAGCGCTTCCTGAACGCACAGACTCGGGACCCCAACGCATCAGGCGGGTGCAGGGCTAGGCTTCCGCCAAGCCTGTAGCCACATCTTCTGAGCTGCCGAGCTGTGGGGGCCTAGCCCTTCCCCCCCCCCCAAAAAAAAAATATATATATATATATGTATATATATGTATATATATATATATATACATATAGGAAAAAGATACACAACGAAGGTGGGCCCTGAAACTCCGACACTCTTAAACCCCTAAATCCGCACAGGAACTTACACACCCAGCCTCCTCAAAACGACCCCATGAGTCCAAAAGTCCTCTTGGGTGCCCTGAGATCGCACTAGGAAGCTCATGGGTACTTCTAACCACAGTATACCACAGTTGTACGTCTACTTATAGCCTACTTAGGGGGCTTAGGGGGCTTATAAGTAGAGGTATAATAAGTCTACTTATAACCTACTTCGGGGACTTGGGGGGCTTAAAAGTAGAGTTATAATTAGGGTCACAAGTACCATGAAGCTCCAAGCAGTCCAAGGTGAAGGAGACGACGGTCGTCACCACCAAGCAGGCCTCCCGTTGTGGTTTCGGAGTTGTTTGGGGGGGTGTAGGTCTCAGGCCCAGGGCTTCGGGTTTAGGGCTTAAGGGTATTAAGGGATAAGAAGTGAGCTCGGTGTCCTGGGACCCAACGGAACTATTTATACTAGGGTTCTACCAAAGTACTACCCTCGGCACGACCCAACCAGCAGCTGCCCTTGAAACCTGGGCTTGGGGCTTCAAGGGTCTAGGGTTTAGGGTTTAGGGTTTAGGGTTTAGGGTTTAGGGTTTAGGGTTTAAGGTTTAAGGTTTAAGGTTTAAGGTTTAGGGTTAAAAGAGAGAAGCAGGAAGCGGATCACGTCTTGAAGATCCTCATGCAGCACAAGGACCGCCGAGAGTACGCGGAATTCTTGGGTCGGTTTCAAGGGTTTAGGGTTTCGGGTTTCGGGTTTCGAGTTTGGGGTTTAGGGTTCCAAGTGCGGGTCTTTCCCAACAGCGGGGGCCGTGCCTGATACATCACCAAAAGATTACAAGCCTTCTCCACTTCGTTGTATCTCGGAATCCCCAGCGAGCCCACACCCCAAAACCCTGAACCACTCTAAGCGCACAAACCTAAAACAACCAGCAGCCTGTTCTTTTCTTGGGCTCCCTCTTAAGCCAAAAAACCCTAAAACCTTAAGCCTGATTTTTGGTTGAGGGTGTTCCCCTGTACTTGAAAACATGACAGGAGGCGTTTTAGGGTTTTGGGGTTGTAGGGTTTTAGGGTTTAGGGTTGTAGGGTTGTAGGGTTGTAGGGTTGCAGGGTTGTAGGGTTGTAGGGTTGTAGGGTTCCCCTCTCCCAATTCCCTGCAAAGAGCAGGGTTTAGGGCTTAGGGTGCTCCGCAAGTCCCATTCGTTTTCGGAGGATTGTTTCCACGCAATTGACACCGAGGCCAGCGTGAGGTTCTAGGCGCTTAGGGGGTTTACAGGTGTTGAGGGTTCAGGGATGTTGCTTTATAGTATAAGGTGAAGGATTTCCAGGGCTCAAGTTTTTCATTGGGTTTAGGGTTTAGGGTCTAGGGTCTAGGGTTTAAGGATTGGATTGCTGTCTCAAGGGCTCCAGGGGAGGTTTTTTTGGCTTCACGCAGTGCTGGTTTTTGTTGGGATGTTCCCGCTTGTATACTAGCAGTCCTCAATAGGGATTATAGTACCCCCTATTGTAACTGTTATCCCAATGCCCCACCGCCGAGCCGCGAATTGAGGAAAAAAGCAACCCTCTGAAAAACCTCCGCCCTCAACCACAAACCCCAAAATTGCAGGGTTTAGGGTGTTGTTGTGTGGGGTTTTTTGTGCGGCGTTTGTTTGGGGTGTGTCTTTTGGATGTTTGTTGGGTGTGTCTTTTTTTGGTCTTTGTTTTAGGATCCTTCCCCATATGCCTTCTTCTGGTCGGTTGTGGGCTGAAGGAAAATTTGTCCCAGCTCCCTGGGTGTGGTAATCCTTCCCCAATGCCTTCTTCCGCACCGAGGCGCCCCCGATACCCGTTTAGGGGCTTAGGGGTTTTGGGGTTTAAGGGGTTAGGGGCTTTGGGGCTTTGGGGTTTTGGGGTTTTTGGGGTTTTGGGGCTTTGGGGTTTTAGGGTTTAGGGGTTTTGGGCTTTAAGGGTTTAGGGTTGAGGGTTTCGGCGACATCCTAAACAACTCCCACAGCCGCCAGGTCCGCGGATGGAACCCCGACTGGACGCCCTATGGCCGGGGCGAGGCAGGTTGCATATATATATATATATCTATCCCTAAACCCTAAACCCTAAACCCTAAACCCCTAAACCCCTAAGCCTTGCAGGATTCCCTTGTTTCCCCCCCTTTTCAGGGTTTAGACTGCTCTATAAGTCCCTTTAAAGGGGCACCCTTTTCATTCTTATCTTACTCTTGGATCTGGTGGAAGGCCATCTGAAAAAAAAAAGATTCAAAGCATCATGTTTCTGAGGGTCTTGGTGGAAGAATGCCACGATAAGAATCAGAGCGGCCAATACAGTCAAAGAAGAATTCGCCGATAAGACCGCAGAAGACAACATGAAAACATCCAGTTTGATGTAGTATCTATTGGCACCTTGGAGCACTACCTGGGGGTTGTTCTCCCTAAACCCTAAACCCTAAACCCTAAACCCTAAACCCTAAACCCTAAACCCTAAACCCTAAACCCTAAACCCTAAACCCGCAAGGGGAGGGTCCCCTTTCCGCTACTGTCTATAGTGAGATCCCGCATCGGAATGACCTCACCTTAACCCCAAGAACGCTCAGATCTACAGAAACCCTGAAAGTCCTGGGCCCTAAAACCCTTAATTCCCCAAACCCTAAACCCTAAAACCCTTTTACATCCCTAAATCCTAAACCCTGAAACCCTTAAATCCCTAAACCGCAAACCCTAAAGCCCTTAAACCCCTAAACCTTGAAGCCCTTAAAATTCCTTGTAATAATTACTGATTATGTTCCCTCATGGCCCCTATATATTTCTACTATAGTAACCCCCAAAACCCTATTGGAATTATTCAGCCCCCGAACCCTGAGGTTAAGAGTATGCCCGCTTAGCTTCAGCCCGGCTTCGCTTTTTCGCTTCTCGTAACTCTGCGGCTCTTTGCGGTTTAGGGTTTAGGGTTTGGGGTTTAGGGTTTAGGGTTTAGGGTTTAGGGTTTAGGGTTTAGGGGTAAGATTAGACCTTAGCTTTTTTGGGGGTGAACAGTGTTCTGCATCAGGTAGGCAAGGCTTAATTTTAACGGTCAGGTGTCAAGATAGCCAAATTAAAAATGGACCGCCGAAAAGGGCTTGTGGGTTATACTTCAGGGACCTGCTTTGGGGCACCCCCCCCCCCCCAAGCGGCTAGACCCTAAGCCTTTAACCTTAAGCCCTGAACCCTAAACCCCTAGAACCCGAAACCCTGAACCCGAGGTCATTTGCTTCAGCATCTTTGTCGGCGAAGATGTGGATTTCGGTTCGGGGGCCCAGCTCCTGGTGGACAACATGGACGAGGTGGGGGGGGCGCCAAACACCCCTGAAATCAGGAGTATTCAGGGATAGCCCCCCTTCGGATTACCCTAAACCCTAAACTGGCCCTAAACCCTAAACCCTAAACCCTAAGCCCTAAACCCTAAACCCTAAACCCTAAACCCTAAACCCTACAAAAGCCCAAGGGAATATGCAAAATACTAAGTTTGATTAAGGACCCCGAAGGCCCGGTACACCCTGAACCAGGACGGCAACCTCCGCGGCCTCGTTGAGCACTTCCGCGGCTACTTCGAGGATCCGGAGATCAAGAAGGCAGTTGGAGGGAGGGCTCCTCCTGGGGTTTAGGCTGTAGGGTCTAGGGTTGAGGGGACGCATGGAATGAACGAAACGCCCCGAATAGCAGGAAAGGTGTGGATGGAATGAACTGAGTTTACTGGTGCTTTTCATGGTTTGGAGGAACGATCGCATGAACTCCACCAATCTTCTGTTCGCTCCCCAATTTCCAGTACAATTTCTGGGTCATTGAGTTCACGTGCTAATTATTTAATAATAAAAGATAAGAGCAATAAGTATGCAAGTACAAGGAGTAAAGTGTGTGAGCAAAGAAACGAACACACGTCCATTCGTGTTCCTACTTTTTTACTTTTTGTAAATGCGTTATAATATGTCGTTCATATGTTCATGAAACTCATTTGTGCGTTTATAAACTTCCTTATGAAACTTAACGCCCGTAATACAGTATTATTTTCACCTTTGGGGTGTAGGCGGTTTAGGGTTTAGAGGGAGTTTCCGGCACCTTACATCCCCCCCTATATATATATCCTACATATATATATATATATGCCCTCTCAGGGATTCTGCAGGCTTTCTTGAGGGCCTTGTGGGCGTGGGCTTCGAGTGGCCTCTCGGGCTTGTTTTGGCTTTGACAAGCCTGCTCCCAACCACCCAAACCCCAAGCCTCTCAACCCTGGGTTTAGGGTTTAGGGTTCCTAAACCCTAAACCCTAAGCCCTAAACCCTAAACCCTAAACCCTGAACCCTGAACCCTGAACCCTGAATCCCTTCCTCTGAGCTGGGAGGTCTTTCAGAACTACAGCTTCGATCGCGCCATTCTGCTGAACCACGGCTGCCGTGTGGCGGGAAGCCTGGGGGATGTTTAAGTGTTTGGAGAGGGTTTAGGGTTTAGGGTTTAGGGTTTAGGGTTTAGGGTTTAGGGTAATTTAGGGTTATGTTTTAGGGTTTAGGGGCTGAAAAGGGGGGGGAGGGGGTTTGGACTTGGGGGGTTCAAGGTTTAGGGTTTTGGGGGGTTTGGGTTTGGCAGGGGATTGGGCGTGGGGGGTTTCCCGAGATGTCTCCGGTTTCAGGGGCGGTGTGACCCCCAAATTCCGCCGCCTAAACCCCAAACCCTAAACCCTAAGGCCTAAACTCCAAACCCCCCCCCACCCCCCCCCCCCACCCCCCCACCCACCCCCCCCCACCCCCCCCCCCACCCCCCCCACCCCCCCCACCCCCCCCCCCCCCCCCCCCCCCCCCCCCCGTGAGGCTGGCTTCTCCGCCGACACCATGCCTGGGGCCCAGAAGGTTTGGGGTTTAGGGTTTAGGGTTTTTTCGGTGGCGAGAAAGACTCTCTATGACCCTTGTCAACGAAGGTTGGAACCATGGGCCCTTCTTTATGTATAAAGGCTTCTCATAGAAACAGGGAACCTCAAGAATAGATCAGGAATCTAAATCGGACCCTGGTACGTATGTTCCTACTCTCCTCCTACTCTTTTCTTGGGGCTCCCTGCCTGTCCCTTTGCTTTTTCAGCCCTCCTGCGGTCGACGTTATAGGAGCCTCTGGGTGTGTGCAGTTGTGCTGGGTTCGCGCGGGGGGCCGGCAGGTACATTTAGGTCACCCCTTGGGGTCTCCCAGGTAGGCCGTTGGGATACTTTTATATTTCCCCCTAAACCCTAAACCCTAAACCCTAAACCCTAAACCGTAATCCCATTTAGTTTTCTTTCCGAGGGTCTTCTATAAGGGCCATCCTGGTCCAACAAGGCACATGGCCCGGCTGATGAACACCGAAGAAGAGTCCGTCAGCCTGAAGGCTCGAGGCATGAGATTGTGCTTTTGGGGTTTTTTTGGGTGTCCAGGGTTAGAAGGGTGTTCGACACAGTGTGTTTTTTGTTTATTTCATATATCTATGTGTGTGTGTGTGCTTCTTTTTTTTTTTTTTTTTTTGGGGGGGGGGGGGGGGGGGGTTGTCTTTGAATCAGTACCCAAATCCCAGAACCCGCGCAACAAATAGCTCCAGACCGCCTTGTGTGAAAAGAGTGAAGATTGCAACCCTAAACCCTAAACCCTGAACCCTAAACCCTAAACCCATTTGAGTTTTTTTTTTTTTGCAGGGCCGTCCGGGTGAGATTTTGAGGCCTTAGGCTTTGGGACGAGGTGCAGGAGCGGTAGTCCAAGGGCACTTAGAGTAGACTTCAAGAAACAGACCATCGCCGCCCTAAACTCTAAACCCTGAACCCTAACCCCTAAACCCTAGACCCTAAACCCTAAACCCTAAACCCTAAACCCTAAACCCTAAACCCTAAACGCTAAACCCTAAACCCTAAACCCTAGACCCTAGACCCTAGACCCTAGACCCTAGACCCTAAACCCTAAACCCTAAACCCTAAACCCTAAACCCTAAACCCTAAACCCTAAACCCTAAACCCTAAACCCTAAACCCTAAACCCTAAACCCTAAACCCTACCCCACCTTGAGCCCTAAGCCAGGCATTGGGGAGCAAGTACCTGAGCCCCATGTGGGCGAAGCAGGGCCTGAAGGACCTCTGGCGCAAGGCATGCCCCTCCAGTTCTTGTGTAGGGTTTAGGGTTTAGGGTTTAGGGTTTAGGGTTTAGGGTTTGGGGTTTGGGGTTTAGGGTTTCGGGTTTCGGGTTTAGGGTTTAGGGTTTAGGGTTCAGGGTTCAGGGTGTAGGGTTTAGGATTTAGGGTTTAGGGTTTGGGGTTCACGGTTCAGGGTGTAGGGTTTGGGATTTAGGGTTTAGGGTTTGGGGTTTAGGGTTTAGGGCAACGGTGCCCTTCTTCCTGCTTTACTGGGAAGATGGGGAGGAGGGGATTCAGGAGGGTTATCCGTTATTGTTGCCCCTCCCCAGGTTATTGGAATCTTCTGCGAGCTGATTGATGGAGATCTCCAGGGTTTTTGAGGTCTTGGGCGGATACTCTTCTAGGATGCCCAGTAGTACCCTTATTCCCTTTTTGGAGGGTTTAGGCTCCCGTATAAACCCCTTTCAGCAAAAAAGGGCACCCTTTTTTAAGCCTTGGTTACTGAGCAGCCTAGTCTTTTAGGACTTCACACCGTTGAAGCCGTTAAGGCTCAAGATCAGCATCTTTAAGCCTTCAGCTCCCTTTAGGATTGGGATTTTGTTCTTGGATCCCACTGGCCAGCGGACCCTTAGAGCAGCACCCCTTGGGATGTTTCCCGTTATACGAACCGTCCTTCATAGGGATTTTGATAGGGGTACTCTAATCCCTACTAAGGGCTGTTAGTATAAGGGGGATCATCCCAAAGCACCCCCCTTCGCAGCTCTCAGCCCCGAGGGCGCAGCGTGAGGTTCAGAGCCCAAGCGCGGGTTGATCCCGCGATTACAGTAGAATCCTTATGGTTGACAGTACCCGAAAGGGGGCGCGAAGCCTTATTCCTAAAACCCGAAACCCTTAAACCCTAGACCTTAGAACCCCAAACCCTGAACCCTAAACCCTAAACCCTAAACCCTAAACCCTAAACCCTAAACCCTTTAAGAACGCTAAAAGGCCTCAAGTGCGGACGCCCTTGGCCAGGCTGGCTCTACATCCGCCGAAGGGCTCCACACCTCGAAGGACCCGCAAAAACTAGGCAAGGGCTTCTCTGCATGCAGGGTCTCGAGCTTAGGGTTTAGGGCTTAGGGTTTTGGGTTTTGGGTTTTGGGTTTAGGGTCTAGGGTCTAGGGTTTAGGGGTTAGGGTTAGGGTTTTGGGAACCCCCCCCCACCACTAAGACGGCCCAAACAACCTGGTTGATGTGGTAGTTAAGGGCCTTGGTCCGCATGATGATGCCAAGACCCATCGCACAATCCCACGTCCAAATCTTGAATGGTAGAGACACCCTAAACCCTAAACCCTAACCTCTAAACCCTATCACCGATCTGCATAGGGTGCCCCTCTCCTCTTCCGTCAGAAATCTACCAGATGACTAAACCACGAACCCCTGACAACTATCTAGCCCCAACCTCTCAAGTCCTACAAAGCCTTAAGCCTAAATCCAAAAAAACACGAAGGTCCTAAAACCAAAGACTCTGAACCTGGCCTGAAACTAGGGCTTTGGGAGCTCTAGGGATCTGTTGATGGGGTGGCGGTGCAAATGCTGGCTTGGTCATTACAAGATCGGGGCGGGGATTAGGGTTTAGGGTTTAAGGTTTAGGGTTTAGGGGTTAGGGTTTAGGTTTTAGGGTTTAGGGTTGAGGGATTTGCTTTCAGGGCTTTAGGGTTCAAAAACCCTGTCCCCCACAGCCCCCGCACTGTTGTGGCAACTTTGTGGGACCTGAACTTCACAGACCCGTAGAGCGCGACGCTTCCCTGTTTCAGGTGTAATGTCAAAGCTTGCAAGCTTGAAGCCTTGACGGGTTTAGGGTTTAGGGTTTAGGGTTTAGGGTTTAGGGTTTAGGGTTTAGGGTTTAGGGTTTAGGGGTTAGGGGTTAGGGGTTAGGGGTTAGGGGTTAGGTTTAGGGTTTAGGGTTTAGGGTTTAGGGTTTAGGGTTTAGGGTTTAGGGTTTAGGGTTTAGGGTTTAGGGTTTAGGGTTTAGGGTTTAGGGTTTAGGGTTTAGGGTTTAGGGTTTAGGGTTTAGATTTTTCCCCCTTGACCCCAAGCCGTAAACTCGAAGGACCCAGCAATCCGGAAAGAATGGGTGGACTACGCGGCCTTCGACGCACAGGCGAGGGACCTCCCCTAAACCCTAAACCCTAAACCTTAAACCCTAAACCCTAAACCCTAAACCCTAAACCCTAAACCCGCCAGATTCCCCAATCTCAAAAGGGGCTTCGTCTAAACTTTGCGTGCCCGGCGCGCAGAGGCGTCTAAGGGAACCTTAGGAATTGGGGTTTAGGGTGTAGGGTTTAGGGTATCCTGCCAACTTGGCGTCATGAGTGGAATGAAGATTTGGAGGTTGAAGCAGGGTACGCAGACCCAAAAAAGGTCAGGACCTTCAGGTACTCAGAGTAAGCTTGCATCTTAAGAAAAGCGGTAGATTTCCAAGACAGACAGCCAGCTTCCGACAATAGGACCCCAACGTAGAGAACTCACCATAGGGGGGGTGGTGAAGCTTCCCCCCGATGAGATCATGACCCACGAATGAATGACCACAAAAGCATAGCAACTATTCCATTAGGGCCCTATTCTTCTCGCATGTTGGAGGCTGAGGCACTACCCAAGACCCTCGAAGCCTACACCCCCAAAAGCACAAACTCCACACCCATAACCTTATAACCCTATAACCCTAAAGACCCGAAACTTCTCGGGCCTCAGAAAAGTTGAGGTCACCTGGAAGCTTCATCAGGCGCAGCTGGCGATTCGGGGTTTAGGGTTTGGGGTTTCGGAAGGGTTTAGGCTTTAGGGTTTATTGTTTTGGGTTTAGGGTTTAGGATTTCGGGTTTTGGGTTTTGGGTGCCGTTTCGGAAAAGACGCTTTGAAGATCTTGAGGAACCAGCATAATTGGGTTTTGCCCTTGAGGTCAGATATCCCCATGAAGATGCCGTATTGCGCAGGAAATATTGCAGATTGTAAAATCCCCCGAAAATGACAAGGTGAACGGAATGAACATGTGCTCTTAATATCGGGGCTCGGGGACATCATCAGCAAGTTCCTGACCTTCGTTCGGTCGCTAATTCACGGTGTGTTTATGGCGCTGGAACCTCACTCATAATCTCCAAGTCCTCGAACTTTTGACCCTAAACCCTAAACCCTAAACCCTAAGCCCTAAGCCCTAAGCCCTAAACGCTCCTACCTCCCGGCTCGCCAGAAATTCTGCCAACAACTTCGGCTCCAGCCCACACCGGAAGGCAGCTCGGAGGGAGAACTTCCTAAGCCCTGAACCCCTAACCCCTAAACCCCTAAACCCTGAACCCCTAACCCTAAACCCTAAACCCTGAACCAATAATCCCTAAACCCTAAACCCTAAACCCGACGAAGCCCCCTATGGAACTCTGAAGCCCGCAAAGCACCCAGGACAGAGGCCCAGACTCCCAAAGTATTGACGCCACAGCGGCTCTTTGGGAATTTGGAACAGTAGGGTTTAGGGTTTAGGGTTTAGGGTTTAGGGTTTAGGGTTTAGGGCCTGGGGTTTGAACCTTGAATCCTCGGGGAGATGTTTTTTTTCGGGGGGGGGGGGGGGGGGGGGGAGGGGGGGGGGAGGGGGGGGGGAGGGGGGGGGAGGGGGGGGGAGGGGGGGGGGAGGGTTTCGCTGTATTGAGCCTAAGACAGGAGCCTAGACAATTGCCCACATTGTCTGCTTTGTCATAGTTTGGTAACATTTTGCATTTGCAAGGGTACTTAAACCCAATAATGAATAAACAATATATTTTAATATTATCCCAACAATGAACTTGATGAACAGAGAGCAACTCCCCAGCGTGCAGGAGCCTAAATAGATACCAATGCTCTCTAAGCATGAGGAGCTCCTCATGTAACTTTATGTTGACTATCCAAAATTCCCATTCTTATGAAATAGGCCCCTAATCCCTCCCAAACCATGAAACCCCTGTCCTTTTACAGCGTTTGGGTGTTCCAGCGCAGGCACCACGCTCCTCGACTTCTACGAGAAGCTTTGCTGCAATTGTTCGGGTCCCTGATTGGCTTGTTCTCCGAATCCTCACCCTAAGCCTTAAGCGATCAGGCGTAGGGGCGGCGCGGCAAGCGTGAGGAGGTTGCAAGGAGGCAAATGCTGGGCCCTTCGGGAGATTTCTATGATGCTAAACCAAAAATATTTCTTGGAATTAGTGTATGGGCAGCCATCAAAGGGGCCATTGGTTCAACCACACATGTTACACATGTCAGAAGACCCCCAAACCCTGAACCTGTTGTTCTGCACCAAGGGGACCCCCTATCCTTGGCACACATCAAACATGGGTTATTTCCCAAGATATTTAGCTGTTGTGCGTTCGGGTTTGAGCAGCGGAAACTATGCATGCGAAGGTGATGGGCGCCGACGAGAGCGTTTGGGAGCGGGCCGCACACGGAGGGTCCCACCCCCCCCCACCCCCCCCACCCCCCCCAAAAAAAAAAACCCTAACTAAAACTGACCCAGTACACACCGGAACCCGGGGAGCCCCAAAGATGCTCCCCAGACCTTTCTCCATCGGAGAACGCCGGCCCTTGTCAGCCCTGAGCCTTTCTCAGCCCCATGCAAGCCCCACAAGTCCTCTGCACCAGCCGTCCTTGAACTCCTCTAAGCCTACGTGCATCTAACACGCCGTACAATAGCAGCCTCTGAACTACTAGTTGCTTAAGAACCCCAAACGAAAAATCAAAAGCAATCCCTAAAATACCCTTAATACGGAATGTTCTTATTTGTCGGGGTTCTGAAGCAATTAGCAGTGAAAGCAGCGAGCGTGGCCTCTCAGGAAGTTCTGGCGCCCCTACGCAGAGGTGATCGTGGACATCGAGGACTCTGCGCCTGGTGTGGGTGGTGGTCGCCTTAAAACCCCCCCCAAGGTTTGGGGTTTAGGGTTGCTCGTGGTCTGATGTCTCAAGCCAAAGACCGTGTGCTTGTCGACGGCTAAACCCTAAACCGTAAACCCTAAACTCTAAACCTTTAAACCCTAAACTCCACACCTTGCTCAGGGCTTCAGCCTGTTCCTTCCTGCAGGTGTTGTGGGGGCACTATGTCGTGAGCACCTGTGTGAAAGGAACGCCCCCTAAATCCTCAAAGCCCTCGACCCTAAATCCTGACCAGTCTAAAAAACCCAAAAAAATCACTTAACACTTTAAAACCCTTAACACCTTCAAAACCCTCAACACCCTGAACACCCTCAACACCCCAAAAAACCAGCCCTGGCAAAGCTCCCGCCCTTGCAGGAGATCCACTGCAGACCCTTAACACCCTTAAAACCCTTGAAGCCCCAAAAACCCTCAAAACCCTCAACAACCCTCAACAACCCTCAACAACCCTTAAACCCCTCAAAACCCTTGGAGAGCCTTGACAGCCCTTAACGACCCTCAAAAACACCCCCAAAAAACCCGCCCCTTGCTCCTTGCATTGCAGGAGAGGGGCATCCACTTGGACCAGGAGTTCCTGAGGCAGCAGATCCAGGCACCCCCTCAGAGGGCTCTCAGGAGTTTATGGGACATCCCACCCCCTCAACAAACATGACCCCCCCCTAAACCCAAAAATAATAAAACAAAAATAATAGTAATAATCATATTAATAAAACAGCACTCAACCCCTGCCCCCCTAAATCCTTGCGGTTGAGGGTTTAGGGTTTGGGTGCTCCTAGTTGAGATGTCGCGCCTGCGCCTTTGCGTGCACAAGCCCCCCCCGGTCAACTTCTTGTTCGATGACTTTTCTTCGGGTCAGCTCCTGTGACCCAAGTTGGGCGGGTTTCCGAGCATAGGGGGTGGCTCCTATAGACAGATTATACTGCATTGGGGGTATATTGGGGGGGGCTCGTTTTTGGGAAATGCCCATATGGGTGATATTCTCCAGACTTATGTATACGCCAAATGGAGGCTGCATCCTTTTGACGAAATACGTACCCTAAGAACCTCCCTGCCCAACGTTGCGGATGCGGGAGTCGATGCTTTTCAGTGACATCTGGAAGATTCTAAGTTTTATCCCTGTTGCATGCTTCGGGAGCCAACATCAGAGGGTTTCGGGGTTTAGGGGGATGTATGGTTGATAGGCCAAACAAGTTGATTTGCGCTGCCTCAATCAGAGTGTCGGTTGCTCTCACGGCTCATTTCAATGTCGATGCCGGGGGTGGGAGGTAGTTCGTTGCGGCTCGGTTTCCGATGCGATCCCTGATAAACTCTCCCATCCCGGAGCCAGCCCCTGAACTCCCAGCTCCGAATAGAACCCTACTTGGAGGTTCATCTTATTAACCAACTGTACTTAGAACCCACTTAAAGCCCTAACATGGTTTGTTTCTTGGGTGAATAAGTACCCTGAACCTCCACGTAACCCCTAGGTTGGGAAAACCCCTCGAAGCCCCCAAAGAAGCTCTTCACGCCCGAAGACCGAACTCGAAGCCTCAAACCCTCAAGACCTTAGCTAAGCCCCCTTGTTTTACCGCCCTCAGAACCTGAGGCGCAGAATCCTGAAACCCTAAGCCCTGAACCCGAAGTTTAGGGTTTAGGGTTTAGGGTTTAGGGTTTAGGGTTTAGGGTTTAGGGTTTAGGGTTTAGGGTTTAGGGTTTAGGGTTTAGGGTTTAGGGTTAGGGTTTAGGGTTTAGGGTTTAGAGTTTAGGGTACCCTGAACCTAAGCAATGAAATCCTAAACTTAAGCTGTGGGCTTTTCCCTCGCGCCAGCGCCCGGAGGTCGCAAAGCAAGACCTGGCTAAGGCACAGGGGGCTTCTTTACCTAAACCCTGAACCCTGAACCCTAAACCCTAAACCCTAAACCCTGAACCCATGGGTTTTGTAGGGCATCAGTGGATCAGAGAAAACCTAACGTGGGTTTACTTTGGGGGGAAAGAGTCCTCAGTTAGCTTAGCTTTAAGCTTTTGCTGGTTGCTCCTGAGTTTCTGATAGTACCCCGTACGTGAGAGAATTGGTGTGTGATGAGAGCTGCACCCGGCCTTCAAAGAAACACGTCGTATTTCTTTCCGTACGAAGACTTTGCTCATGAAATGGGGTATTGTGCGTTGATGTCTTCCGCTGTGTCTTTTGGAAAGCCCTCTGCTTGTTGTAATGCTGGACACATACGTACTCGCCGGTTTTGCTTCTCAACGCGCTTTCGAGACACCCGCCGTCTAGTTCTTATATAGTTGAGATCGACATGCCTCAGCAATCTCAGATTCGTTTTGCCAATATCATCACCTTCCTTGAGTTGTAGGGATGTCTAATGTCTACACGAATTGATGCATGGTGCGTCTGACTGAACCTCGGATGTGCTTGCAGCCGCCGTCCTCTAGAAACTCCCTGAACTGTCTGCATCCTAAGCCCTAAGCCCTAAGCCCTGAACCCTTTAGTCCACGGGCCCCAAGGGACACGGTTTTCCCCCTCAACAGCTTTGTCGTACAGAGATCAGTCGTTCCAATCTTTTTTGTTCCATGATCGTGCTTCTGGTGGCGGCTCCTGGGTCGCCCTAAGTGGGCCAGTGGGCCTGAGGACCTTAGCAACCCTAAAGCCTAAACCCCGCAGACCTTTGCTTGCAAAGTCTCAGCAGCTTGCTTCCAGGAAGCCCCCTTAGCGTGTCCTCTGCCCTTCGCTCGGTACGCAGAGGCGACCGTGGCGTTCAAGGATTTCTTGCGGGACCAGTGGACGAGGCCAGGGTTACGATCGGCTCAGGGTTTTGCGGGCTTGGGGTTTAGAGTTTAGGGTTTAGAGCTCGGGGAGGCTCATGATGAACACCCCCCCTTGTCATACTCTGGGCACACAAGGGTCGGGCACGTAGGCATCTTACGAGGGCCCAGACTTCAGAAGTTCCCCCCAAACCCCAAACCCTAAACCCGAAACCCCAAACCCCAAACCCCAAACCCTAAAACCCTAAAACCCTAAAACCCTAAATTCCCCCCTTGGCCATCGCGCCGTGTCGCAGGCTCTTTCCGGAGTACCCCGAGCTGGTGGCGAGCGTGGAGTGCCAACCCCCAGCTCTGTGCAGTTCTTCAGCACTCAAGGGCTTCTCTTACTGTTGGTGTTTAGGGTTTCGGGTTTAGGGTTTAGGGTTTAGCGTTTAGGGTTTAGGGTTTCGGGTTTATAGGGTTTATAGGGTTTAGGGTTTTAAGGGATTATAGTGTATGAAAAAAAGGGGCCCCTCATTCCCTCATTCCCTGCTAAAGCAACAGGAAGACAAGGGGCTTCTTGCAGCTTCGTGGGGTTTGGTTGAGGGTCATGATGGCAAATTACAGGGCACCGGTGCCTGCCCCGAGGAGATACACTCTTTGTGAGGCAGAACCGGCTCTGTTCCACGATGCGGGTTAGGGTTTGTTTTGTTTTGCGTTCCGATCTCTAAAGGCATCTCGCCTCTTCTGGCGCGGCACCGTGCAGGCAACAAACAGCCTGCAAGAAGTATCCAAAGTTAACGGACAAATCTCTTAATTGCTTTATCTTTGTACCTTTGAAACCTCATGAGGCCATGCACGAGCTTCCCTGAAAGAATTCTTCAGATTGCCGAGACACATTTTTCAGCAGACCCGCGGCATGTGAATAGAGCCTCCTCCCAACCTTAAAATCTTCAGCCGAAATCCCTCAAACCCCTAAACCCTAAACCCCCCAAACCCTAAACCCTAAACCCTAAACCCTAAACCCCCCTAAGCCCTAAAGCGCAAGACAAACCGGGCCGATGCCCTCGGAGCCCAAGAATCCCTTGTAGCCCTAAAGCGCCCCTAAAGCACCAGACAAGCCTGGGGTCGAACTCAGGAGGTTCAACATCAACAGCTCGAAGCAGATGAAGCCACTCGACCTCTGGGGGGTTTTCGAAACTCAGGGACCCCGAATACAGGTCCCAAAAGTTTGGATTCGCTTAGAGAACAAGGACCCCAAGGTATGGAGGTTTCCGAGACTGGGGGTACCCCTTTGGGGGTTCCCATAGAAAGGGTTAGACTATAGGATTAGACTATTTTGGGGGTAGGTTCAGGGCACCCCCTTTTTTTGGAGATGCCCATGTTATGGTACCCGAATTCGGTCCCTGGCACGCCGAGTCACGCTCCCCCTGTTGGCTTAGGTGACCTTTTTTAATATATGCGATATTATGTATTGTATGTTAGCGATAGTAGACATTGCGATTGGCAAATACAACTGGCCTCCAAGTATGTTAACCGACATTCGTGTTACGTTACTTGCCGGTTTACATTCGCAGGAAACGAACATGATCAAGAGCGCTTTTCTGAAAACTATTGAAATGGTGTTCGAGGCCTTTTGTGATTCGCAACAACTACTGAGAATGAACACTAAAATGTTGCGTGTGCCACGCATGTGACCTGTTTGACAGACGCTTAGAGGCCCGCGTATTCCCGAAAGCTTCCATCAAGGGACGACATATAAGGGACCTTTGGGGTTATTTAGGGGCTACTTAGGTATGTAGGGACTCTATAGTGTGTATACAAGGGGTAACTCCGAAGCCCCAAACCCCTTATTTCAAAGCCCTAAAAATCCTTAAGCCCTAAACCCTAAACCCCTGAAGATCCCTAATTTCAAAGCCCTAAAACCCCTGAAGCCTCAACTCTACAGAACGCTGAGCCCCGTAGCCCTTTGGGCAGCAGAACTCTGAGGCAGCTGCTCTACGGTGTTGGGGTGCAGGCCGGGGGTGCTTGGGTCATAAACCCGAAACCCTGAAGCCTGAGCCCTGAGCCCTGAGCCCTGAACCCGAGCACTTAGGGGGCCCAAGGGAGCTTAGGGCTCTTGGCCCTACCCTAAGCCCTAAACCCTAAATCCTAAACCCTAAATCCTAAACCCTAAACCCCATGAATTCCCGAGCTCTTCTCATGAAAGGAGGTGGCCAGCGTGTTGGTCGGTGGCTTGGGCCTCCCGCCAGTCAAGGCGATCGGCAGGGCTTAGGGCTTAGGGAAAGCATAGGGTTCAGGGTTTTGGGTGTAGGGTTTAGGGTGTAGGGTTGAGGGTTCAGGGTTTAGGGTTTATGGTGTAGGGTTCAGGGTTCAGGGTTTCGGGTGTAGGGTTCAGGGTTTAGGGTTCAGGGTTTAGGGTTCAGGGTTTAGGGTTTTGGGTTTAGCCCAGATAAACCTCAAGACCAAGGTGAGTGAGGGTGTTGGTTTGTCGGCTCTTAGGGCACGGAGACACCCAAAACATATGCGTGGTTGTCAAATTATGATTCCTTTTGGGGTACCCTAAATATTAGGTGCCGTATGGTAAAAAGGGACCATCAATTTGCCACCCATATATCAATCCCGAGGCCGGCGCTGTTAGATTGGAGGGCAGGGGGCTTTGGGGCTCGAGGGTGTTCAAAGATGAGGGTTTGGGGTTAGTTTTGGGGACCCCTTAACATACCTTACGTTGGACTTTTGGGGAGGGTACCTACGTACCCCAAGCCCAAGAAACCCGACCCTCAGCCCCCCCACAGCCCGAAACCTCAAACACGAAACCCCCTAAACCCTAAACCCTACAACCCGAAACCTTGAGCCTGCACAAGAAAAACACAAGCAGCCAGGTCGGCAAGCAGCAGGACCGGAGGGAGACAGCGAGGGGTTTAGGGTTTAGGGTTTAGGGCTTAGGGCTGAGGGTTTAGGGTTTAGGGTATCTAGGCAAGGTCCCTGCGCTCTCGGTTGAGCTCCCGGCTTCCTGCGCAACGTACCGCGCGGAATGAGAGGGGTTGCCCCGGCAATTTGCAAGGGGTCCGGAGGTGAAGCAGTTCATTAACCATGGTGGCCTGGGATGTTCCCCCTTATGCTAGCAGTCCTTAAGGGGGTACTACAGTCCTTAAGGGGGTACTTTAATGCCTATTAAGGACTGTTAGCTTCAGGGAGAACATCCCAAATCATGGCAGCCAGCTGCGATGATTCCTGGCCTGAACAGCTTCCTTCTAGCCAACGCGGGCAGATGAATCCAAAGAAGAAGCCGAGGTCTTCATTTTGTGTGCAGCAGCTCTTTCTCTATAGCCCCCTTAGGAATCACTATTGTTTGTTTCTATTTTTATAGGGAATCAAAATAGCATTTTTCTATAATCAGGTTCTAGGGGGGAGTTCTGCAACCCCCAAGGGGTTAAGAGACTGTGTTCTGGAGGCGAACAAACCATCATGGAGTTTATGAGCTTTTGAACCCCAACCATATACCCCCCCCCCCAAAAAAAAAAAAAAAAAAAAAAAACCTAGTCTTGGGATGTTCCCCCTTATACTAGCAGTCCTTGATAGGGATTTTAGTACCCCCTATGATAATCCCAATTAAGGACTGTTACTAGAAGGAAAATCCCAATTCAAAGTCCCCAAACCGCAAAGCCCCGCAAGGTCCCTGAGACCCCTCAAGCCCAAGCCAATCCCATTACACCCCCGCAACCTTTGTAGCGGAAACTCAGGGGTTCGGCCCTTGGTGGCCCCGTTTCCAACACTCCGGTTTAAGGTTGAGGGTTGAGGGTTTAGCGTGCTCCCACGCAGGAGAGCACTGGCCAGGAGGCGAGCAAGTTTCTCTTGCCTGCAGGGTTTAGGGTTGAGGGTGTAAGGAGCGCTCCACTGAAGGGCTGCTGGGGTTTGGTGTCGTGCTCATGGTCTTAAGCGAAAGACGTAAGGTGTAAGGGCTTGAGGGATCAGAAAACCCGAAGCCCTCACCCCCCCCCCCCCCCCCCAACGCCTAAACAGCAAAAGTATACTACTGCCTAAACCCTTGAGCCCTAAATTGGGGGTTTCTGGTCCCCAGTATACGGGGATCCTAAACTATTTGGGTTTCCATATTGGGGGGTCCCCTCTTTTCGCAAACCCCCAAACCCCAACCCTGGGCCAGGCGATGAAGGTTCTGGCAGGACCAGATCCCAAGGCGCGGAGTAGGGCATCCCGCCCACAAAGTTCAGGGCTCCTGCGGTGAGAGCGGGGGCACATGCAAACTGCCTCTGAGTATTCATACAGGTCGGAGTTGCTCTAAACATTTAAAACAGAAAAGGGTGGTTGATCAAAGCACCTCATCCCAAAGTGACCGTTGAATATGCACCCCGAACTCCAATCATGCCGGTGTAGAGGTGCGCCCCTTGTCCTCGGCCTCAAGCCAAAGGGCCTCAATTTAGATTTGCTTTAGCAAGGGTCGACATGTGGGAGGGAGTTTAGCGGGGAGTTTTCGGGTTGGGGCCTAAGGTGGCCCCAGGAGATCCGGGGGTGCTTTTTTAGAGGGATCATTGGGGCTCCGCTTACGAAAGCACCGCAAACAGCGCCTTACACCCCCAGCCCCAGCCACTACAAGCCCCAAGCCTGAACCCTCCATGACATGTGAGCTCCGCTTTGTTCGATGCTGTACGCACTACAGTACTCGGCGGCCTTTCATCGTTAAGCTGTTGCGGGGGCCCTTTATCGTTAAACTGCTGCAGGAAGTGTTGTTAGTGCAGTTGCAGACTAATTTGCTTTCTGTCCACCAAAACTCGGGGCTCGGCCCAAAGCCCAAACCCAAAACCAACGACCCCTGAAACCCTGAACGCTAAGCCCTAAACCCTAAAGACCTATTTGGACCAGGCCGGAAGGTCGGCGGCTCACCTGAGGGCAGGAGGGTTTCAGAGAAGGTGAGCAAAAGTCCCAGGGTTCTGAGTCGCTCCTCTTGCTTCAGTGCTTGGGGCTTGGGGAATTCTCAACTCGGTTCAGTTCTTTTGCCCTCCCCGGAATTCAAAAGCGTGTTCCCGGCCCTAAAGCTCACAAAAAGCCCAAACCTTGAACCCCTGAGCCTTCGGCCCTTCTCACAAGCCAAGCGGTTCAGGGTTTCGGGTTCGACTGCCGCGGCCTTTTGGGGCTGTAGGGTTTTGGATTTAGGTTCCACCTTCCTGTGTGCCGATAATTTTTATATAGGGGCTTATGAGCCCTATAAATGTGTACGATGTACTGTACAGTGTGAGAAAACGGATAATGAACACTTGTGTTTTTTGACATCGTATCAATGTTTCTTTTGCTCCACTCTGTCTCTATATTGAGATCGCGCTCAATATCTGCAAATTTCTACAAGAGGCGCCATGAAAAAAGCTGCCAAGAAAACAGCCGCGCTTCCCAGCGAGTTCCCCGTGCCAGCACTAGGCCCTAGGTGGGCTTTGCGCCCTTCCTCGCTTCGAGGTTCGGCCTGGCTGAGCCTTACCTCGGCCAAGAAGGCGCTCTCGAAGAGGGGGTGGGGGGGGGCCCTCTTCCGTGCTTCCTGGAGAGGGCGGATTTGGAAGGGCTCATGGAGCCCTAAACTCGAAACCCAAAACCCTGCATGATAACCATGGTTTTTCGGGTAGCATGAAATGGCTCAGACGAAGAGAAACGAACGTTCTTGACATCACGAGCGAGAGGATGGCAAGATGGAAGCAATCTTCAGAGCAAAGTACTCTTTACAGGGTTCTTCAGGGAGGGGAGTTCATGGGCGTGGGGAGGGGGGGGGTTTAGGTACCTAGGGAAATGTAGGGAAGCTTAGGGAGCCTTAGGGAAGTGATGAGGGTACAGCTGTGAATGCCTCAGCCATCTAGCAGCATGAGCCAGCGACCCTGAACCCTAAGCCCTAAACCCTAAACCCTAAACACCCTCAAGCTTGGGAGGTTGCAGTGGCCTCAACCATCGTGTGGAGGTGTCCTTCGTCACGAAGGCGGCGGGGGGGGGAAGGGGCGCTGTTAAAGAGCTGTTAAGGGCCCAACGCCAACGTGGATTTTGAGGGACAACCTCGCAAGAGCGGCTCAGCGGCTCTCATGAGAGCATGCCAGTCGCTGAGATCGTGAAATCGTGCAGATGCAGTTCGCCGAACGTGCCCCGATTTGAGACACATTTCGAGGGTGAGAGTTTGCTCTCATGTCAGCAGCCAACGAGTGCCAGGGGTTTAGGGTTTAGGGTTTAGGTTTAGGGTTTAGGGTTTAGGGTTTAGGGTTTAGGGTTTAGGGTTTAGGGTTTAGGGTTTAGGGTTTAGGGTTTAGGGTTTAGGGTTTAGGGCATTCTCCGCTGTCGACCACGCACATCGGATAAAAATCATAGAGTCTCCCCGACGGACAAAAAAACAACGGACAGATGCTCTTAAAAAGCCGCGCCCTTGACTCGAGGGACTCGGAGAGGACTCGTACTCGGAGAGCCCGAGTGCTTTCGGCGGGCTGCGTTGATTCACCTCGTAAGCAGGAGTAGGTTGTTTCAGGCTGATGCTGGGGTGCTTTCGTCCCTTTTTCAGAACTTCTGTGCGTCGTTGCTGGCTCTGAAGACAAAAGGGGCCCCTCTGGAATCTTTGAAATCTGTTCCCCGTAGAGCCCTCGTAGAGCCTGCAGCTTCGGGTGGTTCAGGGTTGTAGAGAGGATATAAAGATCTCTATGCACGACATCGGCACATGAACGTGCATCTACTTCATGGCGAGTTCCGCCTGCTAGGCTGTTGATGGTCGGGTCGGCTTGGGCCTGTGAAGTGTGCCAGCTTGGCGGGTAGAGCTGAATCCGCGCAAGAAGTGTTTCCGTTCAACCCAGATGTCTACGTTGTCCACCATGGCCATTGTCAGCACATCCCCAAAACCCAAATGCGCTGGCTCTTACATGGGCGAAGGCGCTCTCCTCATTTCTGGAGAAGCTCAGCAACGCGAAGCTGGCTGAGTTGTCATGGGCACTGTTGCGGAAACTTTGGTTCGTACGCGGGGTAGTGTAGATCTCCTTCGTCGCATCTCCCGACAGAAGGGGGTACTCTATCATCAGGCCCCGTATACATGCTTGTGGTTCTAGGAGTCCTTTTTCAAAGATGGCCAAGCAGGACCTGGATTTCGAACACCACCCCAACAACCGCAGCGGGATGCCATGCCATTCCCCTGGGCTTTCAGGAGCGCCTCAAGAGCCCTTGAAAACCCAAAAACCCCAAGCCCCCCCGCAACGCTAAACCCTGAAACCCGAAATAACACCGGCTTCTTAAGTGCAAGAGAGGGTGAGAGGGTGGGGGGTTGTTTACGGACTTCGACGTCTGTCCCTTTGCGATTCGTGCAGGGACAAGCAACCCTTTTTGGGCAAAGTTTGCGCGAGGTTTGACTGTGTAGTTCTCAGGGCCCTCTCCTTTCGTTTACGATTTCAGGCTTCCGGGGTGCCCACCCCCCCCCCCACCCTAACCCTAAACGCTAAACCCTAAACCCCCTTTTTCTTGGGATTCTTAGGCTTCTTAAGTCTTAGGGTTACCCTAAACCCTAAACACCAAACCCTAAACCCCCCCCTTTTTTCTTGGGATTCTTAGGTTTCTTCAGGGTCACAGAGACGTGCTCGCAACAGCCCGACATCGTCGACGGCCGTAGCCGGCTGCACACCAACCTGCGCCGGGCCCAGCAGAGCAGTTCAGTGGAGCTGTGTTTAGGGTTTAGGGTTTGTTTTTATTATTTTTTTTTTTTTTTGGGGGGGGGGGGGGGGGGGGGGGGGGGGGGGACGCTGGGACGAACAGTCCTTTCGCCATTGAGGAATCGTCGGTTTGCTGTTTAGGTCGCTTCGGGCTTTGTGACTTGTCTGAGGCGGTTTGTGGGTAGACGACCTTCAACAAACCCCTATGAAAACCCAAAGCGTCGCATCTTGTCCCTTGGAGAAAAAAACTCAGGCGGCGAGTTCTGGGCCTGGAGTACGTCTTTTTGACCTTAGGTCCCCCAACCTTAGACGCAAAAAATGTACACCCCCAGTGTGCAGACTCGCTTAGCAGGGCAGCCCTAGACTAGACCTTAAGACGCTTGGTAGCCCAGTGGTAGTTTCAAGGTCCCCTTATACAGTCACCAACCGAAATAAGGGTGCCCTTATTCTAAGGTGGTTGCTGGGCTACCAAGGACCACAGAGGGCGCAACATGTCGCGTTAAGCCTTCAATGTCATGCAGGAGAACCCCCAAGAAAACCCTGAGCTTCCTTTGAAGCGCCTCTTCCTCGTTCCGAGGAGCCTCCTCTGCCGCACTGGCCGCCTCACCTCCAGGAATCCGAATCTGCCACCCAGCCACAACTGGGCCAACCGCTACAGGCGTTGGTTGGGATCTTCCCCCTTGTACTAACAGCCCTTAATGATCCCTTAATGATAGGGATTCTAATCGGGGGTTGCATAATCCCGAAAAAAGACTGTTAGGAAAAAAGGGGGAACATCCCAAGTGTTGGCGAAACGAGGCTTTCAAAGTACAGGCCTCTTTGTTTGCTTCCAGGCTTCGGGGGTTGGCAGCTTGGACGCACAAGAGCCTCAAGCCCTTAGGCTTCAGGGAGATTATGAACAGTAATACAAGAATATCATCCGAATATGTCGAATAGACTGACATACGAATATACCCATGTAAGGGAACTGTTTGCGCACGACTCTTCCAAGGCAGCAGATTCCTGCGGTGGACAAGGATCGCTACCAGGCGCCCAGATGCATTCTGAGGATCCTAAGCCCCCACAGTCTGGAAGCCCGAAGCATCCCCAAAAACCCTAGACATGGACACACACACACTCTCTCTATACCCGAAGCCTCTCCACCCAAGCCTCCCCTCCCAGATTCGGAACGCGATTGTGCCAGAGCCGGGAAAGGCCTTCATCGTCGCAGACTACGGACCCGGTCGCCGAAGCCGTAGGAAAAACATCTGAGAAACTCGACCTTTAGATGGGGGTTTCCGAAATCTGGAGTACCTTATTATAAGGGAATCTTACTATTTGGGGGTCTATTAGGGTCCCTAACCCCCAAATCCTAAAGCCTGAACCCTTAAGCTCTGAACCCCTAGCTTGGGGACCTCCTCGGGCCTGCCCAAACTCGCACAATGATCGTTGAAGAGCTCGAGGGAACGTGGCTCTGACCCCCCCGCCAAAACTCTAAACCCTGCGGTGGAAGAGCGCGAGGACAGCTGGATCTCCGCGTCCTGGCGCACACCTCCGGCTGCCCCAGTCTCATCAAGGCCCTGGAATCAGGCGGATCTGGCCAGTTCTCCAAATTCTGGTCCATTTTTTTTGGGGGGTACCCTATGTGTTGTTAAGGGGCCCCCTCAGCAACCTCAAGAGGGACTGTAAATTAGGGAAGTGATCTGGGCAGAACGCCTTTTGGGCGCCCTTGCGGAGTGCCAGGTTGCTCCTGGTTTAGGGTTTAGGGTTTAGGGCTTAGGGCTTAGGGATTAGGGCTTAGGGCTTAGGGTTTTGGATAAATTGAGCCTGTCAGGGATTGACCTCCACTCCCACACGGCTGCGCAGATGTGGCTTGGCTTTGCTCCGGTCGTTCAAGAGTCAGCGCGTTTAGGGTTTGGGGGGGTTCAGGGTAGATGAGCTGAGCTGGGGTAAGATCAATTTCTGGTTCGAGCGGGGTGTGCAGATCTGTGGATCAAAAGCTTTTCAGTCTGACGCAACCATCTGCAGCAAATGGGCTTTCAGGAACCGTTCTCGACATCTTCGCCATGTCTTCGGATAGGTCAGTGCCGATAGGCCCACTGGAGCATCTAGTGCAGGACGCAACAGAGTGCATTCCTCGTCCAAGCCCATTGAGGCGTTTTTTCAAAGCACTCGAAGGCTCTGAATTGGCAGCTGAGCGATTGAAAGTGGAGCTGAAGCGTCTTGAAAGCGGAGATGTCCAGAGCGTCTTGACCACGGAAGATGCATTTGAAGTGGGCCTCAACGAACTTGGTCACAAGATTCAGCATATCAACGGTGTCCTTGCGTGCTACAAGGACGTGAGAAAGGCACTTTGCCTCAAAGAAATGGCGATTCGGGACAACTACGAGGACTTAACCCCTGGACCCAAGAAAACCGAGCTTGACAAGATCTTGATCGACATGGCCCAACTACTTGCAGACAGCGAAGTGCACCTCTACCGTATCCTTGGCGTGGAGGATGGATGGTTCTCGCGTCAGACTTACGAATTGAAACTGTGGGCACGCGAAAATCCAAAAACTGCAGGGGGCATTGTGGTGGGCTGCGCGGCCTTTCTGGGTGGAGTTCTTGGCTTGCTGAACCACGAAGGCATCAAAGTCTTCTTCCTTCTGCACATCGTCTCAGCCCCGTTGTCCTTGCCAACAACTATCATTACAGGAGGTGTGATTGGCGCAGGCTTGGCTGTCCTGGGGCTCTGCAGTTACAGGAACTGGGGCTACACCTCTGCCGAAGCAGAGGCTCAGAGTCACCTGCAGCAGGTGCGTCAGATGGTGGAAGAGATCCAGAAAGTGCCGAACCAGGTCTTCTTGAGCAAGCTTTCAGAGATCTCAACGCAGTGCAATCTTGCACTCGGCACCATCCCCAAATCTGAGGATCGCCTGTGCAATATCTGCTTGAGCGAGGGCAAGGATGTCGAAGCACCGGTGAAGGCTCCTCATTGTCAAGGAAACCACTGGATGTGCAAAGCCCACTGGGAGCAATGGATGGATCAAGCCGGAAACACGCGGTGCACCATCTGCAGGGTGTGAGAGGCATCTGACACTTCAACTTGTCCACGCGCACCGTGGAGTGAACCATTGGTTGAGGACTTCAAGTAGGGGGGGCCTTTTTAGGGGCCGTTGCTGGATGGTATCCATATTCGCCCCGAGGAGGGCCCTGCACAGTCCATAGGTTTTCAGCTCAGGGCAGGACACGCGGGCACTTGCAGAAAAGGCCCCCGGCATGTGCCTTGACTGCCGCTTTCACTGACTGGACATTGCTGGCTCTGGCGCTCACTCAAGCGGTTCGGTTTGGGTCAGGCGTCCCTCAATCCTAAACCCCACAGCGTGTTAGGGTTCCACCATCCAAGGTACCCACACATCCAAGATGCCATTGACAAGGGTGAGGTGTCCCTGGAGGCCAGGACACACAGGTGCCCTAAACGTCTAACTCTGAAACCCCTCAACCCTAGACCGTAATTTTCAACATGAACCCGAATTAACAGGGCCCCTAGAGTATCCATCTCCTGCTCGGCTGAAGACCCACTTATAGAGGGGTCTTTTGGGCTTCGGGTTAAAGGACTGGAGCAGACCCCCTCGGAATGTGGTAGCCCGTTGACATAGAGCAGGGCGGGGGGGGGGGTGTAGTTTATGCTATAAGTTCTGGAGGGATTCTGCGGAAATGAGTTTGGCATGCATGTAGTTGCCTGCATGAGCCCGCAACCCCAAACCCTTATGGGAGCTTGTGCGTCCTCGGGGTACGCGTGGCGCATGGACCTAAATTTTAGCCCCGCACCCCTTAGTTCAAACTCCCAGCCTTGAGCTCCTCCAATGACACCAAAACCAAAAAACCATGTCCTTTTGCTTCTGCGCTTCGTGGCGCGCGAGGGCGGAGACAGCCGGAGCTGTGTCAAGGAGCCGCATACATCGGGGGATGGGAAGCAACCACAGCAAATAAGCTAGGTGACATGGTCACAACTCTATGTATGTATATAAGCATACCATGCAGATCATGGTCGTGATGGTCACTGGTGGAAGAAGGTGTGTGTGCAAGAGAGCTTGGCTCATGATGGCCTCATGGTACCTTTTTGAAAGAAGAAACATGTTGTTGGTTTCGATCACTCCCTGTCGAGAAGGCAACCATTTACACCAAGTTTCAGGCAAACCTCGAGCTGTTGTTGGGAGAAAGCGTTCATCAGAATCCGCCCTACCAAAGGAGAGCGCCGAATGTAACCGACAAACTCCACAACCCCCCCCCCCCCCCCCAAAAAAAAAAGCATCAGGGACTGCAGCAGAGAATGAAAAGGCAAGCAGGCATGAGCTGCAGGCGGCTCCGGGCCTTTCGTTTGGAATTTTAGTATTTAGATATTTAAGTGTTTAAGTGTTTAAGTATTTAATTGTTTAAGTTTTTAAGTATCTTAGGCAGTCTATCTTGTAGTTAGGGCTTGGGGTTTAGGGCGGTGATGAGTGCAAGACATAAACACATAATCTTGTTCGGAGTATCTAAAGGCCTTATGGCTTACACTCTCAGCGCCATCTCGCCGAGCTCGGAGCAGCACTTGAGGAACCGACTGTCGGCTGCCATGAGTTGCCATAGTTGCCCCCACTGTACTTCTGCCACTGTACTTCTGCGTTATGAACCCTACCACCCCCCCCCCCCATCCCCCCGGCAAACCTCTAAACCCGAAGCCCTAAGATGCCTAAACCACAAACCCTGAGCCCTAAGCCCTAAGCCCCCAAACCCCAAACCCTAAACCCCATTCTCCGGTACACCCGCAAAGAGCCTTAAACCTTCCACCCCCAAAACCCTACCATGGGCCCTTAGTATGGTCCCTTGCCCATGTTTACAGGGATGTAAAGGACTCCGAAGTATGGGCCTTTATTACGTATAGTGTATATTAGGGCTATAACCCTACTAAAGCTCCGCCAAACCCCACCGAGAGTTAAAGCGCGAGGACGTGTATCCATCGGAGCGACGCAGTGCCAAGGAGGGGTTAAGTTGAGAGTTTAGGGGTTTAGGGTTTAGGGGTAAAGGGTTTGGAGTTTAGGGTTTAGGGTTTCGGGTTTTGGAGGTGAAGGATTTGGAGTTTAGGGGCTTTGGGGCTGTTAAAGGCCCCGCGCAGACAGTGGTTGTGCATCCGGAAACACTAGGCTAGCCCTTACCCCTGAAAACCCTTAAGGTTTGTGGGGAGCAGCGTGTGGCAAAACACCGTGGGGCTCTCCAAATCGCGCTGGAAATAAAGGACAGCAATCGGTTGAGTTGTGACATGCCCAAAAAACCCTCCAATCCCCTAAGCCCCCCAAACTTGCCTGACCCCATAATCCCCTAACACCCCACCCCCCCCCAATTCCCTAAACCCTACACCCTACACCCTAAATCCATTCCAATTCCTAAACTCCCCGCAGTGTTCCAAGAAAAGGGGGGGCGCCTCTCCCGCCTGCAGTCGTGGCCCTAAAGGGTTCAGGGTTTAGGGATTAGGGCTACTTGGTGCTTTTCATGGTGGACGGGAAAAGATTGGGAGTTGAATGTGGGCTCCGAGAAGGGCGAAGAAGCGCTTATTCCCCAAGCCCTAAGCCCTAAGCGCTTAAAACTCTGAACCCTCAACCCTATACCCTCAACCCTCAACCCTCAACCCTCAACCCTCAACCCTTTCCCCCCGAACCCCCCCACCCCAAACAACAAAATGTCAGGCGGTGAACTTCGGCATCGCCTATGGTCTCACTTCCTACGGCCTGGCGAAGCAGTTGCCCCCTGGGTTCAAAGAGGGTTAGGGTTCAGGGTTTCGGGTTTAGGGTCTGGGTTTGGGGTTTTGGGTTTCGGGTTTAGGAGGTTAGGAGGGTTTAGGAAGTTAGGAGGGCATTGGGGTTTGAGGGCGCCCTTGGGCTGGATAGGGTTTGATACTCGTAGGGCGTGGGAGGGTTTAGGGTTTAGGGTTTTGGGTTTCCCCTAAGCCCTAAGCCCTAAACCCTAAACCCGGTTTAGGGTTTTTTGGCGGTCCAGGAGCCAGATTGCGCAAAAATCGTGCAGAGAGGTTCCTCTTTGTTTCCTTTCTTTTGAGGGCGTGGTGGGGGGGCGGGGGATGATCCTGGTGGCTCTTGCTGATGGAGAGGGGGGGGGGGGGGGGGGGGTGGATCCGAATTCTGGATCTGGGGCTCTTGACTTCAGTAACCTTTTTTTTGTTTGGGGGGGGGGGGGACATTCTAAATGTTCCCTCTTTTTGGGTTTAAGAGGATCACATCTGAAAGAGATTCAGGAATCTCTTTCAGAGGTCCTAAGGTTCGCAGAGGCTTTAGAAGAGGTTTGCAGTTCGGGGGCTGTTCTTGGAAGCCTGAAGAGCCCCTCTTGGAAGCACCTCTGATGGCAAGCACGGCCCAGGAACTGCGAAATCGACGAGGCATCGCGGGATGGGGACAGGGGCTCTAGAAAGTCTTCAGGGTCCAAAGTTTGTTGAAGGGCATCCCCACTTCTTAAGCCGAGCAAGCTCGCTTTTCAGAACATCATTCCGTCGAGAGGAATTGCTGCACATGCCCCTACGCAGGCTTACAAACCTGTCATATGGGCACTTTTTCGCTCATTTCTGAGAATGAACGTCATTCCGTCAACAGGACTCAGGACTTGCTGGAAATGCCGTATTTCTCCTTCCAATCCCGTCATACGAGCATTGTGTTTGCACATGAGGGTGGGCTTGAGTGCCCCTCTCGCGACAGGTACAGTAAAGTTCGATTGCGCTTATGTGCCTTGGTAGTCCTGGTTCACATGGCAGGCGCGGGCAAAGATTCCTGTCTCCACGTACTTCATGGAAATAGCGTGTATCCTTGAATTCCGGGGCCTGAGTTGCCTGAGTTGCACCCCTCGGTTCCCGAATTGGACGTCACCCTTGTATCCCTCGGTGTTGTTGGTCTCTTGTGGCTCAAAATCGCAATTTCTTTCGATCCAAGTCTTAGTTTTTATCCCCCTTACGGGAGGCCACTTGCGGATTCTCCTGTGGGTCCGGACCCCCCCAAACGAAGGTTTGTGGTTTGTGGACGTGGTGGTACTCTTCATGCAAAAATAGGCACTCCTAATGTTTCCGCCCGGTATGCTGACCGAGTTTAGGTTGAGCGGGTGTGGGGGAACCGTCGACCCGAATCTCGCAGAAAGCAAGTCGGTGGGTCTTGGCTGGCACGGCGTTGCTTTGGGGCCGAGGTAGGCGCTACATCCCCAAATAAGCCTTAAACCCCCCCAACTTCCCCAAAGCCCCAAAAGCACGCCCTTAACCGCCGGGCCTCTCAGCAACAGGCCCAGCTCATGATTGACAAGTGGTACGATGCCTACCCGCAGGCCTGCCAAATCGCAGTTGGAGGAAGTTGGGTCGGGTTTGGAGTTGCATGAAGGGGTTTTCTCTGGCTTTTGGACGTAGGACTTTGAACAACCCAGGGCTTCAGGCTTAGGATGGGTTAAAGGGTTTAGGATTTCAGGCCACTGGAAATCGCTGCAGGTTGCTGAGGCTTTGGACATCCCTGAGCCTTCTCCGGTGTTCAAGCATCCTCTGCCCTTGTGCGAGCGCAGGTGAAGGTCTGGCAGGGCCGCTGGGGCGGCACGGAAGTCGGTTCGAAGCAGGGGGTCTGGGTTTTTTGCGCCGCCCCCCCCCCCCCCCCCCCGCCGCAGATTGCAGTAAAGCCCTTGAAAAGTCCTACTCCTCAGAGTAGTCCCCAAAATTGGCAACTCAACCGTAAACTCCTGTACAGAGCGGTGAAAAGCCTTAAAAGCCCCCCCCCCCCCAAGTCCCCGCAAAGTCCTAAAACCACTTCCATAGCCCCTTGCGGCTTATAGGGTTTGGGGCTTAGGGCCTTCATGGGGATCATCGTACCCTACTATAATCCCTATTAAGGGAAGATCTCAAGCTTTGGCGCAATAGTATTCCTTTCTAGTCCCTTTATAGATATACAATAAGAACCCCCCAAAACCCTGTTCTAATTCTTCAGGGGTTTGGGGGTTGTCGAGGCGAGGTCATCAGGGCGGCGGAGCTCGGACCTTTGAGGGTCTTCACCTATCGCGGACGCCCCAGGCCGGGTTTGGGGCACTTGGGGTTGTGGGGGGGGGGGGGGGGGGGGAGGATTTTTTTTTTGGGGGGGGGGGGGGGGGGGGGGGGGGGGGAAGAGGGGGAGGTGAAGTCCCAAACCTTTCTCCCTGAAAGTCTCCAAACCCTACAACCCGGATCAGCGGCTTGAGGGAGCAAGCCGGGCTCCCTGGAAAAACCCTAAACCCTACACCCTAAACCCTAAACCCTAAACCCCTGGCCTGCGACGTCTGGCATGAGCTTAGATGGAGTTTCTTTGTTGGTTTTCGGGTGTGTGCTGTTTCTGGGTTGGGTGGCCTGGACCCTAAAGCGTCCATGGACCCCGTTAAGAAGTTCATGTGCTATGGTCCCTGAATTGATGGAACCAGCTCTCAAGTGCTAGCATAAACATGGTGCTCAAGAGGCCCCACGACCAGACATAGCTGGATCTGTGAGCGAGCTTTTTTTTGAGGCTTCGATGCGCGGGATACGATTTTCATCATCCCTCCAGTTCCCTCACATCCCCTTTTCCCCTGTTTTTGGGGTTTTGGGTTTAGGGTTTAGGGTTTAGTCCAGCATTCGTTTATGGCTGCGTCTTTCCTTCACAGCTCACAGGACCTCCCTGCCAAACCCTAAGCCCGAAGCAACCTTACCAGGCATGCGCGTGACCTTCTGAAGGGCGGTCAGAAGAGGCACAAGATTTTTTTTAGTTTCGGGTTTCGGGTTTAGGGATGAGGTGAAGGGTTCAGCTGCCGCGTTGCAGTTTCTTGTGGTTGCTGACAGGCTCGTTGAATGGCGAGCTGAGGTAGCGACAGGTGATGCTGAAGGCCCTCACAAGCGACAAAGATCTCTCTCTAAGCTAGGCCCAGGCACCTGAAGCCCGAAGCCACCCCCTCGCGCCGGGTGTGTGTGTGTGTGTGTGTGTGTGTGTGTGTGTGTGTGTGTGTGTGTGTGTGTGTGTGTGTGTGTGTGTGTGTGTGTGTGTGTGTGTGTGTGTTTTTTGTGTTTTGTGTATTTTGTGTATTTTGTGTGTTTTGCGTGTTTGCGTGTTTTGTGTGTTTTGTGTGCTTTGTGTGCTTTGTGTGTTTTGTGTGTTTTGTGTGTTTTGTGTGTTTTGTGTGTTTTGTGTGTTTTGTGTGTTTTGTGTGTTTTGTGTGTTTTGTGTGTGTGTTGTGTGTGTTGTGTGTGTGTGTTTTTTGTGTTGTGTGTTTTGTGTTTTGTGTTTTGTATGTATGTGTGTGTGTGTGTGTGTTTTTGTGTTTTTGTGTTTTGTGTTTTGTGCTTTGTGTTCTGTGTTTTGTGTTTTGTGTTCTGTGTTCTGTGTTTTGTGTTTTGTGTTGTGTGTGTGTGTGTTGTGTGTGTGTGTTTGTGTGTTTGTGTGTGTTTGTGTGTTTGTGTGTTTGTGTGTTTGTGTGTGTGTGTGTGTGTTGTGTGTTTGTGTGTTTGTGTGTGTTGTGTGTGTGTGTGTGTTTGTGTGTGTGTGTGTGTGTGTGTTGTGTGTGTTTTTGTGTTGTGTGTTTTGTTGTGTGTTTTGTGTGTGTTTTTTGTGTGTTTGTGTGTGTGTGTTGTGTGTTTGTGTGTTTGTGTGTTTGTGTGTGTGTGTGTGTGTGTGTGTGTTTGTGTGTTTGTGTGTTTGTGTGTTTGTGTGTGTGTTTGTGTGTTTGTGTGTTTGTGTGTTTGTGTGTTTGTGTGTTTGTGTGTTTGTGTGTTTGTGTGTTTGTGTGTGTGTTTGTGTGTTTGTGTGTTTGTGTGTTTGTGTGTTTGTGTGTTTGTGTGTTTGTGTGTTTGTGTGTTTGTGTGTTTGTGTGTTTGTGTGTTTGTGTGTTTGTGTGTTTGTGTGTTTGTGTGTGTGTGTTGTGTGTGTGTGTGTGAGGGGAACCCGACTCGCAGTGGGATACATCGTCATGACTAGCAAAACTTTTTTCAGAGCTGGATGGCCGGGGCCAACGATCCAGATTGCACGTGCAAACATGCCTGGTCTGTGGGGGTTTCCGAAATTTGGGGTACAGTACCTTTTTGGGATCCTCAGTATAAGGGAAGCCTACTATTTGAGGGACTATATTAGGGGTCCCTTTTTCTCGTAAAACCCCATACTGCTTGTGACATAATGTACCCCGGAGCCCAATTCAATTCGACTCGCAATGCGGCGTGCAACTTTTGGGAGTGCCTTGCGAATTCAAAACCCCCTTAGTAATATAGATTCAGTATGATTATAAGGGTAGTTCACCGTTCCTTTCCAGATTACAGAAAATGGGTGACAGGAACACGCATATTAACATGATTATTATTTTTAGTATTATTCTTATTATTACGGTTATAAATTAGTTCACGAATGAAAAGAAAGAAATGAATTCACTTCGTCTTCTCCTTGTCTTCTCCATCTATTAACCCTGGATCCATCGAATATTAGACAAGCATGAAGGCACGCTCTCTTTATGTTAAAGGAAGTGAAACAGATGATAAGAGAAAAGTAGTAACTTATAGAGTGAAGATAAGAATAGAGAACTACAGCACAAGAATATAGTAATTCCTGAGCGATTATTCAGCCAGAATCTCGGAGTTAACAATGTTAAAGTGGAACCCGATCACCCCAGCATCCTCTTCGCACAGGATCGGCAAAGAGCTCGTCCAGAGGCACGTGGCTAACGGGCGCTGCCTGCATTCTTTGTGGGGTTTAGGGTTGAGGACCACAACAGGACCTCCAGAACAACACCAACAATGATAGTAATAACAACAGGCCCTGAGGTTCGCCGGGGGGGGGGGGGGGGTTGGGGCTCCGGACGGCCCACCTAGTTAAGGTGTATTTTGGGGTACTTAAGTACGTGCAAGCACATTGCTTGAGGCTCTTCACGCGCAGACTCGGGGGCTTTGGGGGCTTCGGGGGGGGGGCGAAGTGCCATTCTCGTCCCACACCCGACCGCTCAAGGTGGACCCCACATGGGAAGCAGCCTGGAGCTGAGCCAACGGGAAGTTTTCGGAGCTAAAAAACCCTGAATCCGAAACCCTAAACCCGAAACCCCATGTGGCCGGCGGTGTCTCGGATGTTCCCCGCAGGGTGTCTGATGGCAGGCGCGGGACTGTGAGACCGGCAGTTGCTGGAAATGTGAAGCAATATGGCGTTTGTTTTCAGGAGGGCTGTTCACTTTGGGGGTGGTCCAGGAATATGGCCAGAGCCCGAAAACCCTGAAACCAAAACGAATCCTGTGCCGAGATACTGGGAGTACCTTTCTGCCAAGCGCCAAGCCATCAACGCGCCAGACGGGAGACTCAGAGACAGCTTGAAGAGCTCCACTCAAGTCTTGAGAGTTAAAGGTTGGGACGTTCCCCCCTTATACTAACAGTCCTTAATAGGGACTATCATCGGGGAGGTACTAAGAATCCCAAAAAAGGACTGCTTTAGTATATGGGGGGAAACATCCCGAGCTACAGGGCTCGGGGCTTTAGAGCCTCTCCCTGCACCTCCCCACCCCAAACACGATGGACTCCTCTGACCCTCGCGAAAGCTTGCAAAGGGGGCAAGGTCGTAGGCCCTTTTGGGACATTAAAAATATTTCCCTCATTGGGCTTAAGAGGGTCATACCCTGAACCCTCAACCCTAAACCCTAAAACCCTAAACCCTAAACCCTACTTCAGATTTAAGGGGGCCATCCTAGGGTCGATTGTATAAGGGTGGACCCTGTTGCGGGTCCAACATGATGTTAAGCGATCGGAAGACCCACCTGGAAAGTTGCTGCTGGGGTGTGGGGGGGCGGGGGGGGGGGGGGGGGGGGGGGGGGGGGGGGGAGGGTTTAGGGTTTCGGGGTAGAGTCTAGGGTTTCGGGGGCTGGTCTTTCTGCGCCTCTGGCTTCACATGCAAGAAAGTTCCCGGTTCGCAAGACCCCTACACTTCAGCTATCGGAACCCTGTGGGGGTTTACGAAAAAAGGGGACCCCCCCTAAAATGGACCCCCCAAATAGTAGGATGCCCTCCAAAAAAGGTACCCCTAATCTCGGAAAACCCCCCTTATAAGCCTATAACCACAAAATCCCGCCCCCCGTGTGAGGTCCAGGGTGGCTCGGCAGATGTCGTGGCGGAAGCGATGGTCAAGGCTGGGCGCCCTTCGATCCCAGAGACTCCAAAACCCCTTAATTGAGGAATCTCCCTTAAATTATCACAGGAACCCAAATATGATCTAAGGTAGATTCCTTAGCTAATTTTGGAGCCTCTGGGATTTTTCTGTTCATCGTTGTTATTCATGCAAATATGTGTTTATTGTCATACACCGTATTACTTGCTGGGGGGCTCCGGGGTGTGTAAGGGTTTAGGGCTGCATTGAGGGTTCGAGGGCTCAGGGGCACGAGGATGCTGTTTCTAAAGTAGGGAAATTAGGTACTGCCTGGTCCCACATTTAGGGAGATGTGAGGGGGATGAACATACGACCCCTATTTCCCGATGAAGAACTAGGAAGACATGCCCAATCTGTCTTCGCATAAGCCCTTCCCCCTAGTATTAAAGCCCTCCCTACCCCCTAATCTCAAATACCCCCCCCCCCATATACTATAACTATAACATAGCTATAATGGGGTAGGGGGGGGGGGGGGGGGGGGGGGGGCGGGGGGTTCATATGAGGGGAGAGGATTATGCTTATAGGCTCACAGAGTCCCAGGTGCTGTTATCCATGGTTTTCAAAGACGTGAAGAAGGTTCCTGAAAACAGCGCAGGCCTACGAAACTATCACCGGGTGAGCCTGAAGAGCCCTGAAACGCAGCAAAGCGCCTGAACCGAGAAAATGACCTGGAAAATTCACTCCTGGCTGGCAGAACAGAAAGATTAGGGGTAAGTAAAGGGCGCATCCGAGAGGATGGCCAGGGATTTTCAGGGTCAGAGGGCAATCGGAACAATTCAACTCCTTGAATACTCCCCATATACTCTAATGTAACTCTAATGGGAGTTTTTCTCTAATTTTGGGTGGTAAGGGTTTTAATGTTTTTCAGGGGGAGGGAATTCGACACCTCCCCTGACAGAGGCGTCCAGGGACCGAGTGCTGAAGGAGCTCGGCTACCACATGGTCCTGCAGGTGCCAGCCACACCCTAAACCCTCAACCCTAAACCCTGAACCCTCAACCCTGACCTCAACCCTCAACGCTAAACCCTGAACCCTAAAACCCTAACACCCTAAAACCCTAAAACCCTGAACGAGCCGGGTATGGAAGTCTCGGGCCTTTCGTAACAAGACATCCCCCGAAACCCCTTCTGCAGGCTTAGGGAGTAGTGGGGGGTGGGCGTTCTTGTTGTGCAGCTTCTTGAATCAAGCCTCCCTAAGCGGTCAATCTCTCATTGCCCCTTCTTCACCCCCTCTTCTGCACGACTTCCTGCAGAGCAGTGCAGGCTGCGACAATTACTACAGGTCAGAGGAACCTTTTTGTTTGGCAATTCTTATGATGATTATATTTTTCTGTTTGTACATTTGTTTTTGTTTTAGAGGGAGGGGGGGGGGGGCGGGTGCTGTTTTTTCATGGGTTTTCGAGGAAGACCACTATTATTTGCAATTTCCATCGATAGATGCGTAATTCCTTTACATTTAATTCATGAATGTAACTATGCTTGTCTTTTTGAGAGTGAGAGTGAGAGTCAGAGAGTCAGAGAGTCGGAGAGTGGGAGAGTGGGAGAGTGGGAGAGTGGGAGTGTGGGAGAGTGGGAGAGTGAGAGGGCTTGGATAGAGTTTCGGTCTGGAGGAAGCCTCCCTTCTAGACAGCACAGAGCTCGGAACCCCGCACGGACATACCCCTACAGCTGGATTTTAACTCTTGGCTCCCATCACCCCAAACTCCAGATGCACGAAAATCTTTGCTGAATTACGAAGCAGATGAAGTTCGTAGTCTCTGTTTTTCCAGCAACCTGCCAAATCACAACCATTCGCGTCATTCTCGAAAGCTGCAAAGCTCTTAGCTCCTTTGCTTTAGGCGGGCATGCAGCAGAAACCCTAAGCCCTTTGAAGACCCTGAACCCTAAACCCTAAACCCCACGCAGGACATGGTCGCGGCAAGGGCCGCTGCCGCGGCTTACAGCACGGCAGGCGCGGGGGCCGGCGCTGTAGGCAGCGACCCTTTGCAGCGCCACTTTGCTTTGGCCTCGGCGCTGGCAACGGGGTTGGTGGTCCTGGCAACGGGGTTTATCCAGGGGCCTATGCCATCTCTCCAGACTGAGTGACTGGCCCCTGGAGCCAGCAACACCGGCCCCGGGGCAGGAGGCGAGGTAGGGGGGCCGCCTGAGTCTTCTTTGAGTCTTCTTTAAATACAAGCCTAGACCCTAAGCCCAAAACCCGACACATCGATCGGCCTTCACATTGGGAAACTGCATTCCCCAGAGTATCTGTCTTGATACGTCGTCGTCGTTTCAACAGGGATCACGTCGGGTTTTGCATGTTGGCAGTGCTTCCACCCCTAGACCTTAAGAACACCTGACACATCGATCGGCGTCCACATTGGGAAACTGCGTTCCTCAGAGTATATCTCTTGATATGTCGAAGTCGGCCGACAGCATTCCGCAGAGAAAATGTTCAATTAACCTTGATATGTCGAAGTCGGCCTCGTCGTCATTTCGACAGCGTCTAAGACGTGTTCGGCATGTTGGCAACCCTAGACCTTATAAGCCCAAAAACTGACACATCGATTGGCGTCCACTGCGTCCACGTTGGGAAACTGCCTTCCTCGGGATGCGTCGAAGTCAAAACCTGAACCCTAAACCCAAACCCGATAGACACTAAACTCATATTCAGCGTCTACATGGCGGTTGGCGTCTAAAAGATACTCAGAACATGTGCCAAAATGCTGGCCAAGCTGGTCGGAAGAACTGCCATCACTACACTACTCGGCACGTTGCTCCACTCCTCCCCTTCTATAGGGCCTTTCACTTCTGGCGACCAGCGTACCCCACATGCTTGAATTCCGGTAAGGGAGCCGCGAGATTGCACATCACCCCGTTGTGGACGCTACATCGCGGACGTACACTCAGCGGCGGAATTACGCATCAGGGCAAAGCAATCCCCAAGTAAACGCTTGAGTTTAGGCAAGCAACGAACATGCTACCCTAAGAGCACAGCTTCCATGGTGCCAGTGGTAGCGATGGTGTTTCTGCAGGCTGGGGGTGTGGCTCGTGGAAGCAAGACGACTCTATTTGCCTTGTCTGAAGTAGCTTTGCTGCCTTGCCTCCATTGTAAAGGTCTTTGCCGCACCATCATAACCACCACCATGAAGCTTCCATTCCCAGCAACTCTGTCTAGGTGCAGAGGCTGCGGCCGCTTCTCCCTCTGATGAGCACGAGGATGGGGCAGTCATGTGGCGTTTGATGAAGGCCCCCAAGCCGTGACAGTGGTGCAATCATGTGCAATATGAATGCGTAGGGGCCCTAGTATGATTATCATTCATGCTCTGGTGGTCACTCTTGGTGGGTGAAGGCCTAACCTCATGTAGGAGTTTTGCGATATTTGGAATGTGTGTATGACAGGAGCCTGTTTTGAGGGTACCCCACTGCAAATCATGCTTCGGACCACCTAAAAACCTTAAATGCTGCAAGACTTCTTCTGTCAGCAGTATCCATGGCTTGTGGCACGGAAGAAGACGAAGAAGCTCCATAAGTAGTTTTGCAGCAGCTCACATGGACAATTTTGGATGTCTTCTGTGTTTGCGGGCCCTGTTTCAACGGTTGGCCAAACAGAGACCCGACGTGGGACGACCTTGCACTTTGCCTACGCGCGCTTTGAACACCTTGCCTACGCGCGCTTTGGCTGACAAATTACTTTGGATTTAAGCACTCGATGTTCTGGCGTATCGGGTGTACTATCATAGCGGCCAAAGATAACTGTTTGCGAGGAGCCTGCGAGCGATGAGGAGGCGGCGACAAAGCTCGTGTCTCAGTCCTTCAATTTCCCAAATCCCTTGAAATCTCGCAGAGGCGTCTGTGTTACCCCTTGAGAAGCGCTTGAATTGTTGCCTGTACCTTGTTCAGATTCCAAGGGGTTCTGCGTGACACAGCTTTAAGTTCCAGGGGCAAAGGACCTGAAATCCTCCAATTGCTTCCTTGTAACCGAGAACAGCGGTTAGGTTTTTGCGTTTTGCAATGATGGAGGACTTCCACGGGCTCCGATTCTTGGGCACATGCGGCTACAGTGAAACAGCATAGGGAACTCATCGTTCGTGTCAGGAGCCAGACTGGTATGGCTTGCTAAAATCTTATTGCTGAACTGCCCAAGCCCACACTCAAGCACCCTCTTCATGAAGTCTCAACCCTAAACCCTAAGTGGCGTACTGCAATCCTCGCGTCCGCCCCAAGGCGAATTCGCGCACTTGTGGCAAGCTTGCGGCGCCGCGCTGATGCGAAGCTCTTTGTACAGCCACGAGAGCAGTTGTGATCCGAAAGCCTGCCAGTGGGTAGGATGCAAGGCATAAAATGCAGGGTAGTCATGACATAGTCTCAACTGTTCCGCGGATAGGATGGGGGGCGTGCAGGATCGTGTGGGGAAGAGCCAGCGACACCAAAGAGAACTGCAGTCGCAGCGGATGGTTCAGTCTCTAGGCCGGAAGCGCGCGCTTTGGGCTCCGGGCTTGAGACGGCTTCAGGCCCCGAAGCCTCAGATTCTAAGGGGCATTGCCCGAAGTCACTTAACCGAAGTAGCCCAGGCCCCACACGCAAAGTAGGGCGGGGGGGGGGGGGGGGGGGTTGTTTGCTTTTTTTGGCAGGGTATGTCCACCTTATGAGGTTTAGGATTGTCTTGGGGGTCTTTGAGGGCTTAGGGCTGTTTTGGGGGGGGCTCTTTGGCGCTGGCTTTTTTCCTAGAGAGAGCGGGGGAGTGCTCTCTGAAAGCAGAGGGAAATTCGACGTTTGTGTCCGTCAACTCTGAGCTAAACCCAACACACCTGAGTAGTCGCTGACACCCGTAAACCAGCAGGAACCCCAGGAGAGCTCCCGATCGCGAAGTTTCGCCGTGCCAGAATTGACAGACCAAGCCAGCAATCAGCTCCTCTTAGGGGTGAAGCTGTGTGGCGTTCGTGTTAGTGTCCGTACTGCGCCGCCCAACCGAAGACGGCGCCCGGATTTGTTTAGGCAGCCTTGTGGGGAGGTGACCGAGGGCCCCAAACCTGGGGCATGTTTGCCTCGGCTCTTCGGGTCCCAGAGTGCCGGCGGCCCATCCTCAGAGCCTGGTTTAGGTTCCCGAAGCGGTCTCTGTGTCTTGTCTCGAACGCCCCCAAGAGTTAGGAGGCCTTCGCGGAATCCGTGAGGAGTTGTGTTTGGTTGACTCTATTCAAAAACGATGGACACGATGCCAACCTCAACAGATTACATATGAAACATGTATGTTGCACAAAGTACTATAGTCTACATTATGGGAAGCCCGCAAAAAGGGGTCATGCAACACAACCACCCGTCGCCCCCGCCCGCCGCCCCCACCCACTGAAATTTTACAAGAGCAATGTTCAGTGTGATCTCAGGTCTGCAATCTCTCAGCTCAACAATCACAAGCACCAAAGCAAGCTGCGCATCAATCACTGAAGTCTCCAATGTTTTGAACCTTGAGCCTTGAGCCAATGAGCGAGGTGATTTCAGCGACCATTTTCTACCAAAAAAATACTACAATCTTACAGTCTTTGATTCAGAATCAGACAGATGTTTAATAGTTGGTTCTTCCGACATTTCTGCGCTCATACTAGGATTCAAGTTCATGATTTTTTTTAGCGAGGGCTAATCGATATGAACCGAATATCTATCAAGCTTTAAAACAAGTTTCGAATGAGACTGAGAAGTAGCAATCACTTGAAAGAAAAGCAGAGTAACCCATAATTCTCTATGTCTTTTTTCTGTGAATGTACACACATATTTAGCAAATTAGTACGATCTTGTGCCAAAGTTTGAGCAAATGATAAAACCATGCATTTCCACAAGTGTGTCGCCAAATAGCATCTACGCGCGCAAGAGATGAGGTTAGTATGCTGATATCTACTACTCTTCATCCCTTAGATCAACGTGAGAAACCTTGCCCTCCAGGGCCCGATGCTCTTCTGATGAAGCAAGAGCTGTTAAAACCGCGTCAAAACCGAACATAGAATATGTATTATCACAGGCTTCCACGAATTATAGAGAATTTTTGCAATACGTGGACGATATTATGAATTTCGAGAAGAGAAGAAAGCGGACAATGTTAATATCTTCTCGAGAGGATTCAAAAATAGATGATTCCACGAAAAATTTTCTTTTGGGCATCTTATGATGGCGACTGGAAAGAAGAACATTCATATGTCGGTGTGGAGAAAGATATGTGGGTGAGTGCAGATATGATTTGGAATGTGGCACAGGAAAGCTAACTAGATCTGATGGAAAGATTCATGACGGAGAATGAAGTTAGAATCAGCAGCGTGGTAAAGGAAACGAGTTATTTCCTTCTACGGATATCTACGATAAAGAATTCTATTATGGGTAAAGCAAACCTGGTTTGAAAGGAATCAACATGGCAGAGGCAAAGAAAAACAGGCGGTGAGATTCATGGGGGAGACATGGAAGATGATTTTCCTTTCCGATGTTGATTGATTGTATTCTAGTGCAGTGTAATTCTTATGATATTGAACTCATATTCTTGATATAATAATTGATACACTATGTTTTTTGAATATAAACATGTACGAAGTCAAAAATGAAAAGCTGCACCGAAGCTGAGGAGGGAGGGGAGGGGAGGGAGGGGAGGGAGGGGAGGGAGGGAGGGAGAGGGGGGAGGGAGAGGGAGGGAGAGGGGAGGGAGAGGGGAGGGAGAGGGGAGGGAGAGGGGAGGGAGAGGGGAGGGAGAGGGGAGGGAGAGGGGAGGGAGAGGGGAGGGAGAGGGAGAGGGAGAGGGGAGGGAGAGGGAGAGGGAGATGGCGAGAAAAAAAGTTGCTTGCCAGAAAACGTTTGCAAAAAGAAGCTGCCCCTCGACGCCAAACAAAAACCAAAAAGGACGATCTCCACCCCAGTTAGGCGTTGAAAGGGCTTCGTGTCCGTGACGCATGCCTTTTGGGTGTTGAGAAAGAAAGAAAAGGGCGGGGTCACGTGGCATCGTCAGAACCTTTGCATATCCCGTGGTGTTTGCAGATCCATGATGAGCTTCTCTTCGAGGGTCCGAAGGACCGGGGAGGTAAAAGGCCCTTGCCACGCTTCAGGGCTCTCCCATTTCAACCCATCCCATACAAGAGTCTTTCTCAAGGTTTCAATTATGCGGGATACCCATTCTAGTCCATTCAAACAGATCAAAAAGAGGATACCCCACCCCCCCCCCATGTCCTGTGAGGTCCCCATCTTGGAGGGCTGCTGGGTTGGGATGTTCGTAAGGGGAAGCATCGCACGGCCTCAAAGAAGGACACCATAAAACAGACAGAGCCGTGGCGCAGAGGGGCCCTCTCAACCCAAAAAAAGACCTTGTTGATATGTTCCCCCTTGTACTAGCAGTCCTTAGTAGGGACTATAGTATCCCCCGATTTTTATCCCAATTATGGGGAAACATCCCAAGGCCGTTGTAAAACAAAATCATCAACAGAAACGCCAGGAGCATGCCTCGAAGGCCTTGGAGGCAGTCCGGTGGCGCGCTGAGAAAAGATGCGGGGTGAACAAGTCCCTTACGCAGACGGCGGTTTGAGGGGTTTAGCGCTTTGTTCCACTAACAAGCAAGCCCCAGAGGAGGGTTGGGAGGAGGACTACGAATCCCTTTTAGGGTTATTTTTGTAACGTTTAGGAATGTTGAAGTTGAATAGTTCGTGGCGGCAGCGCATCTTGAAGCTCTACTTCCCCGATTCCCCTGCTAGTTGCCACATCACCCCCAAAGTCCCCGGAATTGAGAGTTCCTCGTAAGGCGGGTCATGGAAGATCCCTTCCTCGATGACTACGAGCGCCTGGGACGCTGCGAGTACCCAACAAACGGCTGAGATGTCCTTCCGGTTTGCAGGTCTGGGGAGGTTGTTGAGGCTCTTTGGGTATCTAGGCGTGTTCTTGTGCTGCGGCAGCAAAACTCGGTGCTACAAAGACCGCAAGGGCCCTAAAAAAACCCAAGAGCTCCCTAAGAACCCAAAGCTTCTGTTGAAGTGCAGTCACTGACAGTGCTATCCCACCGGCCTCTAAAGTTTAGGTTTAGGGTTTCGGTTTTAGGGCTTTAGGGCGTAGGGCTTAGGGACTGAGGATTCCGGTTGGCTATGCCCATTGCGGGAGGTCTTACGAACAACACGGCACAAGCAACAAGACCATCCTGGCCCACCCCAACCAACCGCAGCCGGCAGAGGTTCCTGGTCCCACTTGTGGTGGACGCCAAGGCCATGCGGTGGGTTCCTGCAGTTTCCTGGGGTCCCAATGAGGTACCCTCAACTTCTTAACTCCCAGCTCTCAAGCCTAAACCCTGCCACCCGATGTTTGCATAATATGTGGTTTCCGACAGGCCCTTACTTAGGGTACCCCCCAAATGGTCCTGTAATTCTGAACAACCCCCCCCCCACCCCCACCCACCCGCCCCCCCGGGTTCACAGGTTTCTCGTGACTTCTGAGTCTAAGTTTTAAAGGGTTTCGGGTTCGGGGTTTCATCAGATTTTTTTCTGGTTGTGGGTTGTGGCGGGCCCCGCGGCAGAGTGAGCCATAGTGAGCCCCAGCTCAACCGTTCTCGTTTTCTTCTTTGTGCTTTTGTTGGTTGTCTGTCTCTCGCCCACTCTCTCTCTGTCTGACTTTCTGAGCACAGCGCCGACCTGGTAAAGAACAAAACTCTGCAAATGCATCCACGACGAGCAACGGCACCATCACGGGCTCCAAGTTGAAGCCTGATGCGGTTGAAGCAAGGATGAGCCCCCAAGGTTAGACAGTTAAACAGACGAGTAGGATGTCTTCTTTCGTTTTTGCAATCTGCTTACTTAGCTTGGCGTACTTGTCTCACTCCATACAATGTAGTTCAGACAGCCTGCACTAAAAAAAGATAAACCCTGCACACAAAGGTCGCATGTCTCTAAGCCATGGAATGGCAAAGAATTGCAGGTTTTGGAGACCCCGAGAAACAGCCAAGTCACTCGAGAGAGCGCGCTTGAGCGCGGGAGCATCGACTCAAAGAGGCCCCCCAAACACAAAAGTCGTTGTAAGCAACCTGTGGCTGTGCGACTTGCCTGCTTTGTAATGCCTCCAGATAAGCTCGAAGCATTTCTGCAGCCTGGTCTGTTTCATCTGACCTCGCCTTCGAGAAGCTCGTGCCCCTCCAAGCAACAAATCCAAAATGCAGCCAAACACAGCCCAAAGGAAAACGCATGTTTTCCATTTTTCAGGCTAGTTCGCTACAGGTAAGAGCTACAAAAAGCACGAATGAAGCCAATCCTTCTCACGGCTCAAGAAAGCGACGAAGGGACACTGGCTACCGTTTTTGAGTTACTTTCGGTATTTCTACGAAATATCGGCGGGCGCGCACTGCTCAAATGTTGAATCCTAAACCAGGTGCGTCTGGGACGCCCAGTAGCACCTTTCTTTGTTTTGTCTTTTTGGGGAATCAGTTGAACTTCGCTACAGAACAACCTACATCTTGCATTCTCGCCCCACCCCATAGCGGCACCTAAAGAGCTAGCCATGTATATAATTAATACATATATATATATATATACATATGAATATGGAGATAGTAGTATATACTTTCTTTCATTTATGTATCTGCACGCTGGGGAAAGCATCTAATGCCTGAGTACCTCAACCCTGGCCCTCAAGGCGGCTTCTACCATGCAAGCCCTCTAAATAACTTCAAAGTCTAAACGCCCTTACATCTGAGAACCCGGGCTGCCCCCTCTGCCCCCCCCCCCCCCAGTTTTTTGGAACTCTACGCGCCCGAGAGCCTCAACTGAAAGACCCTGGGGATGCAAAAGAGCGCGCAAGATGTTGGCCGCTAGTTTCTGTTTGCCTCTCTTTGTGCTGTTTAGGGTTCAGGGTTTAGAGGGTTTAGTGTTCAGGGTTCAGGGTTCAGGGTTTAGGGTTTAGGCTGTTTGGGGTTTAGGCTTTCCGGCCCAGGGCCCTGAAAGCCCGAACATGCCCCGCCAGATCGCCACATCCTGGCACGAAGCCAAACACGCCTAGGCGAGGCTGATGCTGGGAAGAAGGGGGGGGGGGGGGGGGGCACTGTGGCACTGCTAGGGTTTAGGGCTTAGGGCTTAGGGTTTAGAGTTTAGGGTTCGGAGTTTCGGGTTTAGGGTTTAGGGTAGGTGGGCTTGTGCTTGGGTCCGCGCTTCAGGCATGCCCGTAAGAGGCTTCGATGCACCCTGGCAAGGGTTTGGAATCTTGTCTTGAAGTAATTATGAAGATGTCGCCCCCATCGCCACGCTGCACAAGTATAATCTGGGGCTCACTTTGTGGCATGCCTGTGTAGGATCAGACTTCTTGCAAGTCATGTTGTTTTACTGGCACACGTCTGGTGCAACAGCGGCCCTGTCTTTTGGAGTCAAACGCTTTTTCTGCCGAAGTCACGAAGCCTTGCGCTTTTCAGGATCTGAAGGCGAGGATGCCATACGGGAGGTAGGTACAGGCAAGCCGGACAACCTGAATATTTTTCCCTCATTCTGCCCTCACGCAAGGTTGCAGGTTCTGAGGTACCTCATAGGCCCGTACATGATCCTTAGAAGATCTCTTTAGAGAACCTGAAGGATGAGGGTTTCGGGGCACCGTGTGTACGTCGAAGAAGCCAACTTCTTCACACGTCCCCAAAACCTCTCTGGGTCGGGGCTTCCTGGATTCCTGTGGCTCCGAGCCCTAAGCCCCTTTGAGCCTCGACGCTTTGGGAGGACCAGCAGCTAGCGTTGAAGATGGGCTTCGAGGCAGCTCCCTCGGTGTCTTCTTTTCACGGGATCGCCTTGACACTCCCCAACAGCACCCCTAAAAACCCTAAACCCTAAACCCTACGAACCCCATGGATGGCAACAGGGCACCGGATTTTCCGCGTGCCCAAAGGGGGTCTGGGCGCCGAGCGCTGGAGGTCTTAATCTTCGCAGAACTCTAGGACGCACAGTCGAGGTTTGGGGTTTAGGGTTTCGGGTTTCGGGCTTAGAGTTGAGGGTTGACGGATAGGGTTTAGGGTTTAGGGTTTAGGGCTTAGGGCTTAGGGCTTAGGGCTTAGGGCTTAGGGCTTAGGGCTTAGGGCTTAGGGCTTAGGGCTTAGGGCTTAGGGTTTAGGGTTTAGGGTTTAAGGGGGTCCTTCTTCCCATTCGGGCCGTCAAGACGCGGCCCTCTGAACCCGCAAGTTGCTTAGTTCTGACATTGACAGTCAACACCTTCAACACCACAACCCGAATCCCCTGATGAGTTTAAAACTTCTTGGGAAAAGGATGCAAAGAACCCCTTGGCCCAGAACAGCCCGAAGCTTTGCAAAGTGGCTCGACTTTGCGGGCTTGCATAATTCCAGTTTACCCCCCTCCACCACCTAAACCCTAAACCCTGAACCCTAAACCCTAAACCCTAGACCCTAGACCCTAGACCCTAGACCCTAGACCCTAGACCCTAAACCCTAAACCCTAAACCCTAAACCCTAAACCCTAAACCCTAAACCCTAAACCCTAAACCCTAAACCCTAAACCCTAAACCCTACCCCAACCCAAAGGAACGACCGACCGCTTCCAAGCCGAGAGGCATGCGCCGGACGGCACTCACGATCTTCCAGCGCCCGGCCTGTGACCTCCAGCAGCGCTGTTCCTAGGAGTCTTAGGCGTAGAAGTTTGGGATGTCCCCCCTTATGCTAACAGTCCTTAATAGGGAATATAATAGGGGGTACTAGAATCCCTATTAAGGACTGCCAGTATAAGGGTGTGAACATCCCAGGCAGAAGTCACAGATATCTCAGTTTCAACTGTTCCGCGGATGAAAGAGGTCCGCCACGTAGGATGGGGGCGTGCGGGGAACAGCCAGCGACAAGAGCAAGAGGCTTGTTGCAAAGGAGCATCCTTACCCCTCAAGGGGATACTGCAGCCTCAGCGCGGGGTTCCAGTCTCTAAGCCGGGACATGAATGGCACAACTCATCAGGTTGGGGGGCCCTCAAGACTTGCATAACTCCTCCTTTTGGGCCTGCTTACGGCTCCAGGCTTTAGGCCCCGAAGCCCCTGAATCCTACGGGCATTGCCCAAAGCCTGAACTTCACCAAAGTAACCCTTCAGGAAGACGAGGCCCATGTCCACCTTGTGGGGCTTAGGGTTGTCTTGGGGGGGTGTTTGGGCGTAGGCTTCGCAGGTTTTCGTAGTTGCTGAGTACACCTTACACTTTTTGGGGTACGATAATCCCCTTTAGAACTAAGTGTACACATGGGGGCTTATGAAATCAGCAAGTAGTAAAAGCCCTAAACCCTAAACCCTAAACCCTAAACCCGAAGTTTTGAGGGTGGTTTGAGTTTTTGTTAAACGGGTCTTTCGCTGGCTTTTGCCTTGGCCGCGAGACGAGCGGGGGAGCGCTCCTTGTAAGCAGCGGGAAGTTGCGTCCGTCAACTCTGAGCCACCCCTAAACCCTAAACCCTAAACCCTAAACCCCCAAACCCTAGACCCTAAGCCGCGAGTCACTAGGCTCTGACACCCCTAGACCCCACAGGAACTCTAGGAACTGCAGATCGCGCGAAGTTTCTGCGACAGAGTTGACAGACCAACCTAGCAGTCAGCCAGACTGTGCCTTTTAAGAGTGAGGCTGTGCGGCAATTCAAAACCTAAACCCTAAACCCTTTAGAGAGTGAGGCTGTGCGGCATTCATGTTTGTGTCCGTGCTCCCGTCCTAGAACACCGAGAACAGTCCCAGAATTCACTATGCTTGCAAGTCTACTGTATCCCTTTAAAAAACCCTTTTCGTACATCTCCATACATATATATATATATATGTATATATGATGAGGATGATGATGATGATGATGATGCGAAAAAATTTAAAACGGGGTAAAAGCCCCAAACCTGAGACCACGTTGGCCTCCTTAAGCCCTTAGGGCAAAGCAATCCCTGAGAATGCCGACAACCCATCCTCAGAGCCGGGAAATGTAGGGCCTAAACCCTGTAGGGCCTAAACCCTAAACCCTAATCCGCTCTTAGAGATGTCTCGAAGAGGCCTCTTAGCCTTATCTCGTTGAGTGCCCAGAATGTATCCCCCTGAAGCCCCCCGAAGCCTTCCCCGTAAGAACATGGGCTGCCAACAGACTACTCGAGCAGATTTTTGGGGGGAAAGGGGAGATCGCTCATGCTTGCGACGGAGACAAAAGCATTCGGGACTGGGCGCCGTTGAGACAGAGAGGGATCTTTTGGGGTCCACAAATCCTTGCTCCGTGCCCGCGACATGGCCCCAACCAATAAAACCGAAACCCGGATCCTTGGGCCGAGGACAAACTCCGAACCTCAAAACCCCTCTCAGATTCTTGGGAGGGGCTCTTTTATCTTCTCGAAAAACAAATCGCTATCCCTAGAGCACGACACTCGAACGCTCACAGCATCTCGGCTCCGCGTGAGCTGGTACGACAGGATGGAGCCTGAGGCAGCCGGGGCCACGGAGCAAAATGTCTAATCTGCAAAGGAAAAGGAGGGTGGTGGCCAGAGTAGGGAGGGTCAGGTTGCCGAGGAGAGGTGGGGGTGGCTGCAGTCTGGAGTAGGGAGGGGAGGGATCGGGTTACGGAACGTCGTCCCAAATTTTGTGCCAGGTTGTGGTGGGGAGGCAGCGAAATCTCCTTACAGAGGACGGCAAACTGAAATTCTGCTGCAGTCAAGTCTCTGGCTTTGCCATTCGCACTCTCACTAGCTAGCGGTAGTGGAATACAAGACTGCGGCCAGAGCGCAGTCCACAAAATCGAGTTCTGTGGTGTTTTGGCTGGCAGGATCTTGATCTGCCAGAGCACGTCTCGAAGCTGCACTTGGATCCACGACCGCCCGCAACGTCGCAGTGTCATCCATCTCCTGTGGCACTGCATGCTTCCATTAAGATCACTAAGACTCACTGCTCGTAGGACAGCATACGTGGGTATGAGCAGAAGAGGGGTCACCTCAACATGCGACAAGTCGGTGTCAGGTTCGAGAAGGTGTGCAGCAACTGTCGGACAGCCTCTGCGCTGCTGTGGAGCGGCTGGCGACCGATCTTTACGAGAGCGAGTGCCACTTCCTGTATGAGCTTGTGCAGCTTCCTGTCTTGCAATGAGGCGCATGCTCGAGCCCTGTCAAGTTGTCCCCCTGTCACGGCGTAAACTCCGAATTAGGAGTCTTAGCCTCACGCTGCTACCCAATGCACAAATAATGTAAATTCCGCAAACGAGCGCTTGACCTCTCCGCTTCGAAGATGCGCAAGGAATGCCGAAGATGCGCACGCAAGGGCTCGGCCAGAGGACTTGCTGATGGCAGCATGTGGGGGCGGCGCGGGGTTTGCCGCTGATGCCCTGTTCTCGGACCGAGATTATCAGAGTGCTTGCGAGGACTCCGAGGAGCCCTGCCTGACCCTCCGCCTCGGGGCTCCTTGCTCATCCTTCCTTCACGGCTACTTCAGCAGTGAGCCTTGGCACGTCCTGGCATCCATCTGGCCCTTTCTGTGGCTACACGACCTATAAGCCCCATGTCCTCGAGTCTTAGAACCTCCTGGCAGGAGAGCAACGAAGCAGGTTTCACAGAGGGTGGCTTGGCTTGCCGATCAGTGCATGCTAGCTGGCTTTGTGACCGCATGCGACCCGAAGCCTCAAATAGAACAAATCTGAGGAGATGTTACAGCGCTTTGTGGCATCTCTGTGTCATCCAACATGGGCCGCAACTTGACAGAGACAGAGAGACAGCGAAGGCAGGGTCCTGAGAACTAGAGTTGGGTATCGAGAAGTAGAGTTAGGGTATGTTAGGGTTAAACATATTAGTTCCGGGAAACGAAGGCTGAGGGTTTGAAACTTGCGTATTTACTCAGGAGGCTAGCTAAACGACGCGAAATTACTTTCGTAGGTGAGTAAAGGTTTGCAAGATTTGGAGAACTTGTATTGGCCCAAGGGTTTAAGAAGTCTCGGTTGGGGGTTGCGGGTCACGGACCTGTGGCTAAGGCGCCTCTGGCTGAGGTTTAGGGTTGGGTTCATAGGGCTTGGCGGTATCTGCCGCTCTAGTCCCACCTGCAGCTGCTCGCGCACCTTCTCATGTGTTTCGGTCCAGGGTTGCGAAGAGATCTTCTTTGTCGAGGGTTGCGAGCGCCTTTCGTAAACCCCAAGCCCTAAAACCCCAAAGCCCCATTGAGGGTTTAGTTTGGGGCTTACATACAGTTCAGGGGCTTACTTCAGGTTTGGGGCTTATAGAACTCGAGACTTGGCTTAAACCCTCTTGAACCCTTGGGCCAATACAAGTTCTCCAAATCTTGCAAACCTTTCCTCACATACGAAAGTAATTTCGAGTCGTTTAGCCAACCTCCTGAGTCATCGTGCGCACGTCTGCTGGAACGAATATGTTTCACCCTAGCATACCCTATCTCTACTTCCCGGTACCAACTCTAGTTCCCAGGAACCTCCCTTAGTGATTAATTCTTACGTCTCGAGCGATAGGAATGATGATCCAACCGAATTGCCGCCATGACTGGGAGCTGTCATTGTGTCTTATAGCGAGCTCGGGAAAGCTCTACAAACCTCTACATTCTGCGGCCTTAAAGGCAGCGATCGCATGCTATCGATCCGAGGCAAAGGGATTGGCTTCAAGTCCGTCTTCGCTGTCAGTGACCGTGCCCACGTTTTGTCAAAGGGAGCCACGACAGCACCACAACTACCGGACTGATTCGGATTGTTGGGGATGTGCGCCTTGAGCAAAGGGTGCAGGGGTTGCATGTTTGAGCTTTCAGCCCTGCAAAGTGCCAAGGCTTCACTTTCGTTTTTGACGTGCAAGGGCCCCTGGGCAAACTGGGCTGCGGACTGAGCGTATTGGCAGGGAGAACGTTTTACCAGCATCGGTGACCTCAGCTTTAAGGGTGCATGCGCTGCTTGAGGTTACGTGACTCCGACGTGGCTGCCTGGTCTTAACGGTTCAAGCGTTGACCATGTCCAATGGACCTGGTCAGTAAGTTGGCACGCTTGCTTCCTGTCGCCGTTTGTGGAAACAAGGCTGGATGGCGCGGAGCTTTCGACTTTGCCAGCACAGGTGCGGCGCAGCCATTCCGAGGGGAAGACAGCGCCTTGGAATCAGACCAGGCAGGGGTTACTGTTGCGTGGCAACTTTTTTGCGGGATCGCATTCAGGGGTTGAACAAGGTTTCTGAACCTTTGTGTTTCTTGGCTTGCCAAGGTGTTCTTCCTTCCTCTCCGACGTGCTGGGCTGGCGTCGGCCATCAGCCAGGCTTTGACATGGGTGGGGTTCTTTTTGGGTGTTTATTTTGTTGTTTTGGGGTTTTTTTGGGTTTTCTAAGCCCTAAACCTAAAACCCTAACACCCTAACAACCTAAAACCCTAAAACCCTAAAACCCTAAAACCCTAAGACCCTAAAAACCCTAAAAACCCTAAAACCCAAACCCTAAGCACTAAACCCTAAACCCAAAAAACACCAACAAAATACCCCCCAAAAAAAACCTGGCTCCCTTTGGCATTGGAGATGGTTTTCAGGCTTACCCGAAAATGTTGCGTAGCTCAAAGGTGAGGTATCATGTGTTGAGCAGACTCACAAATCTCAACCAGTAGATGATCGCACCTATGCCTAGGCACCACATCAATCAGAGGGCTAATGCCTTGTGAACTCGGATGCCCTAAATTGTTTCCGACTTCTCTTTGAATTCGTTGCACAAGTTGAAGCGCTCGGTGCTCTGAGAAGGCTTATCGCCGACAACCTTGTTCACGCAATCTTTTTGAGCCGTATTTCGGATGGCCACAATCAAGCACTTGTGCCTGTTGGCTCTTGCAAAATTTGTGTGAAGGCAGGGATATTCACAAGTCAGAAAGTCCACCTGAAGCAACTCTCTCGTCCAGGAGATGAATGAGCTGGCATCCGGGGGGCGGGCCTCATTGCTTTTCCTGCGGCGACTGCGGTGTATTGACGCCGGTGCTGAGAATGCATTCTTCTTTTGTGTTTTTGCGTTTTCAAAGTCCGGGGCTTGACGCATGTACCACGAATGCTTTGAAGAGAGCTCGCTTCGTTTCGATATTATCACTCGGTAGAGCTTAGCAGCCGTTTTTTGGACATGAAGTTGAACATGAAGCTTGCTAGCAGACTAGGAGACCAAGCACTTCCAAGCAGCAGCAAAGGACCCTAACCGCCCTAGCCGCCCTTAGCGCAAAACCGCGGTGGTGAAACAACTGTGCTCGGCTCTGGGTGGGCTCGGCGGAACTTCCGCCCCCATCCATGTCGTGACGGTAGGAAGTTGGCGTCTTGGACTTCCTCCTGTAAGGTGACCATGGAATGTCCGAGGCTTTCCTAGACGCTCGAATCTAGGTAGGCCCTTGGGACATTTCATAATTCCTTTTTTTCAGTGAGGATCATATTTCAGGAATGTTTCTCAGAAGGGTCGGTTTCAGAGCCATCCTAGTAATCTATTTAAGTCTAGGCACGGCAGTCCGACAGGTGGCGCGACACAAACCGTACGGCACAAGTCTGCAGCACCAAATCCCAAGCGCACCATAAGCTTCTGTAAGCCCAAGTAAAATGTAAAAGCATCTAAACGATGAGAGCTCAGGAGCTGCTTGACCAGCTTGCTTCGGCCCCGAGGCCGTGACTTTCTCATCTTTCAGATGGGTTTTAAGAGAGGGTCTATGGGGGGGGGTCATTGGATCTGCGGTGGGACCACAGTTTGGGGCGATTCATATGCATCTCCTAAGCTCTGATGCTGTTCCTTCGGAAGGCGGCTTCAGCGAACAGGCGACACATCGACAGCCTCTCAGACACTTTCCATGCACTTCAAGCCCCAAGTCTCATATTCGGCACAAGGGGGCACCCTCGCCGAGGCTGCCGCGCACTGGCATCCCATGAAGTTACCGACGACGACCCCAAACTTTTCCAAAGTGGTAGGGGCCAAGCAACACCTTGACCACGCCCAGGACAGCAGATCCGCTGAGGTCCTGTTCCGTCGGCGGCTGAAGTGGCCCCCAGGGTTGATGTGGGCTTTTGCTGCACACGCATGCAGACTGTGTTGAGAGCGCGGGTCCAGGTGCGCAACTTCCTGTTTCTTGAGGTCATCCTCGAGCAACAGCAGGAGCCTGGAAAAGTACAGCGGCAAGAGCACAGATACATGGTCTACCGGCACCTGGCAGCGGTGGAATCTGGATCCTCAGACGGCAAGGAATGTGCTGTGTAGGAAATAGCCAGTGTGTGGTGCGTATTTGCGGGGAGTTTTGGCGATGATCTTAGAAGCCGTGCAGAGCATGCACGTGGAGCTTGTGCTAGCGTTCCCGGTCAGCTGCTGAGTTCAGTATTGTGACTGCGATGCTGACCAATGTATGGTGTACTTGTGTGTGGGGCCCATGAACTGCAGATGCCATCGTCGGAAGAGGAGCCGGAGACATTCAGTCGCTGTGAGCCGCTTTTCCGCTTCTTGCCCATCCGCGGCTCATCGGCAAGGGCATGGCTAATGCAATCTGTGCTCAACATGACGTTATGGAGATAGTAGACGATAGCTGCGCTTGCAGTGGCAAGGAATGGTTGGATATGGATTTGCTCTGCATTGCGATTGCTTCGACTTGGTGGCCAACCGCAGCGCTGCAACTCAAGTTTGGTATAGTTTGCTAAGTTGCTGTAAGCCAAACAAGTCAAGATGGATTATGCAAGTGCAGCTAGATGGTGCATGGCGTGATGTGCTGCAGATGCTGCGTGTGGCCGATGAGGTGACCTGCGCCGTGGCTCATTGCCGAATCGAGTCGTTCGTGATTCCCTTCCCCAGGCACTGCTCTGCTGTGCAGTCTGTGGTTTTTGTAGATCAAGGTCATGTGCGAAGGGGCGCAAACACAGCGCAAGCAGTGCGCAAGTAAAGTGTCGGGAGGCCTTTGTCAGAGCTTGCCAAGCTTCCCCACACATCTCGCGCCGGGCCTTGGCATTGCTGGGCCACCCTGCGGCACTTGGCTCATAGGATGCTGCTCTTTCTATTTGACTACTAGTAACTTCCCACGTGTACACGAGATAGCTCGTCATACTGTATCACTTCTTGATGTCGACCTGCGCCATTGTGGCTGCCGATGAGGCGAGCCGGTGGCCGATCCTTTCTGGAAAGTTGCAAGGGAATGCATTCTGGAGCCTTAATGGCATTCGGCGGTCTGCTACGTTTGTGTATGCTCCTGTCTGTGATGAATGTGGGAGCCAATCAGTTTGAGGAGCAGCTCTCGGATGTCTCATGTTCAGAACTCAGCTTGCTGCTCTGCAGCACCCACAGGAAACTTGCAGGGACAAACCTGTGTGCCACGCCCAGTTGCACAGGTTTGAAGCTGACACATCTTCCCTGAACATCTTTGAGGGCTTTAAGAGCAATGGAGCAACCAGGCTCCTCAGCAAGGGAGGAGCAGGATCTTCCGCGACTTCGACTCGCCCGACGCTTAGCGAAGGGCATCAGTTAGGGTGGGAGAAAGCCATATGGCACATGGGCTACTTTGACTTACCTTGGGTTCTACGAAGAGCTGTTGGGGGCATCGAGAATGAACTCGAGTTCTGCATTTTGCTCATAAGCCTTGATCGGCTCATGTTTTTCAACCTGGGTTTAGCCATCCCAAAGCCAGAGACCACGCTCTGAGTCGCCTTCGTGACCTTATGGGACTTAGAGCCGCATCTGCGTTGATTATGTTACAATGTTACACTCAAACTCAGGGTCTCATTGGCCCCATACAGCTCATGACAATTCCTAGATTCCGGCCTGTGTACCCTCGTAGTCTTGGACGCGAAGTTGGGCTCCACATTCGGAAGCTACTGCATGAACAAAGCGGTTTTGGAGGGTATTTTCGGGTGGCGGCTTGATGCCAAGGCACGTGGAAGCGATGTAGAGTTTAGGCTTTAGGATGGAACACGGGCGGAAGCCGGGTTGTGATGTGTGTGGGCAAATGTGAGGCTTGATTGTTTTGGTTTTCGCGGGTTTTGGGGATGTCGTCTGAGAGCAGTGTAAAACCCTCAGCCCGAACACCGTCATGCCTGGAAACCCGAAAGCTCCACTTTCCCAACGCCCCCCCCCCCCCCTACATAAACTTCCAAGGCCCTAAACCCCAGGCCCCAAAGCTCTGATACGTGCACCCCTTACAAGCTGTGCATTCTGAATTCTGAAAGGGACAGCGGACACAGCTGCCAGGCCCTCAGCCTTCAGGGTTAGGGTTAGACATCCCTTGCATAGTGCTGGCGGTTTATTTTCCTATCGATCCCTTAAGGGTTCCTGGGCTGCAATGCAAGCCTGCATGTGACCAGCCTCATGCCCCTCCTCCTGACATGCCGGCAATAGCCAGAGTAGCACATTTTGCCGTACACCACGAGAACGATAGCATTTCCCAGGCTGTGTGAGTTCAACATCCATTCTTTGTTGGGGGGCGGCGGGGGGGGGGGGGGGGGGGGGGGGCGGGTCCCTCATGCCTTGGACGCTTAGCGTGTATTTGATGTCTGCGCATTGTCACTGTGTAAGAGTTAACTTCTTGGGGGAAGCCCAGCGCAAAATAGAATGAGCTCGAGCCGTTGCACCGATGCATGCGCCGTGCCGAAAATCGCGGTTTGATTGAGAGCCGCAGCGTCTCAGCGCCCCAGCGTCCCGGCACCTCAGTGCCTCAGTGTCCCGCCGCCCCAGCCTCCCGGCATCCCAGTCTCAAATGTCCAGCACCCGACGCGTGAGTTTGATTGAAACGCTACAAAGATTGCAGTGTTTATTTGACGTCTGTTTTGCTTGGTGTTAGTCAAACGGAGTAAGCGGAGCCTTCTCGCATGGCCTGCAAGTGTCGGGGGTCCCCCCCCCCCGCTATTACCGCTTATTGCGACCCCAAGGATGGCAAGATTTCCGTGAAGAGTAGCCTGTGGGGCATGTGGTGACTTTTAATTGTCCTAGCTTTAGTTTGTCCTGGCCATCCAGAACGTTATGACCAGAAGCTTGCAGCCCTATTGCTGATGCCGCTAACTAGGGTTTGAGGGCGAGTTTTCTGCTACGGAACACCTCGGAGAATTCGGAGAAAGCACGGAAACTTTGAGGTAAACACGCTGCAAATGGATGTGTAGGGTGTTTGCTTCTTAATCACTTTGTACTCCCCCCAGCTATCGCTCAGTCTGAACAACGTCCGCTCGCTGCTCAGCGAGCTCCAATGTGAAGGACGATTAGGGGTTATCTGTGCCCATCTATACTGAATGCAGAACCTTAAGTGGTTTTGCCACGAGAGCGATCACTGCTCAAGTTTCTCGGCGTAAACTGGAAGGGCTTTGTTGCTGTTGTCGTTGTAGGTAGTAGTATTAGTCATTGTCATCGTCGTAGCAGTAGTGGCAGTCGCAGCTGCTGAAGTTTAGATACAGAGATAGGGGTACGAGTGCTGGGCCCAACAGGCGGTTCGCTCATTTTTTTCTCTCAGGATGCTCGTTTGTGTTTCTCATCGCATCAAAAACACCACAAATGAAACAACCAACTTGCCATCACAGGTATAGTTATGTGTTCTTCTGGGTACCCTTGCAAGCGTAGGTACAAAACCTTCGCTCAGTAGTTTTGGCGCCGCTCTCAGAAGTAGGCGTGGTTTGGGGCTAGAAGTTGACTTCTTGCCACTATGAGCCCCGACACCCTAACACCTTAATCCCTCAAGGCTTCTACCACCCAAGACTTCAAACTCTAAACCCCCCTAAATCTGAAAACGCGGTTTTTGTGTTTAGGGCTGTTGAGGGTTTAGGGTTTAGGGCCCTGAAAGCCATCTCGAACAGACTCGAGGGGGACTACACAGCAAGGGTTTAGCATTAGGGTTTTGAGCACAGTGTGTGTGATTTCAACACCTCAGTCGAAATCATGGCACATCGAAGAACGTCCCCAAAGCCCTTATGGGTTGCGGGATTCCTGCATCCCTGTGGCTCCGAACCCTAGACCCCTTTGCGTGTAAATGTTTTGGGAGGACCCGCGGCCAGCGGTGAGCATGGGCTTCGAGGCAGCCCCCCCCCCCCGCCCCCCCGCTGTCTTCTTTTCCCAGGACCCCCTTAATCCTTCTGACATTTTTCGAAACCCTAAACCCTACTTTCAGAACCCGAGTTAGGGCTCAGGGGGGTCCTTCTTTCAGTTCGGGCCCGCAAGGTGAGGCCCTCCGAACCTACAACAGCTGTCCTGGATCTTCCAAATTGCTTTGTTCAGACATCTACAACACCACAACCAGAACCCCCTTGATGAGCTAGGGAATATTTTTTTGGGAGAAGGACGTAGCGAACCCCTGCAAAGCGTCTCGACTTTGCAGGCTCCGCTCCTAGGAAAACAGAATCCCACCCAGCCCCCCCCGCCCCGACTAACCAAAAGGAGCCACCGTTTCCAAGGCCCGACGCATTGAGCCTGGAGGCATGCACCGGACGGCACTCACGATCTTCCAGCGCCCGGCCGAATGACCTGCGGAAGCGCGGGGTGCGTTTCTTGGGCCAGTGGGTAGGCTCCAAGGCATCAAATGCAGGGAGGTAGTCATGACATAGTTTCAGTTTCAACTTGTTCCGCGGATGAAACAGGTCCGCCACGTAGGATGGGGGGGGGCGTGCAGGGAAGAGCCAGCAACACCAAAGAGAAACAGGTTCTGCAACAGCATTCGGGGATACTATGCAGTCGCCGCGAATGGCTCAGTCTCTAGTGAGGTTGTGGGTCTTCGAGATTTGAAAACTCTTCCTGTTGTGCGCGGTTTGGGCTCCAGGCTTTAGGCAGCTTCAGGCCCCGAAGCCTCAGATTCTAAGGGGCGTTGCCAAAAGTCACTTAACCGAAGTAGCCCTCTAGGAAGCAAAGGCCCCACACGCAAGTAGGGCGAGGGGTGTTGTTTGTTTTTTTTGGCAGGGTGTGTCCACCTTATGGGGTTTAGGGTTGTCTTGGGGGTCTTTGAGGGCTTAGGGCTGTTTTGGGGGGGTCTTTGGCGCTGGCTTTTTCCTCGAGAGAGCGGGGGAGCGCTCTCTGTAAGCAGAGGGAAATTCGACGTTTGTGTCCGTCAGCCGAGTTTAAATTCCCGAAACGGTCTCTGTGCTGAGGGCCCAAAATGCAAACCTCGAGCCTTCCCCCAAGTCAGTAGAAGGGTAAGAACATGGGCTGCCAACAGACTGCTCGAGCAGATTTTTTGGGGAGAGGGGAGTCAGCTTATGCTTGCGACGGAGAAAAGAATTCAGGATTGGGCGCCGCTACCGGGATAGGGGGATAGGATGTCGACCAGGAGGGAGGGGGGGTTGAGCGGGGGGCGGGGGGGGGCGGAGGGGATAGCACTTCACTAAACTCAGCAGGGGAAGATGTGGGTGATGGCGTAAGGCTGCACTGGAGTCACTGGGGCCCCTGAAGTGGCGTCATTGCAAGGGCATGAAAAGACTGGGTCTTCACCAAGGTGGCGTTGGCCGTGGGCTTCCTTTCGCTAGCAAAGTGGCTCCGATAATCTTGGCCCCCACCCCCTCCTTCCCAATATAGCTTAGATTTCAAACGTAGGTCCACATCTTCTGAAGCACAAGCTTTCTGAAAAGCAGTCTGCCTAAAAGCATAGCAGTGCCCTGGAACCACCGCCTAGATTTGTTTCTGCTGTTGATGTTGCTGCCATTGTTCGTTCTTATGCTTGGCGATTTAGTGTTGGGCTTTGGGGATGATTATGATTCTTCTTGTTGTTGCGGGGATTATTATGCTTCTTCCTGTTGTTGCGGCTGGTCCTTCTATGCTTGTTCTCATTGTTCTTGCTTTTGATGTTGGTGTTCAGAGCTTTTGGTGAGCTTACGGATTAACAGGGTCAAGGTTGTCTTTCGAAACCCTGACACCCTAAGCACCTAAATCCTATAGCCCTATGACCTATAGAGGTTCAGTATCTATTTTCAGCTTTCTCTCCCCCACTCATTCCTGATATTCCCCGAATACAAACCCTAAGCCCTAAAACATCAACCACCCAAAACCCTCTTACCCTAAGCCTCTACACCCTAAACCCGGAACCTGCACTTCGGGCTTTGTCGGCTTAGAGATTATCCTGGGACAGCGCTGTCCCACGATCTCCAAGGCTGGCAGCCTTTCACAGCGCCCAAGCCCCCCCAAGCCCTAAACCCCGAACCGGAAGCCCTAGGCCGAGAAGGGAGTTAGTTGCAATACACACTGACGCAGTGAGTACCACGAATACCGTTAAGCCATGTCGATGCTTTTTCCAAATACAGAGGGAAACAGGAAACTGAAACACGCGCATGGCAGCTTCAGGGGAACTTTGGAAATGCAAAACCAGGCGCTCTCATGCGAACTGGGCAGACGCACATACGAGCACAAGTGAATTCGTTGGCGCACGGCAAAACAAAAGTATCACGACCATGCACTTTCAAAATCCGAGCTGCAAGCTCGATTCGAGGATCCTGTCGCAGCCGGCAGCCCTTAAGACGGGGGGGTGGGGGTCTTGGCGCCAGTACATGCGGAGTTGTCCCTGGGTGACAAAATCGGATGCGTGGTGAAATGTTGTCATCACTTCTTCTATCTGTGTGCAAAGGCAACAGCGAATATCGGCCATCGCGTGAGCGGGGCAATATGATTCGGATTTAATCAACAAGCGGCCGGTTGAAACGAAAGTTTTGCAAGTGAAGGCTTCAGGTACTGTTGAGTGAAGAGGCATCATCTACGGTGCCACCAACTCCCCTGCCCATGTGGTCGGACCATCTTTACTCTTGGGGTGCCTGTTTTGCCTTTGTTTTGGCCTGGGCTCCGGGGGAGCCGTTTCCGCTCCGATCGCTCTTGGCCAAGTAAGCATAGTGTGCCTCACGTTGGACTGCTTCGAGCAAACCATTGATCCACGTGATGTTCTTTTGCGCGCTCCAGCCTCCGCTGTTGCGAACCGGATACGTCCCTGAGAAGGTCACCAGGCGGTGGATCGAACGGGACTGCGTGATGATCTGGATAAATGGGCCGCATACTCCCTTTCCTCAAATATTCGAATCCCACGACCCCCTAATGACAGATGCACCATTATTGATATTGCGTCATTTTTGCCCAGAATATTTGTTATTGCGGGTTAGAAGGGGCGGTGCTCCAGTGTTATTGCTCTAGTGTTATGACTTTTGGAATGGCTTGTACTAACCAGGAACTGCCCACCGGAACCAGTCCTGATTTTCCATGAGAGGTTTGGCTTTAGTTGTTTTCCCGCCCATTCCTGCATGCCTTACATGGGCTTCACCTTATCTAAGCCCGATGGCCCAGAAATCTCCTGGACTGTATGGTTTCGCGAACCGTGAATCTCTAAACCCTAAAAATGAAGTTGGTGCGGTAAGGGGGGCCCTCTTCCGAGTCTCGCGCAGATTTGTGGCGTCGGCTGCCTCACCCTGGTTCCCGGCCTTGTGTGAAGAGTCGTGTGCCAAGCACGCAGCTTAGAGTTTAGGGCTTCAGGGCTTGTAGGATTGTAGGCTTGCAGGCTTTAGGGATTCGGCTTTCGATTGTGGAGTTAGGGGTCCAAGAAGCCCTACCTGCCGAAAGCCCTTGTGGGCAAAATGCAGTAGGGTAGGATTTTGGGTTTATAGAAATGGTGTAGGGTGTGTCCGGAGTTCCGGGGTTTTGGGGAGTTTGGTTTTTGCTTTCACCGAAATCGCGCTGACTTCGTTTTGGAGAAGCTGGGGCTTTGGAGAGCTTTCGGTATTTGGGTTCTTTGAAGGATTCTGGTAGCCCATCGACATAGTCTTAAACTTTCAAACATGGTCCCCCCTCGACATTGCAAGTTCTCAGCGAATGACATTCAGTTTCAGTTTACCCTGGCCATGAGGGTTTAGGGTTTAGGGACGTAGAATTTTCCACCCTAAGACCTAAACCCTCCCAGGGTCCTAAGGGTGGTCTGGGCCCCCACAAAAAGAACCCGAGAAATAAGGGACTATTTTCATGTAGGTTCATAGAGCCCCTGATTTGGGTTAAAGAGGATCTTCTTTAGGCAAACATGCCAGGGTTAAAAGGCCAATGAAAGGTATGGCTTGTTAAACCACTCCAGCTCGGCGATTTTCTGGAGGGATCGTATGTCATGGTCATGGCCTACAGCAATAGGGCGTAAGTAGGGCTGTTGGACGTCTGGGGTTGTAGGGCTGACGGTTCAGGAGTTCAGCCCTTGCTGGTGCAGGGTTCAGGGTCAGGGAACCCTTAAAGTTCTCACAGAAGCCCACCCTGGCCGAAAAGCCTGAGGTAAAGAGCATGAGGCAAACCCTAAACCCTAAAAGAAGATGTTGGGTGGGCCCTGACAGCAGATCTTGGGTGCGCAACCCTAAACCCTAAACCTGAACCCTAACCTAAAAGAAACTCTAAACCGAAAGAGCACATTAAGAAAAGACACAGCTGGCCCCAAACAGAATGACAAGAATCACCGCAGAGCAAAAGAGAGGGAGCAAAGGAACACCAACACAAACAGACACAGATTACCCATAAAAAAGAGGCACAAGTAATCGAATTCCAAGATTCAGGGATGCGCCAGAAAAAAGAGAAGAAAAATGGCAGTTCGCCCCTCGGACACACAAGGCCATGGCGCTTGCCGAGCTCTTCGAGAAAGAAGCTGAGGCGGCAAGTTCTGGGCTGGTGCTTGTGGGGTAGTACAGGGGTATATAGGGGCCATGTAGGGATGATAGGGTTTAGGGCCTCAGGGCGAGTGAATCCGCTGCAACTGTCCATACACTCATGTCCTCGCACCCAAACAGCGCTAACTGAGTTCAGGGCAGATGACTTGAGGAATGGATTCAAAGACTTGGAGTTTTGGAATTGGGCCCTAAACCCCAAACCTCCACAAGGGAGGGGGGGGGGGGAAGGGGGGAGAGAGGGGGGAGGGGAGGGGGGAGGGTGGAGGGTGTAGGGGGGAGGGGGGGGGAGGGGGCCAAATGAACCTTGTAAATGCATAGGCGTTTTCCCAACAAATCCTAGGGGGCTTTCCACCTCACAGATTCAAATCGGAGGAAAGCAATTGCCTCACGCTGCACAACCCAGACGTGCACCTCTAAGCTGCGACAGGAACTTACGAATGCCGACCTCCTTTTGGTGCGAGGCCTTTCGCCACGTGTTTTAGGGTCTTGTGATAACGTTAAGGCACTGGCTAGATTGCAGACTTACTAAGGAGTTCGGGTTTTTGGAAGCCATGTAGCGTTGCATGGAAGATGTTTCAGTTTCCACGGAGTCCTACAGCGTGGTGATTGCGGGCTTGGCTTCAAGTCAACAGTCATTCAGGCAGAGTCAAGGATCTGGGACGGTCGAGGCTTTGCTTCGGAGTTCGGCCGCAGTAAGGCCAATATAGGCCACTTTACCTACATATGCATTCATGCAGGCTTCATCTCAGTATTGTACTTGCACGCAAAGGAAATTGCAGAGAGGGGGCATGGTAGAAAGGGTTCTCAAGAAACTTATGACCCCAACACGTCATAGCGTGCACATTTTGTACATTCTTCATCTTTGTCGTTAAGATTTCTCTTGCACCAACATGCCTTGCTTGGTGGTGCAAGTCTCCGTACGAGTTGCACCAGGTCTGGGCTTGTAAATCTCAACTTCATGGAGAACGGCGCACACAGCTTCGGGCTTCGGGAGATTGAAGGACCTGCAATGATCTTGATTAACAAGCCCAACAAGCCCGTAGTTGCCTTAGTTCATAGAACCACTCAATTGGGCGAGCCGACCACTAGTGCTGGACACGCTCGTGGCAGGGCGCGCTGCTGGAAAGAAGGGTCCCAATTTGCTGCTAGAAAGGCGGTTGTGGTGTTTGGTTTTGCGTGTGGGAGAGAATTCAGCCTATCACTGCGGGGCAGCATGGGTTAGTCCTAAGGCTCCAAGGGTCAACTGGCCGCAGTCTTTCAACAACCGTCGTCGTCGTCGTAGTAGTAGTAGTAGCAGTAGTAGCAGTAGTAGCAGCAGTAGCAGTAGCAGTAGCGGTAGCGGTAGCAGTAGCAGTAGCAGTAGCAGCAGCAGCAGCAGCAGCAGCAGCAGCAGGAGCAGTAGTAGTAGTAGTAGTAGTAGTAGTAGTAGTAGTAGTAGTAGTAGTAGTAGTAGTAGTAGTAGTAGTAGTAGTAGTAGTAGTAGGTAGTGGTAGTGGTAGTAGTAGTAGTAGTAGTAGTAGTAGTGGTAGTAGTAGTAGTAGTAGTAGTAGCAGTAGCAGCAGCAGCAGCAGCAGCAGCAAGTAGCAGCAGTAGCAGGAGCAGGAGCAGTAGCAGCAGCCGTCACCGTCGTGGAATTTGCTGTCGTTTGCAGACAGACCTGGAACACTGGACCCGAAATCTCCGAGTAAGACTCGCTCGCTCTTGTCCGCCAGACATGCTTCGGGCCTTGGCCGCGAAGAGGAACCGGCAGGCATTGCGTAGGGATGAGGTTGGAATTTATGCGTGAAGTTCATGTTAGGCTGATACGTGGAGCGTGCAGCATAGTGATTGTTTCCGTTTGTGTGGTGATACAGAAGAGCTGGGCTATAGTGCGCGGATTTGCCATCGGCATATGGATGAACAGGAATGGTGTACGAGAGACATGTGCGCTGCCCAGATACGACATAGCCAGGGGAATGACAAATAGATATGGCACAGGGGTTCTAGCGTTTGTGTTGCATCTCTAGATCCTGAGCCTTCTGGAGTCCTTGCAGGCGCATTGCTAGCCCACGCCCCAAACCAACAACCTGTCAAGCACATGCGGCAAAATAGGACACCCAACGCATAGGTTGGTTTTCGTCGAGAATGCGACATATCCTGGACCCTTCTCCAAAAGCCTTCATGACTGAGGCCCAACAATAAATTAGACAAGGCATTTGCTGCACAACCCTTGGCTCAATCATCAACCATCATATGTTTCATGGCCTTGATTCACGAGTCTTAACATCCCTAGAAGCATGGACTCAGCCGCTGTCCGTCCTAAGTCCAGCAGGCCTTTTTCTGCAAATCCCCTTCCGAGGCTCAGCCTTCCGCTCAACTTGGGGTTTCAGGGCTCAGGCGGAAGAACTTCTAGCTCCATGATCAGTAGCTTACTTGGAAGCTGCTAGGCGCGGATATCGGGCTGCTTGCAGACATCTTGTGACTTGCGGTTAGGTTTAAGCCTCACGACCTCATAGTTATTTGACACATTGACTGTCGTTCATCTAGGGCTTAGAGTCGGATTTTGTAGGAGTGAATGCGGCAACTCGGAGTACGTTCACGAAGAGCATGGAAACTCATGGCAGGCCAACTGTGCAGCAATCTCATGATTTGGGAATGCAAAGAGTGCGCCGCACTACTGTTAGCCGAAGCAAGAGTACTAATCACAAGAACAGCCCTCCGTCGCCCCCCCCTCCCCCCTCCCCCACCCGCTGCTCTTCGTGCAACGCAATGGGAGTTGTCTTGATCCATGTCTAGTTGAGCTTCAACAGAAGCCGCGCAAAACACAATGCAAACCTGCCTAATCTATCCCTGGGTAGGTTGAGTTAATCTCTAGTTTGACAGGCGGATGTGCCAAACTTGCCAGAGTAAATAAACTCAAACTTTCGAGGAAATGGGCCAGGGGGGGTGGGGGGGGGGCCTGTTTTGAATGGTTCACAGGAATATTATTATTTGCGCGGGGTGGGGGGGGGGCCTTGGGCGGTGCGGGACGAATTGTCGGCTTTACCTACGAAATTATTGGTCAACATTCAGACCCTTAGTGAGTACCGACTGAAATCCTTCGCGAAGGCAAGAGGAATGCGCCACAAGATGTAGGTATCGTCTCACATCGTGAAGCCCAGCCCCCAAACAGGAGGAGCCCGAATTGTCCTGGATGGAGTGGCACCGCATCCAACGACTGTTGCAGGCAGTTCAGCTTTGTAGGGTTAGGGTTGGGGAAGCCGCAGCCCTAATGTGCATACATTTCATTATGTAGGTCCTCTGTTGCTGCAAAAGGGGGATTTACAAAAGGGGTGATGGCGGCTTGGATTGGGGTCTCTCGAAGGTTTCCGAAGATGGTGTTGACTGCTGGCTGCTTTCGTCGTAGATCGGATTGTACAAGTATTGTTTAGGCCCGGCGCATGTTGGAGGAAGGGTCTTTCAGCCGCGGGGTCAAGGTATGAGTTAAAGCTCGGCTGGTCTCTCCACAGAGTGAGCAGTCTCTCAAGGAGCTTTTGCGGGTTTCTTGAAGGGGCATTTTCATCGCAGAGTTGTTGCTCACGTTGGCTTTTCGACAGCTTGCTTCTTGTAGCAAGCTGAAAGAGACCGGCCAAGGTGCGTTTTAGTTCCTGGAGATTGGGATGCTGTCATAGTTTGCAATATCGCTTTTGTGGGCCGGTCTTTAGAACTAACAACATCTCAAGTCAGGGCCCGGGCATATTGGGCATATTAGGGAGCTTCAGAGCTTAATAAACTGTCAAGGTTGCGACTTTGCATGTGCGACCCTGCCAAAAGCTGCGTCACTTGTACTCGCACTGTTCTCACTGCGACTTAAAGTAAGAAGACATCCTTTTGCAGTCAAGCACGTGCGCTCAATTCTACCAGGCCATGTCTGGACCCCCTCATGGTCTTGTCGCTTCGTAGGCTGTATTCTTGCGCTCCTACGGTTGCGCGGCCCTATCCTGCTGCTAAGTACCGTAGGGTGGGTACAGTTGCTCCATTCGCAGTGTGGTCACGTCGCTCACAGCTCAAGGCATCCCCCCTGAACAGTGGTGTGATCCAGGACTCTGGGCTCCGGAGCTCCCCGCTTGTCCCCCCCCTTGGTCTGCTCCGTCGAAACCAAAGCTCTCCAGCGAGCTCGATCTAGCAAACCGACTGCGGCTAAACCCTCGGGATGGAGCACTCACGCTCAATGGCCATCTCCACGCACCTTGTCCTCTGTCAGAACCACTTTCAGTTGCCCCCGCTGGACGTTTGCCCTGCCCCTGGTGACCATCGGGCCCACGGCCGCTGGAACATGGGCTGCTTAGCCTGGCGCCTTTCCGAGTTTCATCATGTTTCATCATTCTTCCTCTGACTGGTGTTGCACCGGGCAGCAATCCGGTAGCAATCCGGTACCAATCATGCCCCAAGGCCTCCTCTGCCCTGTGCTTTTATCCGAATTGCGCTAAAGCTTTAAACATACGTAGTCTCCACAGTGTGTGCGTCCAAGACCGATGTGGTGAGAGGAGCGGCTTGAAAGCATCAGTACTAGTGTGGCATGAGCGCCAAAGAGGTGTTGCCACTCACCAGAGCAGTATGAAGAGACTGCATGACAATGCATGACATGCATTGTAGCAATGATTCGCCGGGTTAGTCAACACAAGTTTCAAGATGGCCTTGAGAGTCGAGCAAGTTGAGACACGCCATTGATGGCAGGCCGATGCGGCGCCACCGCCTGCACAAGGCCTTCTAGGGGGGACTGGGACTTCGTTGATGGGCCTTTGATGGGATGTTCTTGTCGGAAGGCCAGGCAGCAAGCTGTTGGGATCCGATGTGTCAGAGAGTCAGGGACTGCAAAACAGCCACACACGCTTGGTCTCAGCTCTGACCCTTTCCTACGCTACACGCGGTCAAGGACTGGAAGTATGCAAGGGCAGTCAGGGAGCTGATGGCAGCTGTGATCAATGGATGCTGCGTGGTTTCACTGCAGGGTTCCCTGGGTTTAGGGTTTAGGGAGCTGAGGGTCTAGGATTTCGGGTTTGGGAGCTCAGTTAGGATTTAGGCCTGGGGCGTGAGGTTCCCTAGGGTTTAGGGAAGTTGAACCGCCCTAGCCGGTTGCCACTCGAACCTTACACCCTAGGCCCTAAATCCTGAACCCTAAACCCTATAAACCCTGGGCCCAAGCTGCAGGCGTGCCGAAAGCAAAGCCAAGACCGCCGGCTCTAAGCTTAAACTTTGTAGTTGAGTTGGGGGTCTCCGAAATTTGGGGCACCTTATTCGGATCCTAGAAGGGAAACCTACTACTTGGGGTCTATAACATTGGTCCCATATTTTCGTAAACCCCAGTTGAGTTGAGGCGTTGTACTTGGAGGTTCACGGGCACTTATCACCTAACTATACAATTATTCATGTGCGTTTATGAAGCATTAAACATTAAACATATTAGGGGACCTCGGGAAGTTACAGTTGCAGTAAGGCTTGGGGCAGCAGTACCCATGAACCTGCAAGTACGGGGCACGGCCTACGAGCTCAAAACCCAAAACCCCAAACCCTTCAAGCCTGTATTCTAAACCCTCCGCTCTCAACCCCTAAGTTTTTCACTCAAGGTTTTGCAGGGTTTCAGGGCTTACGTAGCGTGTGTACGGGGGGTAGGTTCGAATGCATGTGTGCCACACTTTGCCACGGAGTATGGCCACTGTCTTGTGTTTGCAGCCTTGACAGTCCTTGTGAGCGCGACCATCCATACCTGAGCGTTGTTGCCACTCTGCCGGGACCACAAATGGCTTTGGACCATCGTAGCGCAGCACCTAAGCTCTTGAAGCATGTGGTCCTAGCTTTCACGCTTTCATTGGACCCCCGTATGACATGCTTCCCATGAAATCAATAGCACTAGCAGAGTCCCTGAGATACACCCTAAACCCTAATCCTAAAAGTCCAGGTCGATCACCCTTCGGAAGCAGGAAGCCCAGTTGTGGCTATCGCTTTTCCCTGGCAACTTGGGCGTTTAGGGTTTAAGGCTACTCAGAATCGGAGTTTTTCTCCTGCATCCGCGCAGAGCGCCCCAGCGGTTGGACCACGATGCCCTAAACCTTCAACCTCAACCCATCTTAACCCCCAACCTTGAAACCAAAACCCTAAACCCTGAATGCCCCTGGCATCTCGGGCCGAGTTTTGGCCCGAGTTCAGGATGTGCTGGTGGAGGGTTCAAAGTTCCTTTATGTTTGGGGTTTTATGCTCATGTTGTTTTGAGCGTCGTCGTGCTGGGGGTCGCGAACTGCATTCGGTAGGGCAGAAGCTGCAGAAAGATTGTTGGAACATCCAAAGCAAACTCAAACAAACTGAAATACACGCTTAACAAAGCTAACACGACGATCAAAGCACATGTAGCTTTGTTTCCTAGCGCCAGCGTGTTTCGCGGACTTCGTTTTTGTGTTTGATATTTTGGAGGCGTTTCGTCCCTGACATGCTCGCATGCTTTCCGCCTGCTCGTCGTCCTGCAGTTCTCATCCATCATGCTGTGAGTCCTGCTTACAGGGTCGGACCGTCTGTACATGATAACACAATTATAGACTATAGCGTTTGAGGTTTGTCTCTTGAAGGGCACCAGCACCCTCGCTTCGCACTGCCTGGAAGTAGGGACATGCGCTTGCTGGGATCTGCTGCTCCGATTTCGTGCGCTAGCTACGTCTTCCTCGTAGGTGGGTTGGCGTAGCAGACAGATGGTTTCTTGTCACGTCTTCCTCATAAGTCGGTTGGCGTGCCTTCTCGAGTATGTGCCGACACACGAGCGCATGCTCGAGCCGCACTACAGATGTGGGGTTCACGTGGGGTTCGTATCTTGAATTGTGGAGATCTTTTTTTGAATTTTGTGGGTACTGCGCAAGCCCTAAAGCCCTGAGATTCTTGATGTGTCACTGCAGAATCAGGATGGTGCTGGGACGTCATCGTCCCGCGCTGGTTCAAAGGAAACGCATCAGGCAGAGCCCTCAGAGGAGGGTTTGACTCGGCTGGGTCCAATGCATTGCAAAACTGAGGCTCAGAGCTTTGACAAGTCTTGCGGCCAGGTTCTGTCCGGCTTGTTTGGAGAAAGAAATCAGCTCTGTTCTCCTGTAAGCAGCGCTTGGCTTGTCGAGAACGGACTGACAAGCAGGAAGCAGAGGACGACTACCTCAAGCAACGGCCATGGGTTCCTTCCGCCAAGAGCAGTCAAGGCCACGAGCTGTTTTTTCGTGTGGCAACGTACTTAGTACTTGTATCAGACATCGCTGTCCAAGAGTGGGCACTCATTGGCTGAGTATGGGTCAGGTGCCAGGAAGCGGCAACAAGACCGGACAGCTGCGGCGAACGAGGCTCTGCAACACAACATTTATTGAACTAAGGTTGAACGACATTCCAACATTTTCCAACTACATGGACATGGAAGCTGGAGAATCTGTACAAGCCTGTGATGATAGGCCCAGGCATCCGCTCAGAAAGAGGCTGAGGCAGAGGTGGAGTCGGGGGGGCTTCCATCAGAATTTCAGTTGCACGTGACATGAGCCTTGTGAGCCTGCGCTGCTGTAACTGCAGGCTCGTCGAGAGGCAGCGCGACGGCTGGAAGAGCAACTGCCCGAGGTTCGCTTGAGCCTGGAAGAACGTGTTTCTTCGATGAGGAATGGCAAAACACAGAATAGCGGAATAGCGCCTCCCCCAACAAAAATCAACACCTCAAGGCATAGGAGTATCGGGCTCTTCGAGCGAATCAGGGCTTCGCTATCCGGAGTATTGGGTTTCATTGGCTGACGGGTATGGCAGGGTGAGGGTTGAGGGTGGTCACGCGGGTGGGCCGTCATGTCAATGTAAGAGGCACTTGCTCTTTTTTGGGAACCTTGCGTGAAGTTGAAAGCCCCGAAGTTGAAAGCTTCCTGTTAAGCATCGCTGCGCTTAGGGTCTAGAGCGACTTCAGACATCCGTAGTCCCCTCCTAAATCAACCCTATAGGACTTCAGTCTCAACATAAACACGCGAAACCCTCACCCCAAAAGGACCAACCCCCAAAAGCCTGGGCCCAAGCCTCTGAAGTTGCCTGAAAGGCGGAGCCGCGTCCAGCAGCGCCATGGCTGGATATGCCCTGTGAAGTCGACTTCCTAAAAGTCCCTATAACCGTAACCCTGGGTGGGGGGGTTTGAGAACCTCTAAGCTCCTGAATCTTGAGCCCTCTGTGGGAGGGACCTTAGGTTTCCGGATTCAGGAAGAAACACCCTAAATCGTAACAACTCGGAGGCCTTGTGTTGGACATGTTTGGCAGGCGGGGCAGCTTGTTGGACAGGTGTAGATCTCCAGAATAGGCATAGTGGGCTCCCAGACCTGACTGAAAAGAAGAAGAACTGCGGAAGTTAAATACTTCACATGAAACAAGGCAGGGCGAAGACTCACAAACATGGCTTTTCATGGGTTCCTTATCCTACACCCCTGTTACACCCCCCCAGGCTCCCCCTCAACCAGGATTACGAGATGTTTAGGGGACAGCGGTCCAAATGTAGTGACTTAGTGTTCCGCAATTTCATATATAGATTCGACATTGCTTGTACGTGTCCTGTTTTGAACGAACCCGTCGGAATCATGTTTTATGTTTGGACGACTCGAGCAGGATGTGGGGGTTCATCTGAAGGTCAGTTGGCTTCTTTTGGAGGGTTTCCTTGAGAAGGACCAAAATATAGAAAGTTCTTGTGCGTAATGGGAACAGGATTTTGATCAACTGCCATGTGTATTGGGTTTTGTATTGGCTTTTGCGGCTTGGGACGCGTGGTTGCCTTGGATTGTAGGCAAGAAACCACAATAGTACTGGTCCTACCATCCAGACACTGACAAAACAACGCTGCCTGTCTCATTGCGGGTGCGCGCGCGCGGCGACCACTAATTGATGTTGCCCCCACTTGCCCCACTTGCTTTTCCAGAATGGCTACTTGATGCTGCCCCACTTGCCCCACTTGGTGGCCGGGAAGACTTACTTGATTTTGCCCCACTTGCCCAACTTGCCTCACTTGCCTCGCATGGCTTCAACGGCAAGGGGGGCAGAGCTGACCCACCACAAGTCTGCCTCAAACCGGTCACTCTTTGAGGGCTCCCCCCCCCCCCCCAGCTGCCAGTCCAACCCCTCAACTTCCAACTCCCAACTCCCAATCGCTTTCTGAGGGGTCTGGGAGGGTTTAGTGCGTTAGGGCCTCAGGGCATCCAAGGTTCGAGAGGAGCGTTTGCCACACACACTGCGCTGGCATGAGTTTGGTGGAGTTCTCACCGAGGTCAACACACCGGTGGTTCCCAGCGGATGCCTCAGCCCATACTATAGGGGTCAGGAAAAATGCTAAGAATATTTCTTTGGGGTCTCCTTTTTTAGTTATACTATAGTAACCCCCCAAAAGCCTACTACTGCAGCAACTCCTGGAGGAATGAACGGATGCTTTCTGGCCCTACTTTGCTACTGTTTGCTTAAGAACCTCTCCCCCCCCGGGCAAAAAAAGACCCTCATAAGCAAGATAGGGATTCGCATTCTTTGTTTTTTCCTTTATGTTTGGGGCTTCTTCGGCAAACAGAAGGTTAGGGGAGCAAGTGCCGGGGTATTGCACATGGCAGTCCACCTGCTCGTCCTTTTCTAGCAGTGCAGGCTCACGAGAAACACCCTAAACCCTAAACACTAAACCCGAAACCCTAAACCCTACACCCTGATTTAGAGCGCAAAAACCCTCAGCATCCCAGGTATGCCCGTCATCGCCAGCGGCAACATGAGGCTGGAGCCGGGCTTCCCAATCCGACACCCTTAGCGTTTAGGGTTTAGGGTTTAGGGTTTCGGGTTTAGGGTTTAGGGTTTCGGGTCTAAGAAGTTGTCATGGGGTTCTGCCTTTACGTTGCTTCTGTGGCAGGGGAATCGGTGGATGTAGAGAGCACTTGCTTCTTTCAAGCCCCTCAAACCCGTGCAGTAGACCCTGAACCCCGAAACCTCAACACCCAAAACCCCCCAAAACCCCAAAACCCCCCCAACCCCCGCTCAAACCCTCCCCAGACCCCCCTAAACTCCACGCAAAACCCCCCAACCCCCCGCCAAAAAATCCCCCCCCCCCCCCAAAAAAAAAAAAAAAAAAAAAAGATCACCCCAAACCCCCCCCTGGCGGCCAAGGTCCAGCCGAGCGCTGGAAGCCGAAAGAAAGCGAGAGGAGCTGCAGGCGCAACATGTGGAGGAATGTTCAATGGCTTACCCAACGGCTCCTGTGTGGGTAGTATACTAGACTCCCTATAGCGAACCCAAAATGATGGGGACAAGTTGCCCGCTGCCTGTGTCGGGGGCGTTTCTTGCATTGCTGAGAAGAGGCAGTTCCAAATGCTGGCGGGCAGCGCGTTCCAATTGAGATCACGCAGGACGACGCTTGGCTGCAAGATTGGGACAAGTTGCATGTTGCCTGTGTCGCGGGGCGTTTCTTGCATTGCTGGGAAAATTAAAAGGCAGTTCCAAATCCTGGCGGGCAGCGCGCTCCAATTGAGATCACGCAGGACGACGCTTGGCGGCAAGATTGGGACAAGTTGCATGTTGCCGGTAAAGAGGTTCTTTGTCTTTCATGTTCTATTCCCATTTCTTCTTTGTGCTTTTCTTCTTTTTCATATGTTTAATCTATGTTTTCTATCTTCTAATCATCCTTTAAAGAATTCCACTAAGAATCAAATAGCATTTTTCCTTCCGCCCCTGGTCAAGATTCCTATGGAAACATATTAATCTACAGTCCAAATGTAGTGTTCCGTGATTTCATATAGATTCGACATTGCTTGTAAGTGTCCTGTTTTGAACGAACCCGTCGAAGCATGTTTTATGTTTGGACAAATGAGGAGGATGTGGGGGTTCATCTGAAGGTCAGTTGGCTTCTTTTGGAGGGTTTCCTTGAGAAGGACCAAAGTATAGAAAATTTTTGTGCGTAATGGGAACAGGACTGCCATGTGTTTTGGGTTTTGCGGCTTGGGACGCGTGGTTGCCTTGGATTGTCGGCAAGGAACCAAAGTACAGGTCCCACCATCGAGACACTGACAAAACAAAGCTTACTGTATCATTGCAAAAAGCAATGGAAGGGTCATGGGCGGTGCTATAAGCAAATGGCACAGGTCTTAGGTGGTGCTATCAGCAAAGAGAGTGGGAATTGGGCTGTGCTACCAGCACATGAAATGAGTCATGGGCAGTGCTTTTTGCACATGGAAAGGGTTTTAGGCGGTGCTACAAGCAAATGGGAGGGGAATTGGGCGGTGCTGCAAGCAAATGAACAGTCACGGGTGGTGCTGAAAGCAAATGGAAGGGGTGTAGGCCGGGGCTAGAAGCAAATGGAATGGGAAGTGAGCGATGCTGCAAACAAATGAAGAAGGGTCATGGGCGGTGCTACAAGCAAATTGAAAGTGTCTGGGCAGAGCTATGGTGCTGGTGTAAGCAAATGGAATGGGAATTGGGCGATGCAAAAAGCAAATGGAAGGGTCATGGGCGGTGCTATAAGCAAATGGAAAGGGTTTCGTGCGGTGCTATAAGCAAAAGGAGTGGGAATTGAGCTGTGCTGCAAGCACATGAACAGTCATGGGCGGTGCTATAAGGAAATGGAAGGGGTGAATAGAAGGGGAATTCGGCGGTGCTATAAGCAATGACTTGGGTCATGGGCGGTGCAATAAGCAAATGGAAAGGGATGCTGCTAGGAGCACATGGAATGGGAATTGGGCGGTGCAAAAAGCAAATGGAAAGGGTTTCGGGCGGTGCTATAAGTAAATGGAATGGGAAGTGAGCAAGGAGCAGTCATGGGCGGTGCTATAAGCAAATGGACGGGGTGTAGGGCGGTGCGAAAAGCAAATGGAAGGGGAATTCGGCGGTGCTACAAGCAAATGAAAGGGTCATGGGCGGTGTTATACGCAAATGGAAAGGGTCAGGGGCAGGGCTATGATGCTGCTGTAAGCGCATGGAATGGGAATTGGGCGGTGAAAAAAAGCAAATGGAATAATTGATGTTGCCCAACTTGCCCCACTTGCTTTTTCAGAATAGCTACTTGATGCTGCCCCACTTGCCCCACTTGGTGGCCGGGAAGACATTTTGCCCCACTTGCCCAACTTGCCTCACTTGCCTCGTATGTCTTCAACGGCAAGGGGGGCAGAGCTGACCGACCACAAGTCTGCCTCAAACCGGTCGCTCTTTGAGGGTTTGCTCCCCCCCCCCCAGCGGCCAGTCCAATCCCTATACCCCCTTCCAACTGCCAACTTCCAACTCCCAACTCCTAATCGCTGCCATGGCTTTGGCAATAAGGGCAGGCTCTGACCCAATCACAAGTCTGCCTCAAACCGGGCTGTCTTTGAGGCAGACTTGGGCAAGCGGGGGGCAAGTGTGGCAATTTGGGCAAGTGGCAGAAATCTTCGCTGCTAGCACTGGGCAAGTGGGGCAAGTGGGGCAATGTCGTTTTCCTCGAAAGGACGAGAGCAAGCGGGGCAAGTGGCAGAAAACAGTTCCCAGTTCCCGGTGCAGGTTTGCACGCCCGCTGTACTGTCTTGAAACGCACAAAATCCACTCGTAATTCACAGCCAGCCTTCTTGTGACCGTCTTTGCTCATCTTCGCAAGTCTTGCATGAAATGTCCCTTCCCTTCCTGCTTCGTAGTTGCAATCATCCAGCTCATGGTGATAGCATATCCAATAAGCCTTGTTGACCCCCCCCCCCCCCCCGCGAAGCCCGCAAGTCCGTCACAACAGGCCAATGCGACCGTGTCGGAAGCCCTCAGGTGGGAGCCGTCAAACAGATTGTCCAACGTTTGACACATTCCCTTCAGACTCCAATTTGAAACTTAGCATTTCAATGTTGCCGCTGGGCACAAGGGTTTCGCTGCAAGCATTCTCCTGCCAGGCCCAATGCAGCCAGGCTGAATCCAGATGCAGCCGTCGAAGCCTCAGATCTGAGTGGGTCGATGGAGTCCTACCCCATATATTTTGGGCTGGAGTCAGAAGGGGAGGGTTTTGGATCTGGGGCTTGCTTTAGGGTCCAGATTTTTTGGGGGGCTTGTGAGGTCGAAGATTTCGTGAGGGTCTAAATGGGGCAGGGTAGCAGCAAGGCAAGTCCAGCCCGAAACCCTAAACCCTGAACCCGAAAGGTCCCCGCTTGCTGTTTAGGGGAGTTTCCTCGGGCCTCGAATGTGGATGCAATAGAATTCCAAGGCTGCAGATATGTACATATGTCTGGGTAATTCTCTAAGGGTCCCTTTTGGGGTCCTTAGTTTGAGGGTGCCGTAAACAACAGGGTGCCCTTGCATGTATACGTATCTCTCTCTTGCTCGTCGCGGCCGCGGCCATGTGAGGTGTTCGTCCCTATGCAGGAGGTCAGCCAGTACCTCCCAAGCGTTCCGCACGGCCCTCAGCCAAATGCGGGAGGCGATAGACATGAAGAAACCCTGGCCCTAAACCCTAAACCCTAACAAGCATAGTGCCGATGCTTCTGTTGGACCAGTGCCTGCTGGACGCTTTGACAACTGTGCTTGCTGCCTATGGCTAAGGTCGTACCTTGTGGTGGATGCCAGCTTTCCGCACAGCCCTCAGCCAAATGTGTTCGGCTAAACAAGCCCCCAAAAGTTCCTTCATGATGCGATTTTGCGCCACCCTCAGAAGTAGGGACGGCAGGCAGTTACGATGCGACTTTGCTAAGGGCTTCGGGCTTCGACTGCGAGTTTTGGGGCTCTATAGTGTAGGGTTTTGAGGGCGGTCCTGAAGATTTCGACGTGGCTCAGGCTTTACTTCTGCATGGCGGAGGCGGCATTCCAGTCTGTTTCGGGTTTCGAGGTTCCGGTGTTTAGGGCTCAGTGTTTACAGACCTTAGCGCGGCCCGTATATTAAACTTCGTAGCCCCGATTACAAGGACCCCCACCTCATTTTTGCAAACCCCCAATCGTGCTTGTGCTGCAGGTTCAGGGGAGTAATTTTGTGCTCGCTTTAGTAGCAGTGATCCTCCTATACACGAGCTCAAATGTGGGGGATGGCGGGGGACCCTTCCTGAAGCCTTTTCGGCCGGAAGCTTTCCTCCCGTCTTGGAGCCCAAAGCCCTCAAAGCTTAAAAAAAACCCTTACGGGGCCCCTAAGGGCCTGAGTCTTTTCTGCCTTCCTGGTTCCCCCCCAGAGCCGGAACTTGAGATGCTACAGAGGTCGGCCGAAACAAGCCCGTGGGCCATCACGAAATTTGTTTGGGGCCTTCTGTCGCAGCCCCTGAAACCCGACTTAGGGTTTAGGGTTCAGGGTTCAGGGTATAGGGTTTAGGGTTGAGCCCTGAGCTGTGAGACTCACACTCTAATCCCTCAACCCTATCAACCCTGAACCCCAGCACCTAACCTCTGAACCCTAGCACCGAACCTTCATACCCTGGACCCTATGAATCCTTGATCCGAAGTAGGGTTTTCAAGTGAGTTGCAGACCATGAGGCCTACTTCCTGCCCTACAACTGCCGCCTCGACACCTGGGGTGGATATGATGGGGGACCGGGAGGGGGGGAGGGGGTTCGGGCGCAATGTTTCGGGGTTTGGACTTAGGGGTTAGGGCAGCTCGAAAACCTGGGAAGGACATGCAAATTGCAGGCGGCTCGGGCGTTTTCTTGGATGGCAGGCGTATAGTGTCGAGGATTGATGAGTCAAGGTACTTGTTTTTTCCGCTACATCACGGTTTAGGGCTTCGGGGTTCAGTCTCTTCACCCCAAACTCTAAGCCCTAAACCGCGAACCCTGCAAAAGCCCTGAAAACCCTGCCCTTAATTCGTGAAACTGGAACTCAGCCATCTGCAACGGCCTCTGGCTCTAAAGCAAACCTGAATCCCCGAAACCCCTAGTGCTTGAGACATTACTTTCAGCCCTTTCTGAAGCGTCAAGTGTCTGACATTTCCCAAACCAAGCGTTAACATGATTGAGGGCGCCTATATTGTAGGATGCAGTTCCATGCAGGATTTGGTGAGACAACGTTCCCAATCTTCCACGAAGAGAGACTTGGCGTCATCGCATCACCCGAAGCCCCAAAGCCCTCAATCCGACACACCAAAGCCTCAGTAGGCCCTCGGGACATTTCATATTTTCCCCTTTTGGTTTTAAGAGGAGCACATGTAGGAATATTTTTTTCAGAGGGTTATAAGGGCCATCCTAGTAGCCTTCCAGCGAGGGGTTCGGCTTATCTATGGTTCAGCGTCGAGCGTCCTGGGCCCCCCCCCCCCATGGTATCCCCCCCCCCCCAAGTCTACTCTACGGTCCCTAAACCCTAAACCCTAAACCCTAAACCCCCAAACCCTAAACCCTAAACCCTAAACCCTAAAACCTAAACCCTAACCCTAAACCCTAAACCTTAAGTCTTAAACCTTAAACCCTAAACCCTAAAACCCTGAACCCTAAACCTAAACCCTAACCCTAAAACCAACCCCCAACCACCCCACAGGGGGGGGGGGATCATCTTAGTACCCCATCCGCGGGGAAAACCCTAAACCCTAAACCCTAAAACCCTAAACCGTAAACCCTAAACCCTAAACCCTAAAACCCTAAAACCCTAAAACCCTAAAACCCTAAACCCTAAACCCTAAACCCTAAACCCTAAAACCCTAAAACCAACCCCCAACCACACCACAGGGGGGGGGGGGGGTACCATTGGGGGGGGGGGGGGGGGGGGGGGGGGGGGGGGGGGGGGGGGGGGGGGGGGGGGGGGGGGCCCGCCGGGGCTGAATCATCTATACGAGGTAGGCTTTTGGGATGTATGTGTTATGTTTTCCTTCTTTGGGTATATAAGGAACCCTATATACAAGTTGTTCAAAGCATTGAAGGGCTAAGCCAGTATAGTGCCTTGCATGAAGGGGCATCTAGGCCATGAACCTGGAGTATGCCCAGCATACCTGGGTTTTCTCTCGGCCCGTTACAGCCTTTACATGAAACCCTGAAACTTGAACCCTTTACCCTAAACCCTAAACCGCAGTGTTAGGGTGGGGCGGGCAGGAGGCCTAAGGGCCTCCCGCGGGAAGGCGCTGTTAGTGACGCCTCGTGATTTACGAGGCGAAGTGTGGGAGGGGGGGGGGGGGGCATCGAGAGCCGCGGTTTAGGGTTTAGGGTGTAGGGTTTAGGGTTTTAAGGTACAAGGCGCAGGGCCTGTAACCAAAGCCCCGCTCTCTTGACCTTACAAAAACTCTGGAGCCTTACAAAGTCTAAGCATCCCTTTTTTGAACCCTGAACCCCTAAATCTACCAGTTGCCCTGTTTTTTGGTGGGGTTCTTGATCATCTTGCTTCGTTTACCCGCGAGCGCTTGCAGCACCCTTTCCGGCTGGTGTGGTCCCACCCGAACCTGCAGAGACTTATGCATCTTAGAGCCGTTCTGACGCTTTACCCGGAACCCCAAACAAACCATCCCTAAACCCTAAACCCTAAACCCTAAACCCTCAACCCTCAACCCTCAACCCTCAACCCTCAACCCTAAACCCTCAACCCTCAACCCTAAACCCTAAACCTAAACCCAACCTAAACCCTACCCCTCAACCCTAAACCCTCAACCCTAAACCCTAAACCCTAAACCCTAAACCCTAAACCCTAAACCCTAAACCCTAAACCCTAAACCCTAAACCCTAAACCCTAAACCCTAAACCCTAAACCCTAAACCCTAAACCCTAAACCCGAACCCTAAACCCTAAACTCTAAACCCTAACCTGCAAGCTGCACTACAAGGCCTTTCAACGGCGTCGTCACATTTGATCAAGCCCAGGCACGGCCGAGAACTCTTTGTGGGTGAGTTTTCGCTGCTTGTTAGACTGGGACCCAGAGTAGGCCCTTATTCCCCTTTTTTTTCGAGGGACTGAAGGAGGGGCCCCTATAAGGGACCTTGGGGGTTATTCAGGGGCTACTGTTGTTTTTGAAGGATCATGTAAGGTATTATGGCCCCTCCTTATTTCCCCTTCTTAAGGGTTCGGTATGAGGGATATAACCCAATTGTAACTGTTCAATTCACAATTTACTAGACTTAGGGGCTCAGGGTCTTGTGGCCGGGTTATAACGAGAGTGATAACCAAGTAGAAACACCTGAACCCATAAAACCCGTACGGTTGACGTAAATTCTAGGGGTGTACAAACAGGTGTAGGAGCTATTTGTGAGCCCTTTTCGGTTTCAGGTTTCAGGGTTGGGCTGGGCTCATGCCTCCAGCGTTTTTGCTAGCCACGTGCCCATCATGTCATCTCTGTAGCGACAATCTGGAATGTCCTGGCTTCCGTTGCCATGGCTCGCGTTGCTCGTAGCACTGCTGAGCAGAGGGGGCTCAGAGAAAGGCGCTGCGTGGGGTCTTAGAGTTCAGGGCTTTCTGAACCCTAAGCCTTACACCTTTTTGCTCAAAGGGATCATGGTATGTTTTGCCCCCCTGCCGAAGCCCTCTGTTTCGAAATGAAGCCGGAGAAGGTTTGTGAAACTGGCCGCGCTTAGCTTCCTGACTTCTCTGGGCTCTAGCTCTCTCCGGGTTCCTGGACCCAAGAACCTCAAAGCCTGAGCAGTTTTTAGGGACCCCAAGGCCTGCAGCTTTCCTGAATCACCCTGCCTTCCTGGTGCCCTTCAGACGAACCTGATAGGGCCACGAACCCGAATGCAGACACATAATACACGACAACCAAGAAGCAAGCAGCGGCACGACACGAGATCCGATCTGAAGCTCATTATCCGTCTCTGTTTTTCAACACAGCAAGGTGCAAAAGCACAGGTGTTTTAATAGACTTTTGAGACGTCAAATAACCGAAAAGCAGGGTTATTCAACAATTTTCGACGCTTTCGAAGCATGACCCAAAAAAGAACCGGAACGCAGGTTTTTCAACAATTTGAAAGAAACATCACACTACCAAAAATATGCCAACACGCAGGCTTTTTCAACACTTACAAACATACCAAAACCCAAAAGGTGCAAAAACGCATAGTTTTCAACACTCTTGACACGTCGCATTACCAAAAAGGGCCAACATTGCAGGTCTTTGCAGCACTTTTCAACCAAAAAAGTCAAAATATGAATCAAACAAGCTCAAACTTCGGAAGGAGCCCTTCCAACGAACACAGCTCAGGCACCTCATCCTTCCTCACTTTTCAAGCAACCATGCCTCAACAATACCTCCAATGACCAAAAAGATGCCGAAACTCAGTGTTTTCAACACTTGTTGAGACAACACATCACCAAAGAAGGTGCAGGGTTTTGCCACACTTATTCAACGCTTTCGAAGCATGACAGAACCACAACATGCCGAAACACAGGGTTTTTTTCATCCCTTTTCAAAACATAACATCAATATAACGGTGCAAAATCACGGGATGTTTCAACACTTTCGAAAGTCACATGACCGAAAAGGCGCCAAAAATGCATCCCAAATATGAGTTTTGTTCCCAAGGGTATGCTCAGATTTTGTCACTCCGTGAACCAAAGTGAACGCCCGCGAACGCTTTCGAAGGAGTCCCCAACCCGGAATCCTAAACCCTGAGATTCTTCAGGAACCCTGGCGACCTGACTCCGTACCTGGCCAAGCTTCCGGAGTGAGATTCCAATCGCAGTTACAACTACCCCAAACCACCAAGAAGGGCTACACCCGATTGTCGTTTGGGATCTTTGCAAGGGAGATATAGGGGTGTATCACAGGAAGATATGGGGATGTATAGGGATAAGACTTCAGGATTTAGGGATTAACTATCTTGTTTATGGCATTCCTTCTGTCTATGCAAAGAGGATCCTATTTCATTCCCGGAGCAATCTGGACGAAGTATACGGATGGTAGTAGGGTTGAGTGCGGAGGGCTTTTGGTTTAGAGGTGTCGGATGCAGTTTTTTTGGGTTTGTGGGTTTGGGTTGTTGTTTTTTAGGGTTGAGGTTTGGAAGTTGCTTCTCAGATTCTGGGTCTCCTTCATTCTGGGCCTTACAGGTTTAGGGTTTACGCAGCGGGCAGCGACTGTTTAGGTGACCTAGGATCTCAAAGGGATTCTGGGGGGTAGACCTTGCCCTAGCTTACAAAACTCTTTACTTGCAGGTAAGCCGAGATGCTTGAACCCATAACCCCAGAACCCCTACTGTAACGGCCTAACCTCATCATCCCCATACAATCAAAAACCCTGTTCTGATTGAATAGGCCCCGAACCCCAAACCATGTTGAAGCTAACCCTAAACGCTAAACCGAACTATCAGGCCTGGAAGTGGCAGATGATGGCGATGGAGGGTGAAGCATAGCCACTTGCAGAACGTGCACTCGCCGAAACATGTACATAGCCATTGCACAGTTTCACGCACAGTTTGCCAGCATCCGAGAGCGATTTCAAGCGGACAAGTGTGTGTTGGCAAAGGTGGTAGCAAGCTGGGCGGGAGACTCCTGTTCGCTTTCTGTGAGCCAGCAGAGCTAAAGCTTGACAACCGCATCGATGACTTGCCGGTGCATTTTTTGGGCTCGCAGGCTTGGAGCAACACTGTTGTCAGCTGCAAACCACACCCCGAAACCCCTGAACCCCCTGAACCCCCTGAACCCTTAAGCCCTCTACACCCCAAAGCCGCACATTGAGCTCCTGCTTATTGGGCTCCCGACGCGCCACGAAAAATGGAAAGGCGCCAAACCTGAACTTATTGACCCCGAACCCTACTTCAAGGGTTTTTGGAGCCTTTAGGGCACACTGAGGTGTAGGGTTGAGGGTTTAGGGTTGAGGGTAGTGGTTTACGGCTCAGTGTGGGGTTTAGGGTTTCGGGTTTAGGGTTTAGACGCTTGAGAGCGTTTATCCTTGCTAAAAAGGGACCATCTTATATTTATCCGAAGGGGTTCCAAAGTTCTCAGTGTATGCTACGGATACTTCTACCGTGGGCTTCGGGTTTAAGGATTGTGAAACCTCAACCACGCGGCGGGTGCCCTAATCCCAAACCCTGTAAACCCTACAGTCAGATACAACCGTGGGCGTTTGTGTTAGGGTGCCCAAACCCAGTCCCTAACCCCAGGCCCCCTGCGCGCTTCCGGCTGGACCCTTTTGACCTTTAGAGTCTTCGACTTTGGAGCGCGCTGCCGTATACCCTACAGCCCCAAAAACAACTTGAGAATCCCAAACAAAAAAGCCCAACAACAAACCCTTAAACACCAAACACCAACATACCCTGAAAAGCAAACAAGCCCAACAATCCGCAAGACCCCCCCCCACCCTGCCCTCGGCCTTCTGCGCCTTGAGGAGGCTCTGAAGCACGATGACGGCCTCCTCGAGCGCCTCCCTAGTCGGTTGCTCAGCAGAGTATCATGGCTTCTAGTAGGGCTTATCAGGTTGGTCATAGGGTTGCTAGGGCCTCTAGGGCTTGTCGGCGTTTAGGGCTTAGGGGTTTAGCGGTTTAGGGTTCAGGGGTTTAAAGGGGATGCCTCGCGCCCTCAATTTTCGCCCACACCCTCAACCCTGCTGTTGAACGTAAAGTTTCAAGGGCATCAGTGCATTCCAGGGAGCTTTGTTCTCCAGGTGGAGGGGGGGAAACAGTCTATGTGAGACATGATGGTGCCGCTTATTGTGCCTGCTTGCTCACTGGCTGATGTTGCTTCGGTGCAGTGAAGTTGGTGCCTGTCCTGGGCCGGGGCGTCGACTCTGAGTGCTTCACGTCATGCTGTGTAGGGTGTAGCATGGCGTAATGGAGGCGTAGGTGAAGGCAGAACAAGTGCCTTGCTGCACGTTCCCGCGCTGCAGCTGCCACTTCGCATTCTCTTGCCATTGGCAAGCAAGCAACAATCTAGGTGAGAAGCGAGTAAGGACCCGTATCTGAGTGTATCTGGCTCGATCATGACCCTGTGAAGCTTTAGTTGTGTCAACACCTACGAGCCGCTCATCTGTCCACACAGCACATGCCCCACAAAAAAGTGTTTCAAACCCAAAAGCTGCTGTTACACCTTGTTTTTTAGCACGCATGGCCAATTCGAGTCCAACCGATTCTAAGGGGTACAGCTGCAGGCCCTGTCCTTGGCCCGAATCTGGGTTTCAAGTTTAAGGTTTTCCCAGGTCTGCTTGCTCTGCGAGAAGGCTCTATGGCCCGAATCTGGGCTTCAAGTTTAAGGTTTTCCCAGGTCTGCTTCCTCTGCGAAAAGGCTCTATGGCCCGAATCTGGGTTTCAAGTTTAAGGTTTCCCAGTCTGCTTGCAACGTTCTATGGCCCTATAGCCCGAATCTTGGTTTCAAGTTTAAGGTTTTTTTTCCCAGGTTTGCTTGCTTTGCGAAAAGGTGCCATGGCCCGAGGCTGGGTTTCGAGTTTAAGGTTGTCCCATGTCTGCTTGCTCTGCGAAAACGTTCTATGGCCCTATGGCCCGAATCTGGGTTTCAAGTTCAAGGTTTTCCAGGTCTGCTTGCTCCGCAAAAAGGCTCTATGGCTCGAATCTGGGTTTCTAGTTTAAGGTTTTTGCCAGGCGTGCTTGCTTTGCGAAAAGGTTCCATGGCCCGTATCTGGGTTTCAAGTTTAAGGTCTCAGGTCTGATTGCTCTGCGAAAAGGTTCTATGGCGCTATGGGAATCTGGGTTTCACGTTTGGGGTTTTTCCGGTCTGCTTGCTCTGCGAAAACGTTCTACGGCCCTATCCCAGACCCCCGATCGGATCTATTTATTGGATCCCCAAGTTATGTTGGAAATTGGATCCAGAATGTATCGGGGGATCCAAAATTTGGATCCGCCAGCATGCCGTGCGCCCTCAAAACATGGCATGTTTTCACCGTGGCATCATCACTTTGCGCCGTATCTCGCTTTTGAATCATTTTCAAGACAAACTATAGACACTAGACCTGTTTAGGATTCTCACATATGTCAAAGATCCAGACAGCTGGGAGTTAGTGATGTAAGCCGAAACTTGAATCATTGGGGGATCTTAGGAAGAACGGTGAGTGTCTCTGCCCATTTACCAACTTAAAATGACCTATTTGGAAACGTCAGTCTGGAAGTAGAAGCTGAAACACAACCATGCCACCAACAGTTTGGGACCGACCACCAGGATCAGTCGGAAGAATCTCCAAAAAGCACCACCCACCAATAACCATGATGCAATGTAGACCCCATATTAAGCCCTGCGTAATTCAATCTTCTCCGTTTTTCAATTTTTCTAGACATTCGGAACTTGCGCTGGTCAAGCTCCAGCATGTAAACCCGACGCCTGCAAGCATATCTTATACGCGCATTTGGTCGCAGGAGCCCGTGTCCCACACGAAGAATGTCCCCCGTTTGTACAAGTTTGATACTTGGTCTAACGAGTTTCACATCTACGGTTTCAGAACTCTAAGTATCACCGAGCAAGCGCGCCAAAACCACGCAACCAAGGGTGCTCCGGGAAAGCCAGCAAGTTACATAAAGGCTTGAGATTATAGGCTGTTGCGCACCACCAGTCTACGAATTCATTCGTCAAAAACCCAAAGAGAGAGAGGGAGACATTTGTACTGTTTCTTTAGGCACGTGATAGCAAACCCCAAACAGCGCAACCCTGCTTGTAGGAATGTTTGAAATACATCGGGAATAGCTTAACTTCATGGATGTAAATCATGATAGTCGTTCCTCCCGTCCTCGGTCACCCAAGACGTGTGGGGCGTCAGAACCCAAATATTGTAAGCCCTTCAGATTTTTTCGCACAAGCCTCCAAAGACAATTGACGCCCTAAACCCCGCGAAGAAAATCAAGCCTTCGAGCACGAATTCGCTGCTCCTATCCGAAAACTTAACACTGGACATGCTGTCGTGCAATTAAGTTGTCACGTTCTCGGCACGCTCAACCCAGTTACCCGTTGCGTACTTCTAAGCCTGACGCCTTGCGAGCGTGAGATGTTCCCACGCGGGTTGCATATAGATACCCAGCTACAGCTCGGAATCAGAGCCCAACTCAGACACCACTTTAGCGCACAGGGTCTTTTTTACGGGCTTTCGTGTCAAACCGCGTCAGGCGCACGGTCTTTGTGTTAATAGGTAGAGGCAGAGGTTGCGTAAATGATCATATGCCTGGGAAGAAGTCACGCCGACACATCCAAATGTGACAGTTTACGAAAAAGGTCTACGATCTTGATGCGGGCAAGACTTTTTGGGCTCTTTTTTGGTCCTGGGGCCCCCTCATTGCACCCTCATCGCAGCGATTTGGCGCCCTCATCGGACCCTCATCGCTGCCTCTCCTCTTCGTTTCCTTTTCGGGCCTCCGATTTTGGGGAGGGCTCATCGGCCCCTCATCGCTATTTTGGCGCCCCCCCCTCATCGCCACCTCATCGCGGCAATTCGGCGCCCTCATCGGACCCTCATCGCTGCCTCTCCTCTTCGTTTCCTTTTCGGGCCTCCGATTTTGGGTTTTCGGGCCTCCGATTTTGGGGAGGGCTCATCGGCCCCTCATCGCTTTTTTGGCCCCCCCCCTCATCGCCCCCTCATCGGCTCCGTTTTTTGTTTAGCTCCACAATTTCCGAAGCTTGTGCGAAAATTTGGAAATTTTGCGAATTCTTAACGTGTGTCACGAACCCAAGTCAGTGGATGTTTTCTCGAGCTTCCTGTAGGTCATCGAAGCCTACGTCTGAAGAGAAGGAACGCAGGCGTGAGACGAACGCATTTCATGGACCCGGGCTGCTCACATTTGCCCATTTGAAGGTTGCAGCATTTACCAATACCCAACATTCCCCTGCGCCGTTATAAAATACTAAGAACTAGCCGCCGAAATTTAGCTTTGCGCACACCGTGCACTCTTACCCTTAAGCCCATATGCATGTGTAACAGTTGATGCAATAAAACGGTGTAGGTTCTTTTAGAGCTCAAACGGTTAAACGAAGCATTAAAGCGCTGGCGTCATTTTTCGTTGGGTATAGAACTTATGTTTGTGTTTTTAAGAAGGGTTCGGTGATCGTGATGCTCTCTGGCCGCCCACTAAGCTCAACTGCCTCTTCTCGTCAAGCGCAAGCCCATGTATCCAGTCTTCCGATGTCTTACGCGTAGAAGACTGAGCAAGTTGACAATTTATTCATGTGACAGCTTGAGATGGCCCAACCATCATCTGGCGATGCCTGATGAAAAGGAATTGCAAAAAAGAAAGAAAAACGGTTCATATGAATCATGAACTGCGTAAGCTCCAACATGCGCGGAAGCTTGTCACTGTGTAAAGGTTACGTTGGTGGAATGTTGAGGGCTGCTCGTTGGAGGGGGGCTGTTGGGGCTCGTTGGGGTGTGCTGGGTGTCTCGTTGTGGAGGCCGGTTGGGGGGCTCGTTTGCGGGCTTGCTGCCTGGTCTGCGGCTCATTGGGGGCTTGTTGGGGGCCTTGCGCGGGGCTCGTTGAACGGTTCGTTGTTGGGGCTGGTGGGGGCTCGTTGGGGTTTCCCGTTTCCGACCGTCTGCAAAGAGTGCTTTGCCTCTTTGTTGCTCTTATTGTATTGCCCCTTCGTTGCTCCCTCGTCAAAGGGTTATAGCAATCACTCCGTCAAGGTGTTCCTGATAGTCGTTGCAGACGGATCGATGGAGAGTGCGTGGCGGCTAATAACCGGGCACCGTTTGCATGTGTCCGTCCTCTTCAATGGCAGGCAGCGCTTATTCCTGAATACGTGCCCACGAAGGTGCTGCATTAGTTTTCAACCCACGCAGCAGCGTCATGAATCACTTGAGTAAAGGACTTGGACGTCGCAGCGTGAAATTCCGTGCGTTTGAACTCATCTAACTGCTGGCATTTGCAACAGTTCTGACAAGCTAGAACTTTCTACCCCAACGCTTGAATTCAACATCCCAGTTTGGGCCCAACATGTCAAAACTTGACACACGCAGCACACAGAAAATAGATCCGAAAATGTGTCGGGGATCTAAAATTTGGATCCCTTGGCAAGAGGATCCAATAAATAGATCCGATCCGGGGTCTGGGATGGCCCGAATCTGGGTTTCAAGATTAAGGTTTGCCCAGGTCTGCTTGTTCTGCGAAAACGTTCTATGGTTTATGGCCCGAATATAAGTTTCTAGTTTAAGGTTTGCCCAGGCATGCTTGCTCTGCGAAAAGGTTCTATGGCCCTATGGCCCGAATATGCGTTTCAAGTTTAAGGTTTTCCCAGGTCTGCTTGCTCTGCGAAAACGTTCTATGGCCCGATGGCCCGGATCTGGGCCTCAAGTTTAAGGTTCTTCAGGTATGTTTCTTCTACGAAAAGGCTCCATGGCCCGAATCTGGGTTTCAAGTTTAAGGTTTTAGATGTCCCCTCCCTTGGTGCTCGTAGGGTTTGGTGAGGGCCCTGCAGGTTTGTCGTATGTCCCGTCCCTTAGTGTTCGTGGGGTTTGGTGCGAAGTGACGGAATGGCCCGGACGAGTTCGCGCTGGCTACGTTCCGCCGCCCCGCTTGGCGGCTTATATTACTATTCCCCAAACGGGGAGCGGGGAAGGTGGGACAGGTAGCTAGCACTGTAGGGACCGCAACCGGCCAAATGGGGCTTGGACACCTAGAAGCCACTTCTTGCGCGAAAAGACCATGTCAAACTTGCTCTCTATAACCCCCTGGTGTTGCTAAGCGGGGAATTTTATTGAGAGAGCTGCTCCGGCCCGAAGACATTTTGTGACAAGGGTAAACCCTGAAACCCTTAGATTTTGCCAGGTTTGCTCTGCGAAATGGCTCTAGGGCCCGAATCTGGGCTTCAAGTTTAACACGCTTTCTAGGGTTTAAAGGTTTTTCCAGGTCTTCTTGCTCTGCGAGAAGGTTCGATGGCCCGAATCTGGGTTTCAAGTTTGACGTTTCCCAGGTCTGCTTGCTCTGCGAAAACGTTCTATGGTTTATGGCCCGAATATGGGTTTCAAGTTTAAGGTTTTCCCAGGTCTGCTTGCTCTGCGAGAAGGCTCTATGGCCTGGATCTGGGCTTCAAATTTAAGGTTTTTCCAGGTCTGCTTGCTCTGCGAAAAGGCTCTATGGCCCGAATCTGGGCTTGAAATTTAAGATTTTCCCGGGTCTCAGGCTTGCTCTGCGAAAACGTTCTATGGCCCTATGGCCCGAATCTGGGTTTTAAGGTGTTCCCGGTCTGCTTGCTTTGCGAAAAGGTTCTATGGCCCGAGTCTGGGTTTCGAGTTTGAGGTTTTCCAGGTCTGCTTGCTCTGCGAAAACGTTCCATGGCCCGAGTCTGGGTTTCAAGTTTATGGTCCCAGGTCTGTGTGCTCTGCGAAAATGTTCTATGGCCCGAATCTGGGTTTCAAGTTTAAGGTTTTTCCCAGGTTTGCCTGCTTTGCGAAAAGGCTCTATTGCCCGAATGTGGGTTTCGAGTTTGAGGTTTTCCCAGGTCTGCTTGCTCTGCGAAAACGTTCTATGGCCCTATGGCCCTAATGCGCACGCATCGATCCCAAACGTGCATCTATAGGAAGAAGGTGGAAGAACCTCAAAAGCCCCCCCAGCCCCTTTCAGCACTTGCATGTACACGTCGGCTTACAGCTACACGTGCACTTTGCATTCGCACTTTATACACATACACTTACACGTACACGTTCACGTTTCAAATGTTCACGCGCACGTACGCTGGCACCTACACATATGCTTGGCTTTGAAGATCCCAGCTCAATGGTGTATCCTTGACGGCGCCTGCCGTAGCTGCGCATGGCGCAAAAAAACTGCTGCAAGATCCATTCTGATAGATTTCTGTGTACTGTTGTTCTACCTTCTTCGCTTTCCTGCTGATGTCAGTTCATTCGTTTTCTTCCTACCGGTTCTGGGGCTTTAGGTGCCTATATCGTTGTACTGCCTTGTTTCCATTACGGATTTTCAGTAGTTTCTACAGTTTTTGCGGGGTTCTCGTAGTCTCGGGTTGTGATGCTTTATCAAGACTCACAATAAGTACTTATCAGAAGTCCTTTTGTGCCATTTCTTGTCATGCGCAAAGGAAGGCGGGCCATCTGGGCACGATGCCTTGGTTGCCGAAATAGCACAGATCATACGCACCGAAGATAGGCAACAGTTCTGCCAGCCGCCATCTTTTTAGAAGGTTCTGAGTTCAATCAAACCCACAGGGACAAGTAGCTCTAAACCCTCCTAAATCCCACCAGTCTATTTCCTACCTAAAGTCTCCCGAATCTTGAAGCCGAAGGGCTCCAACGAGTCAAGTAGGACATACTTATAGGGAAGGAAGGGCGAAGAGGAAGGGCGAAACAAGGACAAAGGGAGTGGAGCACAAAAGGGAAGTCGAGAAACGAATTCAAGCAGTTCAGCAAAGGAAATAGGCCCTGGCCATGGGGCCAACCCAGGACGCGAATCTGGCCGTGTCGAGGCACAGAGCACGGGGAAATCTTCCTAGTAGATCTCCCGGTGTAGAAAAAACAAAACTGACAGCCCCATCTGAAACAATCCTTGTGCAATCGCCAAGATGCCCTGTCCAGATGCCGCGTCCTATCCGTCTCTGGTGGGAAACTCGCGGCCAGTGCGGACACCACCGCCCTGCGTCACCTAACGCCTACAACCCTCCATTGCGTTCCTCGTGCCGCTACTTGAGGCCGTCCGACGCCGCTGCATTCTGTGCTGAGGTGGGATTGAGGGTCTTGGGAGGGCAGCCAGGGTCTGCGGGGGATGAGGACTCAGGACGCTTACAGCGGCATGAAGGTTGAGAATGTATTGGGAGCAGGTAGGGATGACGATGGGGATCCGGGCTTGAGGTTTAGGAGGCGGGCCCTTGACAGGCCTTTTAGGGTTCGGGTTTAGGGTCGAGTCGTGTCGAGTTTCAGGCGCCCTCACCGGTTCGAGAGGTTTGGCAACTGCGAGATTCCTTACTTGTGAGGTGGGCGCTTGCCAAGTGGACATCGGCACTGGTGTGGCCTCTTGGACCAGCAGTTGAATCATTAGACTTTGATGAAATGCTGGATGCCTTGCCGCCGGCAAAAGCATTCGATGCTCACGCTGAGCTTTGGGCATGGCAGGCTTGACGCTTCTGGCTAGGGTTTAGGGTTCGGGCTTACGGTCGAGTTTCAGGCGCCCCTCAGAGTAACAACTTCAGGTTTGGGGGTTCAGGATATTCCCTGACCTGGATGATGGGGCTGTGGTTCCCTAGTGGCCCTAGCAAACCGCAACCAAAGCCAAAGCGAGGTGCTACTCGTATCTTGGTAGCCCTCAAGATGCTACTCAATTGAGTGCTGCCAAGGCATCTGGCCGGCGAGCACCTCCTCCATGGCGCGTTTCTGGACCTGAACAAAGGTTTCAGGGCTGGCTGACTGGAGGTCTTGGGAGGGCAGTCAGGGTGTGCGGGGGATGAGGACTCAGGACTTTTACCATTGAGGGTATGTCTGGCCTCCTGGAGCGACAGTGTCAGTATGGGGCTTACAGGGAGTGAAGGTTGAGAAGTATTGGGAGCAGGTAGGGATGACGATGGGGATCCGGACATAGCCAGAGTGCACCTTGCCCTGCATACCTGCAAGCAGCAAATGCCCCCGTACACCTGTTTCAATGTTCACCCTGCGCACGGGCCGGATGCCCTTGGGCTTGTCCTTGCTCAGGCGAAGCCTGTGACGACCGGGTGGGATGTCATATGAGGTTACATGAGGTGAGGCATCATCGTCTGAGGCGATGCCAAGGCCCACAGCATCCGCAGCATCCGCTGCATCCGCAGCATCCGCTTCCGGTGGGACACATCTGGGGCCCAGTGACGGAGGAATGCCTGGATGCCATAGCAGTTGTGTCGTTTAAGCATCGCATCATCGTGGATGTCCATGGGGTTGAAAGTAGCAGCTTTCATTCATTTCCCACGGCTGCGCTCCCCCAACTTCTGAATGAGCCAACCCCATTTGCTTGTGCTTCCACGCTTAACTTATTCGCCCCAGGAAGGTGTACGTGCTTGCCTAAATATCTCAAGCGCTTGCGCCTTGGCGCCTTTTTACACCCAACTCCTGAAAAGCCCAGGCCGCTGAATCTGATGAGGCGTGCCTTCCAGAGACGAGTACTGTCGACCGCACCGCTGCCAAAACATCCGAGCGTGCTGTTGTCTGGAGGCTTTTCAGGATGCTGTGGACATGCAGCAATGTCATGACACATGCGCAAAGGCTCGCGAAAGCATATCTCCGCAGAAGACCCGGAAGAGCTACATGGTGCACGTACTGTGTAAGCAACTATACTGCTGCAACACAAAGGTTAGCTACTGTAGCAGTAGCAAGCACCAAAACAAACACCCATCTCGGCTCGGAACGGAGATTGTACCAAAGCAGGCGCCCCTATCCGACCCCATGGAGGGTCTCCATCTTCCGCGTTCGACAGTCCCTCGTGAAGCCTAAGATTTCTCGTCTTCCTCGAATCCTGAAAGTAATGGCCCTTGAATTGCACTTGGTTTCAGAGCGCGATCTCGCTGTCAACGTTAGCGGGTCAGAGAGCACATCGGCAGTTGGATTCTCCTTTTGAGTATATCCACTATGCTCTCTTGGAATCGCCTGCGGAAGCCCTAACCCTCAATCCTAATCTCCCGTAAACCCATGTGAACCCTGTAAGGGAACACCCAAAGGATCCTAATTATTGTGGACGCTTTGGAATACACGTTTTGCGTTTTGAGTGGGCTGTTGAAGGTCAAAAACAGACTGACTAGTGCAGGAATCCCCGCGAAGGCAACAGACATTCTTCCCCCAACAATTGAAAACCCAACAATGTTTCAATAGAAGCCAGACTGGACTGCATGCCAAGACATTGCCTCCACGCTAGATTTTGCCGCTGTAGTACGTGGGGATCCTCTTATATGGATTGTGAGTTGCTGAAGGATTGTCGCAGTTGAGGCAGTGTTGGCTTCAGCGTTCCTTGCCAGAGACATCGCCGCTACATGAATCGACCTCCCAATTGTCCCCCAATGTTCGAAGACATATTTTGATATTGTGTTGAATGAGGTGTGAAGAACATCGGGGAGCGACTTATGTCTTTGCCTTTGGAGTATCAGAAGTGATTCACAACAACGAGGTTCAGTCGACCTGCGCGGTCGCCCAGCTGTTCAGTAGATTGGGTTTGTAAATGGTGAGCTGATGAAGGGCCGGTCTGGGCTGTAACTACTGGGGCAATGCGGCTCAGAGTACAAGCTCCGACTCAGAATTTCTTAGCCGTTCTGGCTCAGCGCTTTACGATTTCACCCGTGCTGCGCTTTCCTTGGCAAGCGCCTCTTGCCAGTGCGATGCCCTGAAATCCGACAAGGAGGTGCTGGAGCATGCCTTTCGGCCGGGGGCCCCGGATAGAAGCAGACAGCGGCCTCCTCTCCCCTATAGTTCTTGGCTTGATACTCAGTCAGTGAGCAGCAGAGGTTTCTCCATTCATCTTTTTTTGGGACAAGGGCACGATGGACCAAAGCCTCACATTGGCTGAAACTGGAAACTTGACAATACCGACTACTAGCACTCGAAAGTGGGAGGCGCGTGGCAGGAATCACAACAACTCTTGGTAGCAAATGCGGCGATAAACCGCAGCAGAGAGCGTGGCTACCTTGTTTTCTTCGTTCACGAGCCGAGCTTGGTCGAAAAATGGGGCACACGGCTGCAAACACGTGGGGCAGCCGGGCAGTCTGAGAAGTTACTGCTGCCCTAAACCCTAAACCCTAAACCCTCAACCCTCAACCCTAAACCCTAAACCTAAACCCTAAACCCTTAACCCCAATCCCTGAGGACCAAGGACAAGGAGATGTTTTGGCCCTTCTGGCCCGAGCGGAAAGCGAGGAGAGCTTCAACCGTCAGCCCTATGGGGTTTAGGGTTTAGGGTTTAGGGTTTAGGGTTTAGGGTTTTGTTCACGATAAGGGACACTGCGTAAAGAGGCCGAAAAAGGTGGAGCCTTCGTTTCAAAGAGCGTCTGCGGCAGGATCTGCTCATGGAATACCTGGAGGACGACAAGCCCACGCACGACTGGCTCAGCTCGAAGATTCAGGACAAGGCCGCGGAGGGAGAAAGGGAAGGATCCTTACAGTAAGGGAGGGAACGCCGCAGAGTAACCGTAGGCTGAATCACGGGAGCACGGGCAGAGTGATAAGTACGAATGGGGGGGGGATTCCCCCCTCCCCCCACTCCCCCCCCACAAAAAAAAAAAACAAAACAGGGCAAGGCAGGAGAGACGGACGAAGAGAGGTTCCTCGAGCCCTTTTGGGGAACGTTCGCAGAGAGTTCCATATGTGGCGGAAGGGACACCTTGCAACAGGTGTCAGCGCTGCGACGGCTCGCCCAGCGCTTCCCCGCATTCATGGTGAAGATGGTGACCAGCGGGGCGCTGAAGTGGCGATGGCACCTGGGACATCAGCACTTGATATTTTTCTCGAAGGCTGGCGCTTCCTTTTTTGAAGAGATGCAGCGCGTCTGTTGTCTTACGAAGTGGGGACCGTGGGACAGTCAGGCCATTTGGAGTGGCAAGAGCAGCTTAGGTACTGGGTCAATGAGATTTTGGAGAAGGCGGCAGCCTCAGGAAAAGTAGGAAAAGTTTACCTGTTTTTCGACTTGCATCCACACGTAGCGACGTAGCGCACCGGCTTTGTGATCAAGGCTTTGGGCGCCAAGCCTTGTTGCACAGAACTTTTCATCATGCATTGGGATGTTCCCCCTTGTACTAACAGATTCTCCTACCCCCCTACAGGTATTATACTCCCCTAACAGTCCTTCATAGGGATTGTAAGCGGGGGGGTACCTCCGGTCCCAGGTACACCATGGACGACTCCCAGATCAAGCCCGCTGAGCTGGGCCTGCTCCAGGGCAACCCACCCGAGAAGCTCAAGGACGACAACCCGCGCCTGGGGCCCGCAAGTGGGGTTTGGGGCCTGGGATTGCGCAAAGATTTGTTCGATTTAACTAAACCCTAAACCCTGAGCCTCCCTTTGTAGGTCTACCCAAGCAAGCAAAGACCATTATGTCCGGAGCCGGCGCGCTCGCAGCGCCTGAACCACCCAAAGTCCTCAACAATTTCGGCGCTATATGGAGGCGCCTCCGTTCGTACCGGGACAAGTCTGGCCGGGAAGCTTCCAAGCTGCACTCAGCGATGGGAACTGATTAGTTGTACTCTTCCATCATGAGGGTCTAAGCCCTAAACCCTAAACGCTGCGCCTCAAGAAGAAGTACAACCTTGGACCCTTTGCTTGGTCTTTGTATCTGTAGTGTTTTCTGATTGTTGTATGTATGTATGTATGTATGTATGTATGTATGTATGTATGTATGTATGTATGTATGTATGTATGTATGTATGTATCTGTATATATATATATATGCATCAGCACCCGTACGGATTCTTCAGAGTGAGAAGAGTGCGGCCTCAAGACCCACACAGAACCGACACCCGCGAAACCAATAGGGTCACGGGTCGCAGAAGACCTAAGTTACGCACGTAAGATACACATGTAAACACACACACACACACACACACACACACACATGCATTCACTGTACGCTGTTGCGGGCAGGACAAAATGATCTCCAGACTCCCATCCAGAGAGGAACTAGTGGTACCGTCGCTACTGTGTATTTCTGTGACTGTGATTGTCATAGACTGCAAGAGAGGCCCCCGAAATCGTGATGCACACTTTGAAGCACTAACAATGAACATATCTAAAGGTCCAAAGCTGCCTGACATGACGCAACCAAGGCGGTGGGCCAATCTTCTGGTATGCTTGGCCATGTGCGCCAGCTGCCCGGGCACCGTTGTGGGTCACGCACCATACCCCTCTCACCCTTAGTACGAAGTATTCCGTAGAAGAGACCACACATGTACACGGACAGATTCAGTATTGGGGGGTGGGGGGCGTTGGATGTTGAAAATATCAGGGGAGGATGAGTTGGGACTATTCAGGATGAGTTGGGCCTGCTTCCTTGCTTGGAGCTGCCCAGAACTTTGGGAATTGAGGATTCCGGAGTTGGTTATTGGGCCAAGCCAGGAAGCTGCCTGTCTAACTGATTCAGTCAGGGTTAATTGTCCCCGAGTGGTTGCAGAGACATGGAGATCAGAGAGCTTGTCGGCCTTGATCCCATGAAAGGGATGGATGTTGGGCGAAGTCCTGCCCTCGGGCCCCTCTTTGTCTTGCGAGGCTTACGCATTAAGGTTTAGGCTTTAGGGTTTAGGCTCTTGCGGCTTAGGGCCTCGGTGAGACTTGGCCTGGGGGGCGTGGGGAGCTGGCCAGTTGCACGAGCGTCCATCTGAGCCCTAAACCCCAACCCCCAAACTCTCGACCCGAAGCCTGAACGATCGCGGCCCCCAGCGCTTGCTCATTAAACGAATCTTAAGCCTTACGCTCGAGATCCTCACTCACGATCCTCTGCAGGTGCTTTAAGCACGTCTACCAGAACCCCACATTTAGTTCATGGTTTATCGTCTTACAATCCTATTTTGGCCGTTTGTAAAAAAATCGCGAAATATTTCCAAAAATGCCTTTTTGGTTGGCAGGGCGAGGAGCCGGCGCAACATTCTGGCCTTTCAGCCTAAGCCCTAAATCCCGAGTTCCTAAAAGACCCAAGCTGCGGAGGCTGCGCGGATGGCCCAACGCCCCAGGCAGTTCAGCTGAAGCTTGTTGTGCTGAAGCATACTGCGCTGTCGCACACGAAGTTCCTCCTGCTGGCCATACCCTCAGCGGCTGATGTCAGAGGACTTGCAAACCTTACCATGAGACGCAAGCTTTCGAGTTGTCGTTTGTGAACCGGTGACACTGGGAGGGGGTGCGCTTTGGATTTTTGAGGCTTGATGTGTGGGGCCTTGCCCATCTCGCAGCAGCGGAGGTTCTCTTGGTGCTCACGGATGTGAATGTCAGCCCAGGTGCGCGACTTGCAGGTGGGAGCGCGCTTACCCCAAAACGGGCGGGCCGCCTTAAAAGGAACCCAAAAGTGGCGCCATATTTTAGAGGCGTGACCCAATGACTTCGTTGTTCGAAGGGCTACGCAGCCCCCGCCTCGGCCGCGGGCCCATTCGGAAGGAAGGGCAATCGGAAGATATCGGAAGGGCTCTCTGAGACTGTGTGGAATAAAACAACTAGGGGAACTCTTCAGAAAAATGGTTGCGGGTGGAATCTGTGTTCTTTTCTGAAGCCTACCAGTATCCCGTGGTGGTGTTGCGCATGTGCACCTCGGCCGGCGAGCCAAGATGGTGCCACAGCCCTAAACACTCCTTAAACACACTTTATGCCGTAAATCGCAGGGCTTTCCGTCCCCCTCTCACCAGATTCGCTAAGAGGCAACATCCCTCCTGGTTCGCTGGAGATGGTCCACACCTTAAGCCCAAGACCTGACACATCGATTGGCGTCCAGTGCGTCCACATTGGGAAACTGCATTCCTCTGGATGCGTCGAAGTCAAAACCTGAAACCTAAACCCAAATCCGATAGCCTGAATTCATATTCAGCGTGAACTCCTGAAAAGCCCAGGCCGGTGAATCTGATGAGGCATGCCTTCCAGAGACGAGTACTGTCGACCGCGCCGCTGCCAAAACATCCGAGCCTGCTATTGTCTGGAGGCTTTTCAGGATGCTGTGGATGTGCAGCAATGTCATGACACATGCACAAGGGCAAGCATATCTCCGCGGAAGCTCCCGGAAGAGCTACATGGCGCACATGCTGTGTAAGCAACTATACTGCTGCAACACAAAGGTTATCTATTGTAGCAAGCACTTTTAGTACTAGCGCCCATCTCGGCTCGGAACGGGGGTTGTACCAAACCAGGCTCCCCTATCTGACCCTCCCATGGAGGGTCTCCATTTTCCGCGTTTGACAGTCCCTCGTGGCGCCTAAGGTTTCTCGTCTACCTCGAATCCTGAAATTTTCTGGTGCTTGAATTGCAAGTCTTGATTTCAGAGCCCGATCTCGCTGTCAACGGTAGCACAACTGGTGTCGACTCGCAGCAGCTCAAAGGTCATCTACGCCTGTTTGTGTGAGGCCACGTGCCCATGATTTCATCTTTGTAACTGCAATCTGGAATGTCTTGGCTTCCGTTGCCATGGCTCCCGCTGCTCGTAGCACTGCTGAGCACAGAGGGCTCGGCACAGAGAAAGGCCGCGCGTTGGGGCTTAAAGTTCCGGGCTTTCTGAACCCTACACCCTAAGCAAAAGGCTCCCAAACGGATAAGTCCTGAACCCGAAGCCCCGTAATTGCTCGGGAGCGGAAGCAATGGCCCCTGATGCAGGTGGTTTGTGCTCCCAACTGCCGCTCCTGCACAAAATCGTATACCTGCGACGCCTTGATTATTTCATTTGCTTGAGGACCTTAAGCCCTGGAGGAACCTCCAAAACTCCAAGCCTGCAATACTCCAACACTCCAATACTCCAATACTCCAATACTCCAACACTCCAATACCCCAATACTCCAATACTCCAAGTCCGAAACCCATGGTCAGCACAGTCATCCGGAGCGGAGCACCAACCACACCGTCGAAACCCCAAAAACTTAGGGTTCGAGATTCTGGTGCTGGTTCTTTTGGAGCGGATTGGGAAGGAGACAAAAGCAGGTTTAGGAAGTTGAGCTACAAGCCGCAGAGGCGCCATAGCCCAAACCCAACAACCCCGAACTGCCCCAGGCCAAGGGCCGAAGTCCTCCCCAAGCGGACACTCCATTAGAGGGCCCCTGCACAATCTCAGAAACCCCAACCATCCTCCAAGGATCAATGTTTGGATCCCTTCGCCCTGAAGTCGGATCGGACGTGTGGACCCTGCAGCAGTAACTGCCAGAACTGCAGGAATTGGGGCCGCTTGGCCCCTTAGAGTGCTGGGGCCTGTTGGAAGATCTTCCAACAGGGCATAAGATGCGCCGCTTAAGGTCCCCAAACCACGATCGTGCTTTGGGGCTTTGAGACTTGCGGGGTGAAACCTCCAATTCTCAAGCCGGTTCTCAGGTTCGTGGGTTCCAGGGTCTCTTACGAATTGAAGGGGGTGTAAGGATTTGGGGAGTTAAAGGGACACTTGCATTGTGGGCCACGTAGGGAGGCCTCCTGACGCAAGGCCCTGGGAAGTGCGACGTCTGCAGTGTGGGCTACGGAAGAACATCTTCGGGGCAGTGCTACTCAGCTGCACAACCGCGATTCAGGGCTTAGGGTTCAGTTCACGTCCATCTTTTTGGGGGCTGAACCCTTGAGCTAAAACTAGCGCGCGCCCTGCGTGCGAGAATTCATCCGTGGCATCTGTTCCCCTCGACCCTGACAGCCTAACACTGTTGTCCAATCTCTTGACGCATGGCTGTTTGTCTACAAGCTGGCAGCCACCCCATCGCAGCAGCCTGAAATTCCAGGGTTTGCAGGGGGCTCTCCGAGCTTCCTTCTCGAGCCATTCGGCCTGGTTGGTTCAAGCAAATTGCACTTTGCTCTCAGTTCTTCTTTTTCTTGTGTTGAGTAGGCAGAAGTTCCAACCGGGTTGAATGTATACACATGAAAGCATTGCTTGCAGCCGCCTCGGAAACTCAACTCGACATGCACTGGCACACACGGGCGAAGCAGCTCTTGGAAATTGTGGATTTGGGTTTTTTGGGTCTGGGATCCAGAGTCTAGGGTTTGTTTCGGGTTTGGGGTGCGGGGCCTTAAACCGCAAACCCTAAACCCTAAACCCTAAACCCTAAACCCTAAACCCTAAACCCTAAACCCTAAACCCTAAACCCTAAACCCTAAACCCTAAACCCTAAACCCTAAACCCTAAACCCTAAACCCTAAACCCTAAACCCTAAACCCTAACCGGGGGGTTCTTTTGTTTTTTTGATATTCGGTTCGAGGCCAGAGCTGCGCCAGGGACTGCATCAGCTGCAGCTACGCGGGCGCTGGGAAGTGCGACTCCTGCAAGAGCGGCCGCTCGGATGCTGGGGGCTTTCGGGTTTTAGGGTTTATGGTCAAGAGTTTTCGGGTTTAGAGTTTTAGGGTTTAGGATAATTTTTTTGAGGCTCTTGGGCGCCTTAATTAAGCTCTGAGTTGAAATCTGGTTGCAAAACCTGAGAACAAGAAACCCTCAACTTGGAGAAAACTCAAACCCAGCATCGCTTGTTCAAAGCTTGAGAGTGCACGTGCTATGCGCCGGCTTTGGCGAGGGCGTTTTTGCAAAGTCCGGGCTTCTAACGCTTACCATTGGGGTTCCCTGAATCTCTGGCAGCCTTTAAACGCCCAAACTGAATCTCCAGTGCCGCGAGGCTACGAAGTGACACGCGCCGGCGAGTGCAAGACGCACGGTTTTGTTCAGCGGCACAGTGTTGGGAAACCCATCCCGAAAATCTAAGCTAAAAACTGAACCGCACCAGGTTTTAAGGCGCCTCAAAAGTTTCAAAGCTTAGAGCTGTGCGTTGGACCGTTTGACCCTATCAGGCCCTCGACCTCCTTGAGACCCCCAAGCCCGGGAGCCTCCACAGCAACCGACTTTTTCGCCCCTCAAGGACATGCGCCACAAACTGCCGCGACTGTCGGCAGGCAGGCGGCGGCCTCTGCGACGTGCCCTGGCTTTTGCAGTGCTTTTCAGGCCTCTTTATTTCGAGGCCGGACATACAAAAAGCCTACTTAACCCTACAGACCCAACATCCATGCTCTTCAACCTCACAACCACCGTCGTCAAAGAACTCGGGTGCCCCAAGACAAACCGGATCTCAAAGGTCTGCAAATCCGGCTACGGCCTGACGCCGGGTCAGACCTGCGACACTTGCGCCCGCCGGTGTCAAAGATGCGAGCGAGCGGGAGCCGGACGCAGCTGGGGCTTGAGCAGTGAGAGCTGTGAGAGCATTCAAGGTTTAGGGGTGTAGGTGGGGTGGGGAGGCTTTGGGGCCTTTAGGGCCTTTTGAAGGACGGCAATGATGCTCCAGCATCCGGGTTTTTCTTGCTTGGACTACCCCGACACGTCCCGAGAACGAAGGGACACAGAGGATCTTGGCAGTAGGGTTTCATGTCGATTGGAGCTTCAGACTTCAGGGTACTCTCTTGGACTTATGGAATGCTATGCGTTCTGCTCTCACAAACCTTTTTGTTCTCACAGCTGAAAATCAAAGAGATATTGTGGGCTTAACCTAAACAACCCTCAAAACCCTCCTCAGGCATGGCGCGGCCCCGCACCCTACAGTACTCATCCCCAAGCTCTCAACCTTGTAGGTTGCTGGGTCATCTGCCAAGGATTGTCAGCTCCCTAACTCTGACTCCTGCATTCAAGAGTTTGGGGGTGAGGATGTGGCGCTTCGTGTTTAGGGCTCTGCTCAAAGATTGCGAAGTTTCTCCCTGGGGTTTGGAGGGTTCAAAGAGTAACAGCGCCCTACAATGCCCTACGTCCTAAAACATCGTAAAAATCCTAAATCTTACTAAGCCCGAAGCCTATTGAAAAGCCCGAAAGCTTCTGTCTTCTAGCCATGTGCACCACCGCCGAGGCTGCGATCTCTGCAGCTCTGGATACGAGCTGTCACGCACAAAGCGACATGCCGAGCAAGAGGTTTCAGGGTCTATAGGGTTTAGGGTATGCGTCTTGAACGAAGAAAGCATCTAAGCATGCTTAGTTTTCCCCTTCGTGCTGGCAAGCTTGCTGGGGGTATCTAAGCCCACACGGTCTAGTCGGCGCGGGGAGGTTCATGAGAGCAAGCATAGGGGTTAATCACGTCAACCTCATGTACACGAGCCGATGTAAGCAGGGAAGTTTACTAATCGGGTGGCAGGTATTATCTGGGATGGACTGGTCTATTTTGGGAGGCGTGCGTACATGGAACTACCATCAAGAAATTTCTGCTATCACCCTTGGGATGGCTCTGTGCCAGGACCTGTCTCAAATGCGCGCCCAACTGCGAAACCTGCGCCAATGCTGGAGAGGGCAAGTGCGATCGCTGCAATGACGGCTGCTGGTGTGCAAAGCAGCAGTCGTTATCCGTGGGTTTTGGGGGTTCGGGTTTTGCGGGAATAAACCCACAGTACTAAGCAGAGTCAGAATTCCAGAACCGTTGGGACCGACCGAGCTGCGGGACATCTTGGGGGGGGTTAGCCATTGTAGAGGGGTTGGGGATTTAAAATGTGCGGCTTTGTTCAGCGGAGCCGTTCCCCTTCTCTCAAACGCATGGCGCAAACGAAGTGTCAAAAGACCCCTGAACCCTCAACCTGAACGCTAAGTACCTTAAACCCGAAGCCGTGGCCGTCTCAGAGCCAGGCTATGGACTCACTGCCGACCAGGTTTGCAAGCCATGTCCGCTGGCTGCCCTGGTCGCGACTTTCGGCCTAGCTCGCCATTAGGGTTTAGGGTTTGGGGTTTGGGCTTTGGGCTTTGGGGTATGTGGTGAACCTGTGTGAACCTAAACCCTGCCCCTAAGCCAGCAAGCTCCAATATACTATGTCCCTACCAAGAAAAACCAACCCTTTCAAAACGCGAGCCCAAAAACAAAATGCCACTCAGGCTAAAAGCCCCAGTGGTCTGAGGCTCTGACGGCTGCATCTCCTGTGCAAAGGCAGGGGGCGGTCGCTGTGATCGCTGCAAGGACAGGTATGCCATGACCTTCTCCAAGACTTGCAACTTGGCTGAGAGCGGATGTTTCAGGGGCTCTCCAAGGATTCTGCGCATGCACAAAGAGACCCTCCACTCCGCAGGCTGCTCACCAACACGAAACCAGCATTGATCCCTTGGTAAACTCAATCTTCCCCTAAATCCCTGAGCAGTGCGGCTGCAGTATCTCCGTTGACCAAATCACAATCCCCCCAAAACCACACTCAGGCCCAAGAAATTTGTTGTTCATGCAACTCTTCGACAAAAACTTCCGAAACCCGAACCCCGGCACGGAACCAAGACGAGGGCTCGACAAGAACTGGAGATGTGTCTTTGTTCTTTGTGGTGCTTTACTGGAACTTTAGATCCTTAGCCTTTTTGGGCTTATTGGGTTTCTTAATGAGGCAGCTAAAAGTTTAGTTTTTTACTACCCTCCTAAGTGCAGCCAAGTGTTGATCCCCCCCTTGGTGTGGCCCAAAACGCCTCGGCCACCTCAGAGGTGAGGCGTGCGCCCCACAGTGCAAGAGCTGCCTGAGAGCTGGCCCCGGGCTTTGCGACCAGTGCCAGGTGGGTTTAAAGGAAGTTTAGGGTTTAGGGTTTAGGGAGGCTTTGAGAGGGGTTGGAGTTCAAGGTTGAAAGCTTAACAGCACAAAGGCCTCAAACTAGGCTGACACAATAGCCCTCTGAAATCCGCACCTGAATGAGCCCCTAAAGTCTGCACCATTGACCCTTGATGCACAATGAAAGATCCCGGGTTTAGGCTGTAAGGTCCTAAGCGCCTCGAACGAAGTTCTTTGGGCATGCCGGACAGGCACCAAATCTGCTCACCCGCAGCCAGAAGTGCGGGCCATGTGCAGCGAACTGCCAGTCTTGCAGTATCGGGTTGACCTGCGACGTCTGCAATCCGCACCTAGGGGCGGCTCTTCAGCAATGTTTTTGGACGTCCTTGGAAAGGGGCTTCAAACCTTGTAGGTTTTTGAAATATTTGGATCGTGCAAGACAAGCACCAGGCAGTATGGCCTCACAGCAACCTGGGAGTGCGACCACTGCTACTGGAACTGCCGAACCTGTCGCAGGGCAGGGGCTGGGAAATGCGACGAGTGCGAGCCATTCTACGTCCTGACTTGGGACAAGAAGTGCAAGCCATGTGCCGAGCACTGCAGCAGATGCGACCCTTGCAGCCGACACGAACCCTCAAGTTGGGACAGCCCTATAACGAAACGATCCCTAAGATGTGAGGCTTTAAACCCTTTTTTATGATGTCCTAGTTGGTCCCCGAGGATCGGGCGGGGGCATACAAGTGCGACAGCTGCAATCGCGGGTACGGGCTCACGTCAGACTCGACTTGCGCACCTTGCGCCGCCGCGTGCCAGCATTGCGACCAGGCTGGCGCGGGGCGTTGTGATGTTTGCACCTTGGAGACGACACATGAGCACTCTTATATCCGGGCGGTGTGTTTTTTTTGTACAGTATATGTGTACACATATTTATTTCTATATATACGCACATACTTGTTCATTCAACACTACAAGATATGAGCCCTAAACCCTTCTAGAGCTTGGTGACCAAAGGCAAGCCGCGGTTTGCGCTTTCGCCATCCAAGCTCTGTGAGCCCTGTGCGGACAACTGCCTGAGCTGTGGGAAAGCCGGCCCTGGCTTGTGCGACGAGTGCCCTGGTAAGCCCCGGGCGCCGTCCAGCGCGCAAGTTGTTGATTCACCTTTTTCTCGTGTAGTGTACGTATAATCCCTCAATCAGAAAAGCAAGCGTATGCTATGCCTCACAAGACAAGTGAGGTGCGAGTCCCCCTTGGAACTAACGCAGTCGAAGAAGTGCGCGCCCTGTGCTCCCAACTGTAATGGCTGCAAGAAAGCCGGCGGCGGCTTCTGCGATGTGTGCGTGCAGGGCTATGGGCTCACCCAAGACAAGATGTGTGGGCCTTGCGATCCTGTAACGAAGCGGTGTTTCAGCTGCAACCGGGCTGGTGCCGGTCGATGCGATGCATGCAAGCAGGGATATGAGCTTTCAAAGCAATCGGGCACCTGCATGCAGTGCGCCGATGATTGCGTCACGTGCCAGGCTGCTGGCGAGGGGAAATGCGACTCGTGTGCCACGAGGTTTGCACTCGATTTGGGCAAGACATGCAAACCCTGTGCCGCGCATTGCGTCGCCTGTACCACAGCCGGCCCGGGCAAATGTGATCGATGCGACGAGGGCTACGCACGAAGCCCTGACCAGTCATGCCTGCCATGTGCTTCCAGGCGGGTAGATCTCTCGAGACGATTGCACCCTTTTTGGCCCCCAAAACCCAAAGTGCCGGAACCGCTCCGTTGCAATAAACTGACCCTAATTGTTTGAACCACCCCCCAGGTGTGTGGAGTGCAAGGTTAGAGGACCGGGATCCTGCGACGATGGTGGCTGCGCGGCACCCTACGAGCTTACGCCCCAGCACCAATGCGCACCCTGTGCTGATCACTGCCTCAGCTGTAAGCAGGCTGGCGGTACGCTGTGCGACTTCTGCGATGACCAGCACGGGCTCACTCCGGAAAAGAAGTGCGGGGAATGCGCTGAGAACTGCGTCTCTTGCAAGAAAGCTGGTGCTTACAAGTGCGACGATTGCCGGGAGAACTTCGTCCTTACTCCTCAGCAGACTTGCGCGCCATGTGCCAGCAATTGCCTGCGCTGCATCAATGCTGGCCCCTACAAGTGTGATGCCTGTCGGCCGTTGTACGGCCTGACCGCACCCTAGCTGTTCCTGGAATCTTCTCTGTTCTTGTCAGCATCTTATACAACAGACCTTTCCCGGCGAAGACCCCAAACCAGTAAGATTATGGTAGAGAAAGGGAAAGCGCGTGAAACAGCACCGCGACATAAAATCTGACCTGCGCTTCGGGTTAACCCAACCTTCAGTGCTGACCCCTTAATGGGTGAGTCATGCAGCACCATGAGTCAGAACCCAAAGCCATAGACATGATTCATGCATGTCTTGACCCGAATAAACAGGAGCAAGCGCAAAAACATCCTATGTTTTCCCAACGTCTGCACTTCAGATCACTGTAGAAGCAAAGACATGTCCCTTAGAGTCTTTGAGGTTTGTCGTGTGTCCCCTCCCTTCGTGCTCGCAGGTTGAGGGCCCCTCGAGATTGGGCCTGAAAGCCCTAGAACCATTACGTGCTTGAAGGGCCGCGCGTGCGAGCTTTGAAGGTTTGAGAGAGGCGTCCTGGTTGGTTCTTGTGTGCGCTAAAAGACTGAGCGTGTTCAACTAGCATCCTGCTTTTTGGGGACCGAGCGTACTCAAATAGCGTGTTCAACTAGCATCCTACTTTTTGGGGCCCGAGCGTACTCAAACAGCACCCAAGCTTTGGGATTCAGAAAGCTGTAGAAGTAAAAACACATCCCTTCGAGGTTTGTCGTATGTCCCCTCCCTTTGTGCTCCTAGGGTTTGCTGAGGGCCCTAGGCCCTAGAAGTTTGTCGCACATCCCCTCCCTTCGCGCTCGAAGGGTGACATCGTAAGCAACTGGCACCCCATCAGGGCGCGATGACCAAATCGCCCGTGCCATGGCGCGAGCTATTCGGTCGCAGGGAAAAAATCCATGGTGCTTTAACACAGTAAATCACAAGTTTTCAAGGCTGGTCGCAGGGCATATGTGAGCCGCGACTACTTTACAGCACAGGGATAAACATCTCAATGTCGTTAAGCCACCTCGTTTAGGAAACGTGTTCTTCCGGTCGCATGGGCATATTCACATCCCTTATAGAGCCGCGATTACGTTACCAGCACAGGTTTTGGGTTTCATAGCAAGCAACTAGCACCCCATCTGTGCCCTGATGACCAAAGAGCTCGCGCCAGAGCTCCGCCCTCTCCCCCATACAATGGATAACTTGCAAGGAGCAGTTCGCCACGCGAGGCTCCGAGGCATGACGGTTTTTGCTTCTTGGCAAGCTTTTGTATTTCCCAAATGCCCGGAGAACAATCCAGACACGCTTTCTCGATGTTTTCCATGGTCGGTGCTTGTGCCTTTGGTTGCCAAAAGTAAAAAGCCAGGGCGCAACAACACCCCAGGCGCGAGCTGTTTGGTCGCCCGAGCTATTTGACCGTACTCAAATAGCACCCAAGTTTTGGGGACCGAGCGTGTTCAAGTAGCACCTTGTTTTTTGGGGACCGCGCGCACTCAAACAGCACCCAAGCTTTGGGGACCGAGCGTGTTCAACTAGCATCCTGATTTTTGGGGACCGAGCTTACCCCAATAGCACCCAGGTTTGGGGACAGAGCGTGTTCAACTAGCATCCTACTGCACTTTCAGAACACTGTAGAAGTAAAAAACATGTCCCTTCGAGGTTTGTCGTATGTCCCCTTCCTTTGTGCACGTAGGGTCTGGTGAGGGCCCTCGAAGTTTGTAAGCACCTAGCACCCCTTCTGCGCCCTGAGACCAAATAGCTCGCGCAACGGCGCGAGCTATTTGGTCGCGCAGGGGGAACATCTATGCTGTTTTCACACACTAAGACACGTTTTCAGGGCTAGTGTTCTGCGCCCAAAAACCTGTGCTGGTAGCGTCATCGTGGCCCTAAAGCCCACCTGCATTTCAAAACGGCTCCAAAAGCCCGTGCTGGTGACGTAATCGTGGCTCCAGAACCCACCTCGCTTTAAAACGGTTGAGGGCCCTTACCCTACGAGCACGAAGGGACTTGCGACAAGCATCTAGGGCCCTCACCAAACCCTAGCACGAAAGGAGGGGACACATGACAAACCTCTAAGGGAGATGTTTTTACTTCTACAGTGGTCTGACAGTGCAAACGTTAGGAAAAACATTGGATTGGTTTTGCACTTGTACACCCTATGGAGCCGCGATTACGTTACCAGCACACAAGGAATGCACATCTCTGTGTATTTAAACCGCCTTTCTTTAGGGGCTGCGAAACCTTTTCGCACAGCAAGAAGAGTTGGGTAAAACCCAGCTTGCTCTGCGAAAAGGTGCTATACAAGCGAAAAAACTTACTATGTTGTTCCTAACGTTTGCAACTCTCAGAACACTGTAGAAGGACAAACATATCCCTTAGAGTCTTAGAGGTTTGCCGTATGTCCCCTCACTTCGTGCTCGTAAGGTTTGGTCATGGCCCTAGAAGTTTGTCGCATGTCCCCTCCCTTCCTGCTCGTAGGGTGGGGGCCCCTAAAGGTTAGACCTGAAAGCCTGCGCGTGTTCAACTAGCACCCTGCTTTTTCGGGACCGAGCGTACTCACATAGCTCCCAAGTTTTGGGACCGAGCGTGTTCAACTAGCATCCTGCTTTTTTGGGACCGAGCGTACTCAAATTGCACCCAAGTTGTGGGGACCGAGCGTGTTCAACTGGCATCCTGCTTTTTGGGGACCGAGCGTACTCAAATAGCACCCAAGTTGTGGGGACCGAGCGTGTTCAACTAGCATCCTGCTTTTTGGGGACCGAGCGTACTGAAATAGCACCCAAGTTTTGGAACCGAGCGTGTTCAACGAGCGTACTCAAACAGCACCCAAGTTGTGGGGACCGAGCGTGTTCAACTAGAATCCTGCTTTTTTGCGGACCGAGCACACTCAAATAGCACCCAAGTTGTGGGGACCGAGCGTGTTCAACTAGCATCCTGCTTTTTGGGGACCGAGCGTACTCAAATAGCACCCAAGTTGTGGGGACCGAGCGTGTTCAACTAGCATCCTGCTTTTTGGGGACCGAGCGTACTCAAATAGCGCCCAAGCTTTGGGGACCGAGCGTGTTCAACTAGCATCCTGCTTTTTGGGGACCGAGCGTACTCAAATAGCGCCCAAGCTTTGGGGACCGAGCGTGTTCAACTAGCATCCTGCTTTTTGGGGACCGAGCGTACCGAGCGTCAAATCAAATAGCACCCAAGCTTTGGGGACCGAGCGTGTTCAACTAGCATCCTGCTTTTTGGGGACCGAGCGTACTCAAATAGCACCCGAGCGTGTTCAACTAGCATCCTGCTTGGGGACCGAGCGTGTTCAACTAGCACTTTTCTGGGACCGAGCGTACTCAAATAGCACCCAAGCTTTGGGGACCGAGCGTGTTCAACTAGCATCCTGCTTTTTGGGGACCGAGCGTACTCAAATAGCACCCAAGTTGTGGGGACCGAGCGTGTTCAACTAGCATCCTGCTTTTTTGGGACCGAGCGTACTCAAATAGCACCCAAGTTGTGGGGACCGAGCGTGTTCAACTAGCATCCTGCTTTTTTTGGACCGAGCGTATTCAAATAGCACCCAAGTTGTGGGGACCGAGCGTGTTCAACTAGCATCCTGCTTTTTTGGGAGCGAGCGTACTCAAATAACACCCAAGTTGTGGGGACCGAGCGTGTTCAACTAGCATCCTGCTGTTTGGGGACCGAGCGTACTCAAATAGCACCCAAGTTGTGGGGACCGAGCGTGTTCAACTAGCATCCTGCTTTTTTGGGACCGAGCGTACTCAAATAGCACCCAAGTTTTGGGGACCGAGCGTGTTCAACTAGCATCCTGCTTTTTTGGGACCGAGCGTACTCAAATAGCACCCAAGTTGTGGGGACCGAGCGTGTTCAACTAGCATCCTGCTTTTTTGGGAGCGAGCGTACTCAAATAACACCCAAGTTGTGGGGACCGAGCGTGTTCAACTAGCATCCTGCTTTTTGGGGACCGAGCGTACTCAAATAGCACCCACGTTTTGGGGACCGAGCGTGTTCAACTAGCATCCTGCGTTTTGGGGACCGAGCGAACTCAAATAGCACCCAAGTTTTGGGGACCGAGCGTGTTCAACTAGCATCCTGCTTTTTGGGGACCGAGCGTACTCAAATAGCACCCAAGTTTTGGGGACCGAGCGTGTTCAACTAGCATCCTGCTTTTTGGGGACCGCGCGTGCTCAAATAGCACCCAAGTTTTGGGGACCGAGCGTGTTCAACTAGCATCCTGCTTTTTGGGGACCGAGCGTACTCAAATAGCACCCAAGTTTTGGGGACCGAGCGTGTTCAACTAGCATCCTGCTTTTTGGGGACCGAGCGAACTCAAATAGCACCCAAGTTTTGGGGACCGAGCGTGTTCAACTATCACTTTTCTGGGACCGAGCGTACTCAAATAGCACCCAAGCTTTGGGGACCGAGCGTGTTCAACTAGCATCCTTCTTTTTGGGGACCGAGCGTATTCAAATAGCACCCAAGTTTTGGGGACCGAGCGTGGTCAACTAGCATCCTGCTTTTTGGGGACCGAGCGTACTCAAATAGCACCCAAGTTTTGGGGACCGAGCGTGTTCAACTAGCATCCTGCTTTTTTGGGAGCGAGCGTACTCAAATAGCACCCAAGTTTTGGCGACCGAGCGTGTTCAACTAGCATCCTGCTGTTTGGGGACCGAGCGTATTCAAATAGCACCCAAGTTTTGGGGACCGAGCGTGTTCAACTAGCATCCTGCTTGTTGCGTACCGAGCTTACTCCAATAGCACCAAGGACCGCACTGTCTCCTCCCTTTGTGCTCGTATGGTTTGGTGAGGGCCCTAAAAGTTTGTCGTATGTCCCCTCCGCGCTCGTAGTGTGACGCGGTAAGCAACTAGCACGTCTTTTTTGCGCCCTGATGACCAAATCGCTCACGCCACGGCGCGAGCTATTTGGTCGCAGGGGAAACATCTATGGTGTCTTAACACGTTAGAACACGTTTTCAGGGCTGGTGTTCTGCACGCAAAAGCCTGCGCTGGTAACGTAATCGTGGCCCCATAACCCGCCTGCCTCCAAGGGCCCTCACCCTACGAGCACGAAAGAAGGGGACGTGCGACAAACTTCTAGGACCCTCACCAAACAAACCCTAGCACGAAGGGAGGGGACAAACGACAAACCTTTACGCAATATGGTTTTACTTCTTCAGTGTTCTGAAAGTGAAAACGAGAACATAGGATGTTTTTGCGCTTGCGCACTAATTATATGGAGCCACGATTACATTACCAGCACACATGGGATAAACATCTGTGTTTACTTAGACCACCTTTCTTGAGGGGCTGTGAAACCTTTCGCAAAGCAAAATGAGTTGGGTAAAAACCCTGCTTGCTCTGCGAAAAGGTTCTATACAAACGCAACAACAGACGATGTTGTTCCTAACATTTGCACTCCCAGAACACTGTAGAAGTAAAAACATATCCTTTAGAGTCTTAGAGGTTTGTCGCGTGTCCCCTCCCTTCGTGCTAGGGTTTGGTGAGGGCCCTAGAAGTTTGCCGCATGTCCCTTCGTGATCGTAGGGTGTGGGCCCCTCGAGATTGGGCCTGAAAGCCCTAGAACCATAACGTGCTTGAAGGGCCCCGCGTGCGAGGTTTGAAGGTTTGAAAGAAGCGTCTTGGCTGGTCCTTGTTTGTGTGCGACAAGACTGAGCGTGTTCAACTAGCATCCTGCTTCTTGGGGACCGAGCGTACTCAAATAGCACCGCAAGTCTTGGGGACCAAGCGTATTCAACTAGCATCCTGCTTGTTGAAGGCCGCGAGTACTCAAATAGCAAACAAGCGTGGGGATTCAAAACACTGTAGAAGTAGAAACACATGCCTCTATTAGAGGTTTGTCGTATGTCCCCTCCTTGGGGTTTGGTGAGGGCATTAGACGCTTGTCGCACGTCCCCTCCCTTCGCGCTCGTAGGGTCACGTCGTAAACAACAAGCACGCCATCTGCACTCTGATGACCAAATAGCTCGCGCAAATGGCGCGAGCTATTTGGTCACAGGGGAAACATGTAACATCCATGATGCTTTCACACGATACACACACACACACACAGACAAGTTTTCACTTCGCGCTCGTAGGGTGACGTTGCAAACAACTAGCACCCCTTCTGCGCCCTGATGACCAAATAGCACGTGTCATGGCGCGGGAAACATCTATGGTGTTTTAACACGTCAAGACGCGTTTTCAGGGCTAGCGTGCTGCGCCCAAAAGCCTGCGCGGATTCGGACCGGATAGCGTAATCGTGGCCTTCTAGGCCGCCTGCATTTTAAGACGATTCCAAAAGCCGTGCTGGGAACATAATCGTGGCCCCATAGCCCGCACTTGAAAACGGTTACGGAACCTCCAGGGCCCCCTACGAGCACGAAGGGACATGCGAGGGGACATGCGACAAACCTCTGAAGGATATGTCGTTACTTCTTGAGTGTTCTGTTTTTCTGCGCTCGTACGCCTTGTGGAGCCACGATTACGTTACCAGCAAGGGATAAACATCTGTTTACTTCAACCACCTTTTTTATAAGGGGCTGTGAAACCTTTTCGCAGAGCAACGAGAGTTGGGTACCTGCTTCCTCTGCGAAAAAGGTTTTATAGTACTTTTGAAGCGCAAAAACATCCTATGTTTTTCCTACCGTGTTCACTTTCAGAGCACTGTAGAAGAAAGGTAAAAGTATCCTTCAAAATTTGTCGCAGAGGGCCCTAGAAGTTTGTCGCATGTCCCCTCCTTTCGTGCTGACGTACTCAAACAGCACCCAAGCCTTGGGATTCAGAACACTGTAAACGAAAAATCATATCCCTTAGGGGTTTGTCGTATGTCCCCTTCCTTTGTGCTCGTAGGGTTTGGTGAGGGCCCTCGAAGTTTGTCGCATGTTCCCTCCCTTCGCGCTCGTAGGGTGACATCATAAGCAGCCAGCACCCCATTTGCGCCCTGATGCGCACATAGCTCGCGCCATGGCGCGACCCATTTGGTCGCAGGGGAAACAAACATCCATGGTGTTTTAACACGTCACAAGGTTTCATGGCTGATCGCATGGGCATATTCACAACACTTATAGAGTCACGATTACGTTACCAGCAAGGGATAAAAATCTCAATGTACTTAAACCACCTCCTTTAGGGAACGAGTTTTGCTGGTCGCGGTTTGCAAGTTGGGATCGACACGGGCACGTTGGCCAGATCCGGGTTTCAAGTTGGCGGGGCCCACAGGGGCATGTTGGCCGGATCCGGGCTCGACCGGGGCATGTTGGCCGGATCCGGGTTTCAAGTTGGGTTCGACAGGGGCATGTTAGCCGGATTCGGGTTTCAAGTTGGGTCCATGGGGGGCATGTTGTTTCAAGTTGTGCTCGACAGGGCCATCGTGGGCCGCATCGGGGGAATGTTGGCCGGATCCGGGTTTCAAGTTGGACCCATCAGGGGCACGTTGGCCGGATCCGGGTTTCGGATCCGGACCATGGGCGGTTTGACTCCCACCCGGCCCCAATTGCGCTCATGATCGGAGACCATGGGAGACCACGGACCCAACCGCGTGACACCACTCTAGCGAACCGCGTGACACTTGTTTCCTGAGGAGAGGACCCCAAACAAGGAAACGCAGATGCTGCGTTGAACAATGAAAGAAAGTGGCGTATCCTACCATATGCGGGGCGTGGGAGAAAGAGAGAAAAAGTAGCCACCCCAAGGACCAAAGTACCTGCGACAAGTGTGCTCCCTCGTGCCGAGACTGCTCCACAGCTGGCGCAGGGATGTGCGACGTCTGCGATTACAAGCTCCTCCTATGCATCCTTTAAGCATCCTTGCATTCTTCGCATACTCGCATCAATAATAACGCTGCTTGATGTAGCTACAGTTTCAGATTCTTTCATCGGGAACGCATCAGGTACGGCCTGACCTCGTCCAAGACCTGTGCTCCTTGCGCCGCGAATTGCCTTGGGTGCGCAAGGGCGGGCGGCGGCCTCTGTGACAGTTGCGAGCACCGCCACGTGTTGACACCGAGCAAGACCTGTGCGCCTTGTGCTACGCATTGCGACCACTGTCAGATAGCCGGCTCTAACAAATGCGACGTGTGCGAGTCCAAGTATGGCCTCACTGACAAGCAGGAGTGTGAGAGTTGCAGCCCAAATTGCGCGCAGTGTGACAAAGCCGGAGCCGGCCGGTGCGACGCCTGCGATCCTGAATACAAGCTCAGCAGCTCTTCAACCTGCGTCAAGGAGTTCCCGTGGCTGACGGTGAGTTTGCTTCTTGTTCTCTTGGGAGGTGGCGTAGCACTCTGGGCCTTCTGCCGCCGGAGCACTGGGGCAAGGGAGCCCAACTTGCTGACTCCGAGCGCCCCCTTTACATACACACCAAGTGCGGAGATTCAGTTGGAGTCTCGGCCCCCCTCCGATGTTGGCAGGTCGTATGCAGCTTGGCAGTCAAAGCACAAACTGGGGGGACCCCTTAAAATGACGCGGTGGTTTGGAGGAGGAGGGATCCTGGGGCGACACCTCTCTAGTTGAGGATGGACGGGGGCTTAGGAGTAAAGTTCAGGATTAGACTCCAGTCAACTCTCTGCCTTTGGGGGGGGCCCTGTTGCTGCTCTTTCTGCTGTGCAAGAAAGGCGCCGCCCCCTGCCAACGGCGGTGGCCCACATGTCGGCAACGGCCAACAGTCGCTTCCAGATTTTGGGGCCAGCGCTCCACCTGCAAAGGAAGGTGTCCAGTCAGCCTCCCGGGCTCCAGAGACCCTGAGCTCGAAAGACCAGGCCCTTCAGGAGGCGATCCTCTTCCCAAGCGGGAAGTGGAAGGGCTATTACGTGCAGCTGGCGGAGGACAAGCTCTGTCCTGAGAAGCATCCCCTGCGCGTGTTCCTTGGAGCCCAAAAGTTGATTAAAACTGACCCTAAAACGGTTCCTGGTCCACATCTGAAGGAATCCTCGTAGCATCGGGCATGTGATATTTTTTCTTTGAGGTTGGTGTTTTGCCCCCAAGGTTCAGCACGGAAAAGACCATGTGGTGCAGCAAATGCTCGGGAAGAATCTCGTACGACTACCGGGCCTTCCGGAGCGAGGGGAACTCCAGCTACGTCATGTGCTACGATTGCTGGGAGCAGCAAGAAGACCGGAAGGAGCACGCCTTGCTCGAGTTTGACATGCACTTCTCGCCGGATCCTTGGGGGGGGGCGGCCAGTTTTGAAGCCACAGGAAACGGCTTAATTACGGTTCATGTATAGCAGAGCTTTCCAGTTTACAAAAAGTCTAGGGTTTTGACTGTTTTGACTATATCCGAATTGGGGGGGGGGGGGGGGGGGTTGTTGATGCCGTCAGGACGGAGGCATCAGCGGCAGGGGCCAAGATGACGTTGGGTCCTACAAGCTGCGGGGAAGGCACGGAAAGAGGGTCGGCTCCGTCTCCTTTGCCAAGGTCTACAGCTCCTCCTCACTTGTTTTGGAGGAGTCGAGGGCGAGGTGTCTATTTTCCCTTTTTTTTCGATGCTTCTGTCTTTGAACTTGTCAGAAACGTGTGAAGTTCAATCACTGAACCCTAAGGGGCCCTAGGAGGCCCTTCAACAGTGTAAAGCTGGTGAGAAGTCTCAGGCTCCCATGAGGTCCAGTATCAGGGCCAGATGGTCGGCGCGAACTTAGCGGCGGGCATCAAGGGTACCTGGCACATCCCCGATGCTCGGCGGGAGTCCGGGGCAAGTAAGACCCCTCGTTCCCTACGCAACCCCACAGGAACTAAACCCTAGAACGTAGCCTACATACGGTGACCATTGCAGACCCGGCCTTGGATGCCCTGGAGGGTTCGGTCACTTTCAGGCTCCCTCTCAGGGTCTCGAAGTGAACGGGCAATTTCGTAGGGATGTCTGGGGCTTAAGGCTTGGCTCGCTATTCGTTATGATAGCCTGATGCTTCAGCAACTTAAGCATAGACCTGTGGGAAGGCGCTCCTGCATCCTGGCTTGAGGTGGGTCTGGACCATTCCTTGATGTTCATCGAATACTAGTGTCAGTCATGGTGAACAAGCAAGATGGGGGTCTGGCGAAGTTGTATCATTGTAGCCGGTGTGGTACGCTGACTTGTGATTGTGAAATCCTGAACCGCGCTTCCTGCAAAGCGTATCATCTTAAGTTGGGCATGAATCCGCCACAGGGGGACATTGCTACATTGTTTTGGGGTTCAGCTGATCCGCTAGATGTGGGCTGAGGGAATGGGGGTTTACGATAATAAGGGAGCCCACAGATAAACCCCCAAATTGTAGGATCCACTTCGAACAAGGACCCCGATAAGGTACCCCCAACTATCGTAAACCCCCCCCAAAGAATGCAGGGGGCCTGAGCCGAACCTTAGGACGACTCTGGCGGCATCCACGCGGATGACCCCATCAACAACGACGTCTTCCACCTTTGGCCTGCTCAAGAACCTCGTCGCCTGTTGTACTTACACACGAGCTCTTGTGCTAATGAGGGGGGGTTTTTGAGGCGTTTTTGAGGGCTTAGGGTTTTGCTTCGGGGTGCAAGGGTCACGATGCTGAAAATTGTCGGATCTAGACCCCCCGTCTGCAGTGTCTCTATCGTAGGGTTATGAAGGGAAGGGGTTCGTTAGGGAGCCTCAGGGAGTGGTGGGGAGTAATTATTCGGGAACCTTGGGTTACATACCCCCCTTGAACCCCCTTCCCGAAAGAACCCTATAACTCTAGAACTCAGGGTTAATACCAGGGCCCCCTTAAAGAGGACTGGGATCCATCTGCGGTGAAGGGCGAAGGCTTCCGCGTCAGTGAGGACCGCCCGCTTCTTTTAGTGCGCCGTCCTAAACCCTAAACTTGCAGTGTTCCCCCTCACACTAAGAGTCCTTAATAGGGATTAGAGTACCTCCCATGTTTTAATCCCTACTAAGGCCTTTTAGTATAAGGGGGGAACATCCTGAACCTTAAGCCCTTGACGGCGCGGCCTTCGGAAACTTGAAGTTCGTGCGCGCCGCAAAGCCCCAAACCTTGATCCCTAAACATGCGTTGAAACATTTTTTCGTGTGTGGGCTTGGGAGAGTTGGGCGGGGGCGTTTAGGTTTGCTGGCCTGGGATGTTTGCGCGATAGGGTTGTTTTCTTTCAGGGTTTCGGCGGCTGCATTGGACTTGAGCACCCCCGACATTTTCACGAGCCTTAATACCCTAAACTGCAGGGCGTTAGGCAGAATAGACTTCAAAGGGCATGCTCGTCAACCTCGCCAAAGCAGCAGGACACGGTCTGCTGCGTCTGCTTCGACAAGCCCATTGACACCGTCCTGAGGCCGCGAAGGGTGTTTGGGGAGAGGAAGCCTCGGGTTCAGGATTGCCGTGGGAAGCGGCCCCCTCTGCAAGGAAGAAGAGCACCCCGCACAAACCCCGCAGGGTGGGATTTGGGTTTTTGCGGCTTTCGGGTTGAGGCGGCTTCGGGATGCCGATCCAAACTCGCCAGGGCAGTGAGTTTGGGCAGGGCACTGACATTCAATTGGGGTTCATTCTGTTCGTGATTGATTTTGTCCGTTGAGTCTGATGCTTTCCTTCCTCATCCCTGTATGATTCCCCGACACCTGGCCCCTACACCCTGAACCTGCACTCACGCACTCACTCAGTACCCTGTCATCGACGTCAGTCTTGCATCAATCAATGCCCCAGACGTCTATCAGCGCCAACATCTTTTAAGCAAATTTGCAGGCTTCGGGTTGGGGGGTTTAGAGTTTAAGGAGAGCCGTCTTCAACTGGGAAGGCCATGCGGCCACATCGTCCTCTGCACCCAGTGCGCGGACAATCGTGACCTCCGTTCCCGCGGCTGCCCCATCTGCAGGGGTGTCATAAACGAAGTCAGACGTCTCTGAACATGGGGGGGCTCCTATCATTAGGATGATAGTATGTTGGGGGTATACTCGGGTTTTCGGGTATCCATATTCTGGGAAATACTCACACATGTGACAAAGAATGCCTCAGCAACTCAATGCCGTTTCGGTTTGCGAGCTCGGTTTGATGCGTGGCAAAAAGGATGAACAACCTCTGCAAGGGTAAAGTTGTTACATGACGTCGATGAAACTACTTCTCCGGAATCATGACGCGGCGGGTGCACACAAAGTAGAAGGGTGTTCGAAGTCTTAAACCCTAAACCCTAAACCCTAAACCCTAAGTCGTGGCCGCAACACGGAGGGTCAGCAAACCTCAGAGCTGCATGCACATGCTCACTCCCTGTGTCGCTCCGCCGTACCTTGGTTCACCAGCGCGCCTGTTAGCAACACACACTCGCACACGGACACACACATACTCGCGCATGCATAGATGGAGTCAAGCGGGTCATGACACTAACACCACTACTACTATTACTACTACTACTACTACTACTACTACTACTACTACTACTACTACTACTACTACTACTACCACCACCACCACCACCACCACCCCTTGTGATGGCTTCCTGTAGCACCATACTGCTTCTTTTCTGGTATCCCATCATGATTTTGGGATGGTGGATCTGATACTCGCTGGGACCTCAGCATGTTAAAAGCTTTGCTGCAAATACGGGTAGGGTTTAGGGTTTAGGGTTTAGGGTTTAGGGTTTAGGGTTTAGGGTTTAGGGTTTAGGGTTTAGGGGTTTAGGGTTTAGGGGTTTAGGGGTTTAGGGTTTAGGGTTTAGGGTTTAGGGTTTAGGGTTGGCCAGTTGTAAGGGAGGTGTTGGCTCTTCGCATTCACGCCGAAGTGCTCCATAATGGGTAGGGACGATGACGCGTTTTCTTGTTTGCGTTGAATGAACGTCGTAGTGACATAAATTTGTTGTACAACCGGGCAGCAACTTTCAGAAGTGATTCGTGTCCGGGAGAGGGATGGTTCATGAATCCTAAGGAGCTCCTTCTTGTGAATGTGCAGTCATGGACCCCTGGATTGAGGTCGCAGCTCCCGCTTCTGGATGTTGGCTTGCCCTTCCCCGCACGTCCTCAAGACCTTCTCTCAAAAGGGTTTTGTTGCAACCAGAAGGTAGTTCCGGTGAGGAGCGAAGAGGTGCTCGATTGAGGAATGTTTGAGTCCCGGAGGTTCTGAGTAAACATCCGCAGCGCTGAGTTCACTCTGAGAAGCTACCCTGGGACCCCCTGGGGGCTTTGAGACCAGGAGTGTTTGATCGGCTTCGATGCCTTCGCTGCTGCAAGAAGGCGACCTGGCACATGTAGCAAGTGACAATCTTTTGAGCACTCTCCGATGGCCCCCCAGAACTTGCGTGTCGTATCCATCGCCGACCTTGCGCTGTGCTAGACAAACCACAAACCAAGCAGCGTATCTGCTCCTCCCCGTAGAGCGCCACACAAGCACACATGCTTAAGGATAAGGACCACGGCCACGGTGGCCAGGTATAAGTTCATGAAAATATAGAAAATCCTTCAGCGGAAAAGAATAAGGCCCAACCAGCGGGACGAGACCGTGACAGCCAAAAAACCGCCGAAGCGGACGAGACCGTGACAGCAAAAAACGGCCTTAGAAGCGGACGAGACCGTGACAGCCAAAACCGTAGAGGCGGACGAGACCGTGACAGCCAAAACCCCGTAGAAGCGGACGAGACCCTGGCAGCCAAAAAACCGTAGAAGCGGACGAGACCGTGACACAACCGCCGAAGCGGACGAGACCGTGACAGCCAAAAACCGCCAAAGCGGACGAGACCGTGACAACAAAAAACGGCCTTAGAAGCGGACGAGACCGTGACAGCCAAAACCGTAGAGGCGGACGAGACCGTGACAGCCAAAACCCCGTAGAAGCGGATGAGACCCTGGCAGCCAAAAAACCGTAGAAGCGGACGAGACCGTGACACAACCGCCGAAGCGGACGAGACCGTGACAGCCAAAAACCGCCAAAGCGGACGAGACCGTGACAACAAAAAACGGCCTTAGAAGCGGACGAGACCGTGACAGCCAAAACCGTAGAGGCGGACGAGACCGTGACAGCCAAAACCCCGTAGAAGCGGACGAGACCCTGGCAGCCAAAAAACCGTAGAAGCGGACGAGACCGTGACACAACCGCCGAAGCGGACGAGACCGTGACAGCCAAAAACCGCCAAAGCGGACGAGACCGTGACAGCAAAAAACGGCCTTAGAAGCGGACGAGACCGTGACAGCCAAAACCGTAGAGGCGGAGGAGACCGTGACAGCCAAACCCCGTAGAAGCGGACGAGACCCTGGCAGCCAAAAAACCGTAGAAGCGGACGAGACCGTGACACAACCGCCGAAGCGGACGAGACCGTGACAGCCAAAAACCGCCAAAGCGGACGAGAGACCGTGACAACAAAAAACGGCCTTAGAAGCGGACGAGACCGTGACAGCCAAAACCGTAGAGGCGGACGAGACCGTGACAGCCAAAACCCCGTAGAAGCGGATGAGACCCTGGCAGCCAAAAAACCGTAGAAGCGGACGAGACCGTGACACAACCGCCGAAGCGGACGAGACCGTGACAGCCAAAAATCGCCAAAGCGGACGAGACCGTGACAACAAAAAACGGCCTTAGAAGCGGACGAGACCGTGACAGCCAAAACCGTAGAGGCGGACGAGACCGTGACAGCCAAAACCCGTAGAAGCGGACGAGACCCTGGCAGCCAAAAAACCGTAGAAGCGGACGAGACCGTGACACAACCGCCGAAGCGGACGAGACCGTGACAGCCAAAAACCGCCAAAGCGGACGAGAGACCGTGACAGCAAAAAACCGCCTTAGAAGCGGACGAGACCGTGACAGCCAAAACCCCGTAGAAGCGGACGAGACCCTGGCAGCCAACAAAACCGTAGAAGCGGACGAGACCGTGACACAACCGCCGAAGCGGACGAGACCGTGACAGCCAAAAACCGCCAAAGCGGACGAGACCGTGACAGCAAAAAACGGCCTTAGAAGCGGACGAGACCGTGACAGCCAAAACCGTAGAGGCGGACGAGACCGTGACAGCCAAAACCCCGTAGAAGCGGATGAGACCCTGGCAGCCAAAAAACCGTAGAAGCGGACGAGACCGTGACACAACCGCCGAAGCGGACGAGACCGTGACAGCCAAAAACCGCCAAAGCGGACGAGACCGTGACAACAAAAAACGGCCTTAGAAGCGGACGAGACCGTGACAGCCAAAACCGTAGAGGCGGACGAGACCGTGACAGCCAAAACCCGTAGAAGCGGACGAGACCCTGGCAGCCAAAAAACCGTAGAAGCGGACGAGACCGTGACACAACCGCCGAAGCGGACGAGACCGTGACAGCCAAAAACCGCCAAAGCGGACGAGAGACCGTGACAGCAAAAAACGCCTTAGAAGCGGACGAGACCGTGACAGCCAAAACCGTAGAGGCGGACGACGACCGTGACAGCCAAAACCCGTAGAAGCGGACGAGACCCTGGCAGCCAAAAAACCGTAGAAGCGGACGAGACCGTGACACAACGCCGAAGCGGACGAGACCGTGACAGCCAAAAACCGCCAAAGCGGACGAGACCGTGACGCAAAAAACGGCCTTAGAAGCGGACGAGACCGTGACAGCCAAAACCGTAGAGGCGGAGGAGACCGTGACAGCCAAACCCCGTAGAAGCGGACGAGACCCTGGCAGCCAAAAAACCGTAGAAGCGGACGAGACCGTGACACAACCGCCGAAGCGGACGAGACCGTGACAGCCAAAAACCGCCAAAGCGGACGAGACCGTGACAACAAAAAACGGCCTTAGAAGCGGACGAGACCGTGACAGCCAAAACCGTAGAGGCGGACGAGACCGTGACAGCCAAAACCCCGTAGAAGCGGATGAGACCCTGGCAGCCAAAAAACCGTAGAAGCGGACGAGACCGTGACACAACCGCCGAAGCGGACGAGACCGTGACAGCCAAAAATCGCCAAAGCGGACGAGACCGTGACAACAAAAAACGGCCTTAGAAGCGGACGAGACCGTGACAGCCAAAACCGTAGAGGCGGACGAGACCGTGACAGCCAAAACCCGTAGAAGCGGACGAGACCCTGGCAGCCAAAAAACCGTAGAAGCGGACGAGACCGTGACACAACCGCCGAAGCGGACGAGACCGTGACAGCCAAAAACCGCCAAAGCGGACGAGAGACCGTGACAGCAAAAAACCGCCTTAGAAGCGGACGAGACCGTGACAGCCAAAACCCGTAGAAGCGGACGAGACCCTGGCAGCCAAAAAACCGTAGAAGCGGACGAGACCGTGACACAACCGCCGAAGCGGACGAGACCGTGACAGCCAAAAACCGCCAAAGCGGACGAGAGACCGTGACAGCAAAAAACGGCCTTAGAAGCGGACGAGACCGTGACAGCCAAAACCGTAGAGGCGGACGAAACCGTGACAGCCAAAACCCGTAGAAGCGGACGAGACCCTGGCAGCCAAAAAACCGTAGAAGCGGACGAGACCGTGACACAACCGCCGAAGCGGACGAGACCGTGACAGCCAAAAACCGCCAAAGCGGACGAGAGACCGTGACAGCAAAAAACCGCCTTAGAAGCGGACGAGACCGTGACGGCCAAAACCCGTAGAAGCGGACGAGACCCTGGCAGCCAAAAAACCGTAGAAGCGGACGAGACCGTGACACAACCGCCGAAGCGGACGAGACCGTGACAGCCAAAAACCGCCAAAGCGGACGAGACCGTGACAGCAAAAAACTGCCTTAGAAGCGGACGAGACCGTGACAGCCAAAACCGTAGAGGCGGACGAGACCGTGACAGCAACAAACGGCCTTAGAAGCGGACGAGACCGTGACAGCCAAAAACCGCAGAAGCGGACGAGACCGTGACAGAACCGCCGAAGCGGACGAGACCGTGACAGCCAAAAACCGCCAAAGCGGACGAGACTGTGACAGCAAAAAACGGCCTTGGAAGCGGACGAAACCGTGACAGCCAAAAACCGCAGAAGCGGACGAGACCGTGACAGCCCAAAACCGTAGAAGCGGACGAGACCGTGACAGCCAAAAACGGCCTTAGAAGCGGACGAGACCGTGACAGCCAAAAACCGTCGTAGAAGCGGACGAGAGCGTGACAGCCAAAAACCGCCGTAGACGCGGACAAGACCGTGACACCCAAACACCATAGAAGCGGACGAGAACGTGACAGCCAAAAACCGCCGTAGACGCGAAAGAGACCGTGACACCCAAACACCATAGAAGCGGACGAGACAGCCAAGAACCGCCATACGCTGTCACGGTCTCGTCCGCTTCGGCGGTTCTTGGCTGTCACGTCTGCTTCTACGGTTCTGGCTGTCATCAGCTTTGGGGCTTTTATATTATAATATATTATATTTTATTTTATTTTATTTTTTTATAATATATTATATAATGAAGTATATATATATATATATTAGAAGGTGAGTTTAGTCAGGTCCATGAGGAGGCTTTAGGGGCTTCAGGGGGTTGAGGGTTTAGGGTTTTGAAGGTTCTGGGATTTTAGGGACGAGGGGCGTTAGGGGGTTTAAGGGGGTTTGGGGTTCAGGGCCTAGGGCGTTTAGGGCTTTTGGTGTTCAGGCTGAAGTCGAGCAATCTTTGATAGTTTTCCAAGGGCCAGCCTGGCCCATGTCGCTTGGCCACCACGGGGTACTGTAGTTAGATTGCTTAGATAGAAGAAACAAATCAATGCATGGTTAGTTAAATAGAGAAGAAGCTACATGTACACAAATCATGAGATTGGTTTTTAGATAGGCCTGGGCTGTCGGCACTTGGCAGCTGTCACGGCGAATTCCATGAGGCCCGAAAGAAGGTTTTCGGGGTACTTCATCGTTGTGTACGCATGCTCGTACGGCTACGTTACATTGCGCCGGCACATGGCATATGAAAGCATTCAAAGGCCGCGTCGTGGACTTAGATGTATACCTGTAAGCTCATCGGCTATGTGGACGCTTATCTTTGGGCACAGTGTCCAGTGTTGTCATGGTTACCATTGTCTCGGCAAGCGCCATGATCACCGTTGTTAATTGCTGGCACTTGGACCTCCTTGCTTCCAGCAGTGTCAAACACCATACCAGCAATGACGCCCAAAGCCTGGTGCACACCACTGAGCCGTTAACCCCAGCATTGCCATCGTTACCCCACATACCGTCATTCCGGATTATGATTCCTATTTTATGTTGTGCAGCCTTCCCGAGCCATGGGAGCAGGGGCCAGCGCCTATCTTGCCTCTGTGGATGATGCCACCTTGCAAAGCATCACTGACGATGTTGAGAAGGCGGCGCAGCTGCTGAAGCTTGTGGCAGAGGGGAGGCGCAAACGTGAGCTCGGGCGGAGGCAGCTGACGATCAATAGCCTCAGTGGCTCACAGTTCCAGCTGGAAATCGACGAGGCTGCAACAGTTCTGGATGTTTCCCAGGAGATCGCAGGAATCGTCGGTGTAGCACCGGGGAGGATGCTTGTTTTAACCTCCGGCGCTGCTGTCCTTGACGAGTCGAAGCCTTTCCTGCAGCAACTTCATGGAGATGAGATTACATACAGGGATCAGCAAGTGGGCGCAGGTCAAGCGGCGGTGAGCTTGCTGCGCTCTCTAGCAGAGTGGCCACGACATCGCTTATGTGCAGCAGACACGGCCGCCACCGATGCTATTTCCTCGCTGACCATTGGCAACGAATTTGCCTTGAGCTTGGATGCGGCCGTGCTACCGCAGAACCTGCTCACACTGGCCTTCGGAGACTGCTTCAACGAAAGCTTGACGCACGTGGCCTTGCCGAGCAGCGTGCGGACGCTGACCTTCGGTAACAGCTTCAATCAGAGCTTGGTAGGTGGGAGCTTCTGAAGAAGCATGTCATCTGATATCCATGAGCCCCTAGGCCCAGGTGCTGTAAGCCCCAAACTCACAGGACCCTGATGCGCAGGTGTGACTTTGCCACTCAACCTGCAGACGTTAATCTTCGGCCAAGATTTCGATCAAAGTTTGGAAGGTGGGCTCTGCGTCAAAATTGCTGCCTGTCGTGGTCGTGTCTGTGGTCGCCTTCCCGTCATTCATGTTCATTGTTGTCGCTGTTGTTTTGCGTTGTATTCGTTGTGACACAGTCGTTGTCGTACTGGTCTTCGCTACCACCACATATTCCTGAATGAGCGCTGCCAATTACCTACTACCCAGCTACCTACTACCTACTACCTCCTACCTCTTACCTCCTCCTCGTCCTCCTTTTCCTCCTCCTCCTCCTCCTACTACTACGACGACAAGGACGACGACGAACGACGAAGGACTAACGACGAAGGACGAACGACGAACGACGAACGACGAACGACGAACGACGAACGACGAACGACGAACGACGAACGACGAACGACGAACGACGAACGACGAACGACGAACGACGAACGACGAACGACGAACGACGAACGACGACGACTACTATGATGATGATGGCTATATGTTTCGCCTGTTCTTGGAAGGTGTCGTTCTACCATGCACTTTGCAGACATTGACCTTCGGCGACCAATTCAACCAGACCTTGGGAAGCTGCCCGTTGCCGAGCCAGCTCCGAACTTTGACGTTCGGCTGGGGGCTTCCCAAAATGGATTTGATCAACGTTTTAAAGCTTCGTGCTCGTTTGACATCTCTGCACATTCAGGAACTTGAGAGAATTTTGCGTGCTGGTTGTTGATGTAGCCCGAGAGGGACTTGCGGTGTTTTTGTTTTTGTTGATGTTTTTGTTTTTGTGGCGTGCGTCTCGCATCCTGCTGAAGGTTCAACCAGAGCTTAGAAGGCGTCGTGCTGCCAAGCAGCTTAAAGACCTTGACCTTTGGCCACAGCTTCGACCAGTGCTTGGAAGAGCGGGTTTTGCCGAACAGCCTCGAAATCTTGACCTTCGGGCACGAATTCGATCAAAGCCTCGAAGGCGGGAGCCAGGGAGCCTGTTCAAAAAGAGCCTTCTTCAAAGGTAGATCAAGCAGTGCGGTACGACACTTGGGCTTTACACTCTGAGCCTTTTCAATTCTTAGAAGCTGCGAGGTGTGGTGCTGCCAAGCAGCTTGCAGACGCTGACCTTCGGACAGGACTTCAATCAGGCGGTGGCAGGTGGGAGCCAAGCGCAGCCCAAGGGTGGGATATAGCATAGTAACGCACCTTTGCGAGAAAATCTTAATACGGGATCCTACTATTAACCTCTGGTAGCCCCGAAGAAGCGAAGAAGCCCAGAGGTGTCATGTGGCCGGAGGGCTTGCAGACGCTGACGTTCGGGCGTGGCTTTCGACGGAGCCTGGAGGGCGTTGCGTTGCCAAGCTGCCTCCAGAGCCTGACCTTTGGCGACTTCCTCATCCAGAACTCGACAGGTGCTCAACTGGCACAGGGCATCGGGTTTTCGTGTATGTTGTACTACACACTGTTGCACCTTTTGACTGTAAGTGAGTTGCAATCACGAACCGACAGAGAAGCCATGCTAAAGTTCTTGGGATAGCTTTGTCATGTTGTGGAAAAAACCCTTACGACGAGTCCCTCAACATAGTTCTGCTACAATGCACCCCGAAACCCTATTCAAGTGATTCAGGCCCCTTTCTTGCAGGAATCCAACTGCCGCGTGACCTGCGCACATTGACCCTCGGCTCCTTCGTGACCCGGAGCTTGGACTCTCTTACTTTGCCAAGCAACTTGCAAACATTGACAGTTCGTGGCTGTGGCAATCAGAGCTTGGCAGGTGCCAGATTGCCAGAGAGCCCCCAGACGTAGGTTAGCACATTTTTTTTGTGTCGTCTTTTCAAGTCCATCTGGGTTTTTGTCACCTCGGTGGCAGAAGGCTTGGAGACATTGACGTTCGGCCAAGACTTTGACGAAAGCGTAGACGGCTTGGTGTTGCCGAGCTGCCTGCAGACTTTGACCTTCGGACGCGAGTTTGACCAGAGTTTGAGCGGAACCTCGGCTTCGCTCTGATGTTGCGGGCTTTTGCGGGGCGAGCTGCTTTAGCTTGGGCTTTCGATGTTCGGGGCCAAAAGCACTTGGAGAGGTCGGATTGTTTGCACGCAAAAAAGGTTCAATGTGAAGACGTTACGTGGGTATCACCATCAAAAGGACGACACCAAAAGTCAGATGATGGAACCCACCTGAAAGCGGGATCAGTTCGAAAGGAGCAGGTCTCGTCAGAAGAATGAGGGGGACAGGGGGCGACTTGAGCATGCGTTGCTGTTTTCCAAATTCTCCAGGTATTCAATGGCCTAAAAGTCTGCGCACACTGGGTCTTGGCCGGGCATTCAACCAGATCTTGGATGACGTCGTGCTGCCAAGCGGCCTGAAGATCTTGACATTTGGAGACAGGTTCAATCAGAGCTTGGTAGGCACCAGCTTCCGAAAAGCGAGCTTCAACCAACCTCAAAAACACCCCCCCCCCCTTCTCTTACGTGCCCTTCATAACCAGGATCTCGATTTTTTTCAGACTTTCCAGGTGTGGCTTTGCCAGAGAGCCTGGAGACCTTGACATTTGGCCAAGATTTCGATCAGAGCCTCGAAGGAGTGGAGCTTCCAAGCAGCCTGCAGACGCTGGTTCTGGGCGACCAGTTCAACCAAAGCTTGGCAGGTGCCAGGCTACCAGAAGGCCTGCGTACCTTGGTTCTGGGCGACAGATTCTGTAGTCTCGAAGGCACCATGCTCCCAAGCAGCCTGGAGGAGCTGACCTTCGGGTACTTCTTTAACGGAAGCTTGGAAGGCGTCGGGCTGCCGGATGGTTTGCGGGTGTTGACATTCGGCCACCACTTCGACCAGAGCCTTGAGATCGCTCTACCTGGCAAGCTGGAGAGGCTGACCTTTGGCCAGTATTTTGACCAAAGCCTTGAGGCCGTCACTCTGCCAAGCAGCTTGCAGACCTTGACGTTTGGCGAGTGCTTCAATGAAAGCCTGGCAGCTGTCACTTTGCCTGAGAACTTGCAGACATTGACCTTCGGTGATCGCTTCAACCAAAGCTTGGAAAACGTGGTCTTTCCTAGCAGCTTGCAGACTCTGACGTTTGGCGGCAGGTTCAACCAAAGCCTGGCTGCTGCGATGCTGCCAAGTCGCTTGCAAGCTTTGACCCTCGGTGCGGACTTCAACCAGAGCTTGGAAGAAGTCTCGCTGCCGAGTGGCCTGCAGAACCTCACGTTTGGCCAAGCTTTCAGCAAAAGCCTGGAAGCAGCTGCATTGCTCAGCAGCCTGCAGACCCTGGACTTCCGTGGTCTGCGGATTTGCGTCCGAGAGGAATCATGAGAAGCGGCGCTGTTCCCTGCTAATGCAGTGGCTGAGCAGAACCGCACTCCGGAATTCAAGGGCCACCTTTGGAGCACTTTGGGGGTAGAAGTTGCTGAGCAAAGAACCTCTCAGCTACCTACACCTACCGCCGCAGCATTCCCGCAATGAAATGGGTGATGGCCCTGACAATCACACAACGCCCACTCACAAAGAACGGTACATAAACCATATGTTGCAGACAACAGCAACAACCAGTAATCAGATTGTAACCAACTGTCGATGAGTCGCTAGGTTTTTCGTGACCCTGAGTGCAGCCTGCGAGACTTCTATGGTCCGCACTGTAGGTTTAGCCATGCAATTTAGCGGTGTCTTGGTTTAGGCCTTAGACTTTACACGAAAGTTTTAACCTTCTGCTGAAACGAAGAGTTGTTTTGAGGATTTAGGGGCTCTTCAGGGTGCAAGGGTCGGGATGCTGAGGGTTTCGGATCTGGAGCTCGCCAACCTCAAGAAACCGAGACCTTCTGCAGCGTCTCTAGAACTTAGGGTTTATATGCAGAGGACTGGGATCCGTCTGCGGTGAACGGCGAAGCCTTCCGCGTCAGCGAGGACCGCCCGCTTCTTTTAGTGAGCCTTGGGGTGGTTTCCCGGAAACTGAGGTGCCCTTCTCGGGAGTTTCTGTAGCCGGGGTGATAGTATTTTGGGTGAAAATTAGGGTATCCCTATTCTGGGAAATGCTCACACATGTGACAAAGACTGCCTCAGCATTTCAATGCCGTTTCGGTTTGCGAGCTCGGTCTGATGCGTGGCAGGTTGAACCTTCTCGAAACTGCCTTTTCAAGGGTAAAGTTGGTATATCATGTCGATGAAACAAGCTTTTTTGGCTTCATGAAGCGGCAGGGGCTGCACACGAAATGGACGGGTGCGCGCAGTCGTGGCCGCAACACGGCGAACCAGCAAGCCTCAGAGCTACATACACATGCTCACCCGCTGCCTGTGTTGTTCCGCCGTACCTTCGTTCACCAGTGCGCCTGTCAGCGATCAACTATGATCAGTTGCAGCAGCAACACACACTCGCGCACAGGCATGCGCAGACATGTGAGTCGTAGTGACACAGATTTGTTGTGCATATTTGAGAAGTGAATCGTGTCCGGGAGAGGTGGCTCATGAATCCCAAGGAGCTCCTTGTGGATGCATTGGTTTGGGTGTGCCAGTCGACCAAACCCAGTCTTCCAAGTATTGCAGCTTTCCGTCCACAATACCTTCTCCCAGAAGGTTTTTTGCAACCAAAAAGGTATTCCCAGTGAGGAACGGGTAGGTGCACGATTCAGGAAAGTTTCAGTCGTGGTCTGGGTAAACTCCACAGCTTGAGAGCTCACTCTGAGAAGCTCCCCTAGGCCCTCGGGGGCTTTGAGACCAAGAGAGACCTCGATGCCCCTTTCACTGCTGCCCTAGGGGCACTTGGGGTTCCTTTCAGGGCTTTAGAGCATCACATCCCCCTGGGAGATTAGAGCCTAAATCCCGAACTCCAGGGATGTTTAGGGTGTAGGGACCCCTGACGGTCGAGATATCGGGACAGTTTGTCACAAAACCTCGTGCGTCGAGACGGTCGAGACATCGAGCCCCGGCCCAACGTAGAGAAGAACAACATTGTCACGAACCCTCGCGTGTCGAGACATTCCAGACATCGAGCCCCGCCCCAACGTTAGAGGGGAACAGAATTGTCACAAGACCTCGCGCGTCGAGTCTTTCGACTCTGTCGAGTCTGTCGAGCATTCGAGCCCGCCCCGACGCAGAAGAGGCACAATGTTCACGAAACCTCGCGCGTCGAGACCGTCGAGACATGGAGCCATTCGCAAGTGGTATAGGGGAACAAAACTGTCACGAAACCTCGCGCCAGCCCGAACCCACAATGGGGGTTTCAGGCTGTAAGCTGAGGTCAAGGTTTTAGCGACATGGAAGGCTTGAAAGGTGGATTTCGGTAAGCTCGTGCGTGCTCGTAAGCGAGAGTCCCGTGTAGAGGACAAGCTTCTTTCCCCACCGCCGCCCTTTGGATTCTGACCTTGACTTCTGAACCTTGAACCCACGACCTCTACGACGATTGTGGAGGACTGGATTGGCAAGTACCCCTTTGTGTCCATCGAGAATCCCTTGGACCAGGTGGGCCCAGCTACTGTCTTACCTCCGGTTAGGGTCTGAAGAAAAAGATGGAAATTTGTGGGATTATGCACGTCGTACTAGAAGGATGTTGTCCTCGTGTTGCGACTTCTTTGGATAGGAGAGATCGTGGAAGGTTTGCGTTTAGGGTCTTGGCCTTGGTTTTGGATTTTTTTGGAGGATGTCAGGGCTGAGTTTAGGCTAGAGGCGTTCTACATCGTTGAAAAGAACTCACGGCAAGGCTCTTTACTCTTTACACTGGGTGACTCGTTGTTGCGGCTGAGCTGAGATCAAGCAGCCTTACTAAAGGTCCACAAACAAAAATAGACTGACAGGTTTCTTCGAGAAGGGCTTGATCCATAGTTTGTCGACTTGTCAGACGTCTTTCAGATTCTTTGGCAATTTCCTCCTTGTGTTTAGCAAATGGATGGCTTGCCCGGCATCACAAGCTGCTACTGACTCAGTCAGGAGCAGTCCGGGATTCGCCGATGTCCTGCGGGCAGAAGAGCAAACCTGGAGATCCCACTGGGCTGACAAAAGTCTTCTGGTGAAAGGTAACTTAAGCATTCCTCGCTTCCGCGCCAACGACGACAGAGAATCTGTTTACTACCCCGCGTATGCAGAGAGAGAAGAGTTTGGGGAACTGTTTTCTGATGATGCAGAGTGGGAGCTGCACCAAACAGAGGTTCGTGCCCAGCACGAAAGTTGGCTTGCCTCCTTGTTGCTGCGCCTTCACGAAGACGTGTTGCTCTTGCGTACTACACTTGCAAGCCGGATGCCACGACGTGCCATGTTTTTCAGCCGAATAGGGGTATCGTGGAATCGCGCGCCTCGAGCTTGGATTGTCAGCTAATGCTGCAGCTTTGTAGAGGCCAAGCGCGAAACTTCATTGGAAAGCAACGAAAAGCACAGTTTTGCCGTTTGTCTCTTCAAACTGCACCGATGTTGTTACATCCAATCAGCTCGCACATCGAAGCGACGTCATGGCTCCACATTGTTGCCGAGGGCGACATGCGGCATATGCAGTTCCATGCCCTGGAAGGGCGCTCCTCACATGCAACTCTCAGAGAGACGGCACTTCAACCCTCATGTGATGGCAAGCCATTTGTTTATGACAAGAAGACTCCAAGAGATTCGACCTGTCCAAGCCTGACCTTTTTTCTCGTTTTCCATTCTCCCAGCGAGCCTTGCCACATCCCCGGCCATGAGAGGTGAGGGAAGTTTGTACGGAGCCGAACTTTCATCAACAAGCCAGGGCCGAGCCAAGCTGGCGCCACAACCTTAAAGAGTTGAGGTGGGTTCAGGGTTCAGGGTTCAGGGTTCAGGGTTTAGGGTTTAGGGTTTAGGGTTTAGGGTTTAGGGTTTAGGGTTTAGGGTTTAGGGTCCCTAAACAAACACTCACCCGTGAAAATCAAAGGGCTTTCCGTCCCCTTGCCCATCCACTCATCCCCATGGCCCGCAGATTCGCTAAGAGGCAACATCCCCGGCGCGCCGGAGATGGTCAACACTACGACCGAGGACTTCGGCCGAGCTCGGGGGGACCAAGAATTTGGCAGCGTGTTTTTTTCGGAGGGTTCAGCGTTTGGGCTTTCTCGAGGCTAGAAGCTTCAGGGGTTCAAAGACTGTAGGGTTCGGGCTGCAGCGGCTGTAGCGTTTCTGGCCGTATTCTTGGATTCAGGAGAATATATATACATATATATATATATAGATATATACATATATATATATATGTGGCCGAGACCTTTAGGGTCTATTTCACGGCTGGTTCTTCTTTCAGTAGTAGTGCAATAATAATAATAATAATAATAATAATAATAATAATTTAATATTATTATGAGTATAATAATACTGACCGTAATTGTAATAGGAATAATAATAGTACTAGTAATAGTAATAGGAATAGGAATAGTAATAATACTAGAAATAGTATTAGTAGTAGTAACAATAATAGTGAAGGTTTGGTCTGTGTGTGCACCGGCGCCAGCAAGTGCAGCCATGTAGCTCTAGCACACTTTGAAGTAAGAGATAGACAAGTTGTTTCATAGCCTGAAGAGGGGCGAAGGGCTCTCTCATTTCCGATTACGAGGTAGAGGTGAGCTATCTCATTTCTTAGAAACATAGAGGAGATCTCATTTCCACGACAGAGACATCTTTCACTCAGGAGAGAACGCAAGCTGTTTCATTTCCAAGAAAATAGAGGAGCTCTATCATGTCGCATTAGAAGTGAGAAGCTCTGCACTAAAAGATAGAAGGCATCGATTCGTTTCCCTTTTTCTTTTGCTTATCAAAGGGTCTTTTCAGTTCGAACACAGGATTTCTTTCATGCCCTATAAGAAGGATCGAGGAGCTCTTTCATCTGAGAGATAGAAGAACGCATTCATGAAGTATACACGAGCTCATTTCTCGTCAAGAGGCAGAGGCGTGCCCAGCTCTACCATTACCTAACTCTTACCTGAAATTTCTCTATCTCGCAATAGGTCATGAGAGACCTCCTTTTTCACGCTGCAGGAAATGAGAGAGTTCTCTTCTATGTCGATTTTCAGAAATAGCTTCGCAGCTTCTCTATCAATGAAGAGTTTTGAAGGCCACTCTGGGCCATTCTCTGTCCATCAAATGGGACATGACATAACGCATCACTCGCTATCGTTTACGTGATAGAGTTTCGCTATCTCTGAATAGGTCATCTGAAAGCTCCTCTGTATCTTTGCAGCAAGTGAAGGAGCTCCTTGCCTCTTCTGCAAGAGCCCTCCGCTTCCTATTTTGCAATGAGCAAGCTCTTTTATCTCCTCTGGTTCCTAATAGGTCATGAGCGGGCTTCCCTCTCTCCTTCTCTTTTAGGGGATAGAGGAGGTTTTTTCATGTTGCGTTAACAGCTAGAGGACATCATTTATATCCATTCTGTCATTTCGTATGAGAAGATACAGGAGCTCATTCATCTCCTAGTCAGAGATTGAAGAACTCGTTCACAAGAGATATAGATATAAGAAATCTCTCATACAATGTATAAGAGCTCTCTCATGTCCTACCTAGTTCATTTGCCGTCACCAGCGCTCAGCTCTACCATTTCGTATCTTTTATATGACATAGCTTCTCTATCTCGCAATAGGTCATGAGAGACCTCCTCTTTCTTTTGCAGGAAATGAGAGAGGTCTCTATCTACCTTTTGTGAAAGAGCTCCCTTTGTTCAATCACAAGAACTCATTCATAGAAGCTGTAAGAGCTCTCGAATGTACTTTCTTGTTAATTTCCCGTCGATAGGTAGAGGAGCTCACAGCTCTACCACATCCTACCCTTTACATGGAAGAGGCTCCTCTATCTCGTAGCGGGTCAAGAAAGATTGTCTCTATCTCTTTGCAGAACATTAGAGAGTCCTCTACCTACCTCTTGTGAAAGAGCTCCTTCACCTCAAAATCAAATGCCACAACTCGTCTATCTTTCACTGGGACATGAGACAGCTCCATTGTGAATTTCTATTCAGAAATAGCTGCTTCTCTATCGATGAAGAAATCATGCGAGTAGCCGTTTATCGATGCATAAGAAATGACATAGCTCTTCTACCTTTTTGCGACAGATCTCTTCTTTACCCGAAATGAAAGTTTGGAAGGCCATTCTCTATCCCCTGAATGGGGACACAACTCATCAGTCTCTATCGTTTACGTGAGAGAGTTTCGCTATCTCTGAACAGGTCATCTGAAAGCTCCTTTGTGTCTGCGCAGCAAGTGAAGGAGCTGCTTGCCTCTTCTGCAATAGCTCCTCCGCTTCCTATTTTGCAATGAGCAACCTCTTCTATCTCCTTTGGTTCCTATTTCTCGTTTGCCATCACTAGGCAGAGGAGCTCTCAGCTCTACCATGACCTATCTTTTACACGAAAGAGGCTTCTCTATCTCGTAACGGTTCATGGAGTCATGACAGATCTTCTCTATCTCTTTGCAAGAAAAGAGAGAGTGCTCTACCTACCTCGTGTGAAAGAGCTCCTCCACCTTGTGATCGAGAGTGACAGAACTCGTCTATCTTTCAATGGTGCATGAGCCAGGTTTTTTGTTTGTATTTGAGAAAAAGCTTGTCTACCCGTGATATAATAAGAAATGAATAGTTCTTCTACCTTTCTGTGACAGATCTCTCCTTTATTCGAAATGAAAGTCTGGAAGGCCATTCTCTATCCCTGAAATGGGGCATGACATAACTTTTCAATCTCTATCGTTTACGTGATCGAGTTTCGCTATCTCTGAATAGGTCATCTGAAAGCTCCTCTGTATCTTTGCAGCAAGTGAAGGAGCTCCTTGCCTCTTCTGCAAGAGCCCTCCGCTTCCTCTTTTGCAATGAGCAAGCTCTTTATCTCCTCTGTTTCCTAACAGGTCATGAGACAGCTCATTTCCACACTGTCATTTCGTATGCGAAGACACAGGAGCTCATTCATTTTCTATTCAGAGATTGAAGAACTCATTCATAAGAAATGTATGAGAGTTCTCTCATGTCCTATCTAACTGATTTCCCGTCACTAGGCAGAGGAGTCCTCAGCTCTACCATTTCTTATCTTTATATGACATAGCTTCTCTATCTCGCAATAATCAGGTCGTGAGAGACCTCCTCTTTCTTTTACAGGAAATGAGAGAGGTCTCTATCTACCCTTTGTGAAAGAGCTCCCTTTGTTCACTGGCAAGAACTCATTCATGAAAGCTATAAGAGTTCCCGTCGATAGGTAAAGGAGCTCACAGCTCTTCTATATCTTACCCTTTACATGAAAGAGGCTCTCTATCTCGTAGCGGGTCATGAAAGATCGTCTCTATCTCTTTGCCGGACATGAGAGAGTCCTCTACCTACCTCTTGTGAAAGAGCTCCCCCACCTCGTAACGTACAAAGACAGAACTCGTCTATCTTTCAATGGGACATGATCCGTCTCTTTGGTTTTGGTTGAGAAAAGCTTCTCTATCCATGAAGCAAACATGAGAGAAGCCGATTGTCTCTAGGCTGCTTATCGCTTCGTAGGAAATGACATAGCTCTTTTACCTTTTTGCGAGAGATCAACCCTAATTGAAGGTTTCGAAGGCCTATCCCTGAAATGGAGCGTCGCATAACTCATCAGTCTCTCTCGCTTACGTGAGACAGCATTTATTCTATTTCGTAACAGGTCATCTAAACGCTCTTCTATGCGTTTGTAGAAGTAAAAGAGCTCCTTGCCTCTTGTGCAAAAGCTCCTCCGCATCCTAAAGAGCAATGAGCAAGCTCTTCTATCTCCTCTCTCTTGAATAGGTCATGAGAGGGCTCCCCTCCCTCTGGTTGAGGGAATGACAGAGCTCCTCCGCCCCTTACGAAAGAGCCTTTCTCCTGCTTGAAAAGCTGCGGGCGGGTGCTCTGGCGCCTCGTAGGTTTGGGAGGGCTCCTTTTCACATCTTTATCTTTCCGACTCCGAGATATAGGAGCTCATTTTTTCGAAAGTGGTAGCAGAGATCTCTCATTTCCAAGAGATCTTTGTCACTCAGGGAGAAAGCAAGGTTTTGATTTCAAAGAAATGGAGGAGCTCTTTCATGTCCCATTAAGAGTGTGGAGCGCTCTCATTACGCATGAAAAGATTGATGACATGGATTCGTTACCATTCTTTAACTTTTCTCGAAGGGTCTTTTCTTTTCATATGCAGGATCTCTTTCATTTCCTATGAGAAGATAGAGGAGCTCTTTCATCTCAAAGATAGAAGAATGCATTCATAAACGGTATAAGAGCTCTCCCATGAACTATATCTCATCGTAGGGGGCATAGGAGTCTTAGGGGGCTCAGGATTCGCGTGCAGGGTGTAGGGTTTATAGGGCTACGGGAATTTAATGGAGGGTGTATTTGTGTAGTCTGCCTATTACCGTAACAAACCCGTGACATAACCCAGAGCCATTACTTGCAAGACTGCTTCTTGAAAGCAAGAGCGCTAGTGTCTAACCATTGTACATTCCTACATGAGATACCCCACCACATCTTGAAAACACCTCTTTCTCCAAGGGTTTACTGGGGCATTAAGGAACAAGAACGTGATGGTTTCAGCACCAAAGTAAGGGAATAGCAAAGGGTTTCCAGGGAAAACTTCCCTGATGCAACCGGTCTCTATCTCACAAGAGGTCATGAGAGACCTCCTGTATCACATTGCAGGAATGAGAGAGTTCTCCACCATGTTTGTTTTCCGAAATAGCTTCTCTATCAATGAAGAGTTTTGAAGGTCGCCCTGGGCCATTCTCTGTCCGATAAATGAGACATGACATAACTCATTAGTCTCTATTAAGAGAGTCTCTATCACAACTATATGAAAAATCCTTCCTACATCTTGAAGGCGTCCCTTTCTTTAAGGGATGAATGGGGAAATTAAGGGAAAGAAAGGGTGATGGTTTCAGCACGAAAGTAAGGGAATAGAAAAGGGAACGCGATAAAGATGCACGAAGGCTTAAAGAGGCCCAGAAAATCAAGAAATTAAAGAGGATGGTTAATTGCTTGAATTTCTCTAATTTCTCACAGAGAGGCTTAGCAATTAAAAAGCCAGAGAAATTAATTAATTTCATTACTTTCTTTAATTTCTTTTAGTTAGTCTCGCAACCCCACGCGGCTACCGGATGTTTTTTGTTAATTTCTTTAATTTCTCACAGAGAGGCCTAGAAAATAAAGAAATTACAAAAATTAATTACCCGGCTCACGGGATTAGTTTAAATAAAAGAAATTAATGAAATTGATCAAATTAAAGAAATTGATTAATGTATTTAGTTTCTTTGATTTCTCACAGATAGGCTCTGAAAGTAGAGAAACTACAGAAATTAATTTCATTAATTTCTCACAGAGAGGCCCAGAAATTAAAGAAATTAATGAAATTAATTAATTTCTTTAATTTCTTTAATTTCTCACATAGAGGCCCAGAAATTCGAGAAATTAAAGAAATTAATTAATTTCATTAATTTCTTTAATTTCTTTAATTTCTTTTAACTAGTCTCGCAAGCCCGAAGGGCTACCGGAATTTATTTCTTTAATTTCTTTAATTTCGCACAGAGAGGCCCATAAACTAAAGAAATTAAAGAAATTAAAGAAATTAATTGGGGGAGCCCCCCCGGCTCACGGGACTAATTCAAATAAATTAAAGAAATTAATGAAATTAATGAAATTAAAGAAATTAATTAATTTCTTTAATTTCTTTAATTTCGCACAGAGAGGCCCAGAAATTAAAGAAATTAATGAAATTAATTGGGGTAGCCCCCCCGGCTCACGGGACTAATTAAAATAAATTAAAGAAATTAATGAAATTAATGAAATTAAAGAAATTAATTAATTTCTTGAATTTCTTTAATTTCTTTAATTTCTCACAGAGAGGCCCAGAAATTCAAGATATTCAAGAAATTAATTAATTTCATTAATTTCTTTAATTTCTTTAATTTCTTTAATTTCTTTAATTTCATTAATTTCTTTTAATTAGTCTCGCAAGCCCGAAGGGCTACCGGAATTAATTTCTTTAATTGCTTTAATTTCTCACAGAGAGGCCCAGAAATTAAAGAAATTAAAGAAATTAATTGGGGGGCCCCCCCCGGCTCACGGGACTAATTAAAATAAATTAAAGAAATTAATGAAATTAATGAAATTAAAGAAATTAATTAATTTCTTTAATTTCTTTAATTTCGCACAGAGAGGCCCAGAAATTAAAGAAATTAATGAAATTAATTAATTTCTTTTTCTTTAATTTCTTTAATTTCACAGAGAGGCCCAGAAATTAAAGAAATTAATGAAATTAATAATTTCTTTAATTTCTTTAATTTCTCACAGAGAGGCCCAGAAATTAAAGAAATTAAAGAAATTAATTAATTTAATTAATTTCGTTAATTTCTTTAATTTCTTTAATTTCTTTAATTTCTTTAATTTCTTTTAATTAGTCTCGCAAGCCCGAAGGGCTACCGGAATTAATTTCTTTAATTTCTTTAATTTCTCACAGAGAGGCACAGAAATTAAAGAAATTAAAGAAATTAATTGGGGTAGCCCCCCCGGCTCACGGGACTAATTAAAATAAATTAAAGAAATTAATGAAATTAATGAAATTAAAGAAATTAATTAATTTCTTTAATTTCGCACAGAGAGGCCCAGAAATTAACGAAATTAATGAAATTCATTAATTTCTTTAATTTCTTTAATTTCTTTAATTTCTCACATAGAGGCCCAGAAATTAAAGAAATTAAAGAAATTAATTAATTTCATTAATTTCTTTAATTTCTTTAAATTCTTTAATTTCTTTTAATTAGTCTCGCAAGCCCGAAGGGCTACCTGAATTAATTTCTTTAATTTCTTTAATTTCTTTAATTTCTCACAGAGAGGCCCAGAAATTAAATAAATTTAATTTCTTTTAATTAAAATAAATTAAAGAAATTAATGAAATTAAAGAAATTAATTAATTTCTTTAATTTCTTTAATTTCGCACAGAGAGGCCCAGAAATTAAAGAAATTAATGAAATTAATTAATTTCTTCAATTTCTTTAATTTCTCACAGAGAGGCCCAGAAATTAAAGAAATTAATGAAATTAATTAATTTCTTTAATTTCTTTAATTTCTCACAGAGAGGCCCAGAAATTAAAGAAATTAAAGAAATTAATTAATTTCATTAATTTCTTTAATTTCTTTAATTTCATTAATTTCTTTTAATTAGTCTCGCAAGCCCGAAGGGCTACTGGAATTAATTTCTTTAATTTCTTTAATTTCTCACAGAGAGGCCCAGAAATTAAATAAATTAAAGAAATTAATTGGGGGAGCCCCCCCGGCTCACGGGACAAATTAAAATAAATTAAAGAAATTAATGAAATTAAAGAAATTAATTAATTTCATTAATTTCTTTAATTTCGCACAGAGAGGCCCAGAAATTAAAGAAATTAATGAAATTAATTAATTTCTTTAATTTCATTTATTTCCCTAAGAGAGCCCCAGAAATTAAAGAAATTAAAGAAATTAATAGGTAAATAAATTAAATTCCTCATACAAGTGATATACGTGAAATGGACCCAAAAGGTCCCTCTCACATAAATATATATATATATACACATACATATATATATATACACATAATATATATATATATATATATATTATTTGTATTTACATATCTTTATATTTGCTCGCAGCCCTTCCCGGTTATGCTGGTTGCGCCACATGTGTCTGATCCCCACATGTTCGACCCAGTAGCACTTGCGGTGTCTTGCCCGGCCGCATCCCGTATGGGTTTTGGAGCTGCGTGCTGGGTGCCTCCATAAGGTTCAGTGTTGGTTCGCAGAACTGGAAGCCTTTAGCCTTCAGAAGAAGTAAGGTCATTCGATGGAGGCAACATGCGGCCAGAAACGAGGGTGAAGTGCAAGTGCGTGTGAACCTACGGAAGCCACTGCCGACGCTGCTTGCAGAGGCGTGGGAGTGGTATCCTGCGCACATGTTGAAGAGAAGAGTGGACCTAGCTCGGTCGAAACAGCTGGACTTGAGCGCCGTCGTTATGGACGGCAACGCTAAGCTGTCAGGCAGGATATGCGGCCGTCCCGCGGCGGAAATCATCGACAACCGTTCGCTGGACATGTTCACCGTGACCTGTTGCAGCGCGGAGCCTCAGTTCAAGAAACGGCGTTGCATGAAACACGACACCAGCCATGCTCCAGCAGATCCGTTGCCCGAACAGTCTGAAGTCTTTACTGCCCATCGTCGTGTTCGAAGAGCAGGACAAGGGGAACTGTATGATGTGTTTTTGAAAGTGAAGGATGCTCCAAATTTGGCAGGCCGATGGGTCAATGCGTCCCTTGTGACAGCCACGCAACTACACGAGTACTGGCGAAAATTGGAAGCCTCTGGCTTCGTTCCGGAAAAGTCGGCAGCTGAAGATCTGGCTGCAAGCAGCTGCAAAACCCACAAAGAGATCCGGCAGGGCACGAGAGCGCAAGTGCAACTGGGCAGCACATGTGTAATTCCTTTGTTTAAGAGTGTCCAGGTTCAAGACTGAAAGACATAGGGCTGCTGCGTTTTTCTGTTGGTCGAGGAGAGCTGGGCGGTGTAACGGGTTTCTTTTCGCAACGACGCCATGCGGGCACATTCTGCACATGAAGCCGTATGTGGGTGCAGAATCATTGTCGCAAAGGTTTTTTTTCTAGGAGAATTGGTGGAGGCTGTTGGTGAGATCAATGTCCTGATCCACGATGACAGTTGTCATCTCCGGCGTTTCTCGGAGAGGAATGGTGACCGGACAGAATTGACAAATCGTCTAAGACACCCGCGGATTCGGTATATACTTGACCGGATGCACGCCACGGGTCATAGCGACCCGTGGTGTATCCGAGAGTGCCATCCGGACGCACCGCAGAACGCTCAGCTTGTGCAAGATCTGAATACGTCTGCAGCAGAGGTCCTCAACAGTCTCATGTCCAGGCATCGACACGCCGTGGGGATTTCTTCTTGCAGGAGGTAGCAGATTCCCGCAACACTGTTGCTGGACCAGAGCCGGCAGGACGGGCACGTGTGGGGGAGCGGCCTGCAGAGGCGGCGCCGCTCACGCCGCCTGGAAGGGCACGAAGACGGAGAAGGGCGTTCGGGCCTGCAGGCCACGTAGAACACACACACGCACACACACACACACATAGATTATAACAGCGCACCGTACACCGTAACTTCTGCGTATAGTATGTGTATTGACTGTAGTTCAACCGATACCTTTGCAGGCGCGGATGCTGTCCCCGCGCCAAAACGGCGGATTCGCGTGGCGGCTTCCACGAGTGCTGGAGAAGGCGGGTCTCCGCGTTTCGAGGGTAGCAAGAAGGCTGAAATGAAACCTTTTGCAGGGTTAAGCAGTTCGGGCATGTGTCTTCGATTTGGGGTTTAGGGTTTAGTAGTAGGGTTGCGTGAGGTATGGGGTGCTCTGAAGGGTGGCGAGCGCAGTCCCGGCCGACCTCCCCTATGGATGGCCTATTCACCTAGTTGCCTAAGGCCTAAACCCTGAAAGCAACAGTCCTTTGCTGTGGACTCTTTTATTTGGAACCACAAAGTTCGGTGTTGCTGCAGCTGCCATTTTGGCTGCGACATGGAGTGCGCTTGAGGGCTAAAAGCAAGGCCTTCGCCGGTGACTTGGCCACAGCATGGCAACGGCTGCCATGCACCAGGCCTGGGACTACATAGACAGTCACTTCGACGAGAGGGGGTTGTTTGGCGAAGCAGGCGGAGACATGGTCGCGCGACTGAGCGCTCAAGTTTGCGCGCACCCGTTTCCATATGGGATGGCTCTCCAGACAGCTCTCCTTGGATGCGTCAACGGAGCTCGGGTTCGTTGTTTTCCAGGAGACCCTTCGCCTTTGTCACTCGTGTGCCTCGTGGTAAACCCACCTCAGACAAGGAAAAGTGGGATAACAAATTGCATCAACAAAGTGGGCAAGGCGGTTGACAGAGTGATTGCTCGCTGGGCTGAAGGCAAGGAGCTTCGGCCTAGGAGTGCCGTCTTGACTACTTTCACGGAAGCGGGCTTCTTCCAGAGATGCAGTGCAGAGGGCGAGCGTTTGTACTACAGTGTTTTGTTGTCCTTGGACGAAAGCTACCGACTCCTGAAGATGTTGGGACTGGGTACAGGCAAAGGACATGGCAAGGAGCACGCAGCTGCACCCACGGATGGTGCCTCGCAGTGGAACGCATTGCTGCAGACAGGTCACAGCAGCATGACCTGCAAGACGGGCGTGAGCTACGAGTCCCGCAGCGCCACGTGCAACGTGGTTGGCGTCGGCAACATTCATTCTGGCCCTTTCCTTGGCTTGGTGAAGCTAGGATGACCGGTGAGTGGAAGTTTTTTCTCTTTTGTGTGCGGAAGTTTTTTCTGTTTTGTGTGCAGAGGGATTAGTTTCATGGTTTGATGGCAGTGTATAGGGGTTGAGTAAAGGGCTGGCGTTGTACCAGCGCACGCCAAGTCAGCAAAGGAGAGACTGGCAACCATGAAGTAGCAGCGATGGAAAGAATCCTTTTCCTTTTCGGAAGACCAATTTCTCCCCATGCTCCGCTTGCAGAGTCGATAGAGCTGCCAGCTGACTTCCAGAGGGTGTCATGGGTGCCACTCTTACCGAACATGCTGGAGGCTTTGGGCCTCACACGTGAGGCGCTAGCGCTTGAGACAGCTACACGGTTATTCGAGCCAACTGAGCCTGTGGATGACTGTCCATGCTTCCGTATTGTCCTGGCGGATGGCTGCTCGACGGAGCTGCGTTTCCGCACGGTGGCATCTTGTTGAAAGTCAACGAACATTTATATTTCATGTGAAATATTCCATATTCTACATGTTCCACGCCTCGTATCTTATTTCTTATCTTATGTCTTGTGTCTCATATCTTATATCTTATGCCTGATCTTTATTCGTTTTCGAGCTTTTTTGCAAGTTCAGAACATTCAAGGCGAGTGGCTCGGGAGAATCTGCTCGCTGTCACCGACGGCCCGAGTTTGCAGTTGCCAACCGGAACATTCCTGTTCCAGACATCGAGTCCATGGCGCACAGGGTGCTGCATTATTTTGCTGATACGCATGCGGTGGTGGAGTTTGCTGAGGAGGCCCAGGAACTCTTTGTGGCCTACGCGGCGTGTTTTTCAGCTGAGGATAGCAGATTTTTTTGCAATGTTGGTGTGGCGGGGTAAGCGCAGCTCTGCTTGAACACTTACTCGTCACTCCATAACACCTGCAGCTGAAACAGAGGTGCTTCGTGACAACGACGACGATTCGGCGGCGAGGAAGGGAACGGCCGCATGGCACCTCGGTGTGCTGGCAGCTGCCCAGTTAGTCTGGGACATCGCGACGGAGCAGGCTGCATGACAGGGATGAAAGTGAGTGTAACGTTAGATTGTTGGAGTACCTGTCGGCTGTTGGGGAGAGTTGGTGCAGGGGCCGGGTCTGCTGGGTTGGGTGCGAGGCAGACTCCAGACTGGTGGCAGAATCGAGGCTTCGCATCCAAGCACATCACGTGCTTCGCGCGTATGACGCCCTCAGGTTGACTCATGACGTATTGGGCTTGTGCGTGAATGGCAGCGTGGTGGCGCCCGGTAATTAGCGCAGAGCAGGCACTGTCACAAGCGGCAAGTGCTACGCAGCAGCGGGAGTCAGCGCTGGAGCAGCAGCGGATCCCAGAAAGTCAGTTCGTGAAGTTCGAAGTTGCGCAGGAGTCGGCTGCAGAGGATGGCGAGCCAGGCCTCAGCCAAAGCGACTCGCCGCCGCTAAGTGATGGCTACGGGCCTGGCGGCAGTTCGGTACAGGATCCAGCGCAAGGGCCAAGTATTCTTTCAGATAGAGTGGCTTGATGACAACTTTTGTTTGCAACTCTCAGGGTTCACGTATAGCCCTAATCGTAGCAGTGTAAGGACTAAGTGTGGTCATAGGATATGCTTTGACGTCCGTTGACAGTGCAAGGCAGTAATGTTGCGTACGCTTCTTCGGGGCGAACCCGTTATTTTTGCTCGTCGCGTCGTGGATGCTTGCTCGAAGAAGACGACTGTTGACAACAAAACAGTTAGGACGTCGTTAAAGCTGGCGCACTGGCTCGCGGTCATCAACGCAGGCATGGAGCAGCACTGCATCGGTGAGGTGCAGACGCTGGCTGACCGCAAGGGCCCACGGCTGGTGCTACACCTTCCCAAGTCCAATGATCGAGAAGCTGTGCGTGTGTATCACAACCGGCTGATGGCTTTGTGTGGCTTGAGTTTTGCAGCTTTTTCGAAGCGTTTGGTAGAAGTCGCATCCAAAGGAGGCGGCTCAGGCGCCCGGGTCGTGGCGGCCACTGCAGATGAGCAGGTGTCGGAAGAGGGTGTGTTGGCCGTGCGACCAAGAGCTGCTAACTCAACAGCGGCGCCAAAGGCGAGCGTTGTCGTGCGACCAAGAGCTGCTAAGTCAAGAGCGGCGCCGAAGGCGAGCATTGTTGCGAAGCAAGAGATAGTCTCACACGATGTTGGTTTGGCGACAACTTCTAAGGCCAGGGCTGCGCCTACAGCGCGCAGGGCTGCCAAGACGGCAGTAAAGAAAGAAGTCGTGGAGGAGGATGATGATGATTGCATCATAATCGAAGCATCTGTGCCAGCGTCGTCCGCTAGGGAGAAGACGCAGGACGCAGGGGACAGTCAGGGAAGCAAGTGCCGGAAGCTGAATGAACAGCTCGGCAATTGGCATTGCTAGGAGAGTCGAGCAAGATGGGGGGGGGGTTGAAAAAAGGATGGGCTGGGAAGTGGGGACGGAGAGAGAGACAGAGAGAGAGGTACCAACAATGAGGCTCACACAGATAATCACGTGTGTGCGTGGGTGTGTTGGAGAGGCATGGTCCGCTGAGACGTGCCACCTCCTCTGGCGCGCGGCGCAGGCCAGTGCAGGTTCGTGGAGCAGGTTTTAGGGGTTTAGGGTTTATAGGGGATAGGGTTAGTGTTTTCGAAAACGCATTTTTATGAAAAATTGACGCAGGCTTGAAGCTTGGGATGATCTGAGACCCCTAAGCCCTCAAATCCGCGGCTCGGACCTTCGAAAACGTGTCATTATGGCTAAGCTGGTCCCCTCTGCTCGTTAGACGAGCAAAGCGCCTTAAACATCGAGACATGCTGCAAGCTTAAGCTTGAGATGATCTGAGACCCGTATGGCCCTCTGTCCTTGTTGGACTAGCGAAGCGCTAAAGAAGAACTGACGCTCCAAGGCTGACTTGCAAGGCGCAAGCGGTGCGCCAAAGTCTTCAAGCACGCTGCCGAGACCCTATGGCCTGGATCTGGCGAGCAGTTCTTCAGCGCGTAGCCAAACACTATATGAAGCTCGTGACAGAGGGTTGCTTCGGTTACCCAGGAGTTTAGAAAGCCCCAACGCACTCCTTTAGGAGAGTAATAGGTGGGCAGTTTCTCTCGCAGGAAGCTGAAAACCTGAAACTCTGCACCCTCAACTTGCTGAGTGAATCCTATATGAGGAGTGGGCTTCCCTAAAGCCTAAACCCCCATAAGATCTAAACGCGAAATCCTAAACCCTAAATCAGGCCTTAGGCTCGGCTCTTAAAGCTCGGGGCGAGATTTCGGAGCTTTCCCACAAGAGTGCACGCCATCCAGAAGATCTCAAAAGCTTCACGATCTCAAAAGAGGAGCTTTCCCACAAGAGTGCACGCCATCCAGAAGATCTCAAAAGCTTCACGATCTCAAAAGCTTCACGTCAGGAGCTTAAGGTTTAGAGGTGCAAGTTTCGGTTTGGGGCCTGAGGGCTTTCCGGCTTATGAGAGTTGAGGAAGTATGGCCCTAGTCTGGGTCATAACCCTTAACGACTTCGAGCTTGTGCTCCCCAAACCCTAAACCCTAAACCCTAAACCCTAAACCCCAAATCTTGAACCCTAAGCCTTAAACCCTAGACCCTAAACTGTAAACCCTAAACCCAACTCTAAACCCTAAACTTGGGTTCGGCCGGTCCACACTAACAGTCAAATAACGCCTTGGCCTTATAACACACAGGCCAAAAATAGCACCAGGAATCCCAGTCAATTTTAGCATTTACCGGGTGCTTCTTTTTGTGGGTCTGCTGGTGGTGACTGTTAGTCACATAGCAGCAGAAATAGCACCAGAAATAGCACAAACAATAGCACAAAAAATAGCACCAGAAATAGCGCAGGAATAGCACAAAAAATAGCACCAGAAATAGCACAAACAATAGCACCAGAAATAGCACCAGGAATCCCAGTCAAATTTAGCAGCTTAGCATTTACCGGGTGCTGTTTTTTGTGGGTCTGCTGATGGTGATTGTTAGTCACATAGCACCAGCAACAGCACCAGAAATAGCACCAGAAATAGCACAAACAATAGCACAAAAAATAGCACCAGAAATAGCACAAACAGTAGCACAAAAAATAGCACCAGAAATAGCACCAGGAATAGCACAAAAAAATGCACCAGAAATAGCACCAGGAATAGCACCAGGAATAGCAGGAATCTCAGTCAATTTTTTGGCATTTACCGGGTGCTTTTATTTGTGGGTCTGCTGGTGGTGACTGTTAGTGTGGACCGGCCGAACCCAACCCTAAACCCTAAACCCTAAACCCTAGCTTGTGCTCGTTGTAGAGAAAGAGGGAACACTGTATAGAGCACTGTGAGTCCGACGTCTTGAACTCGAAACTCTAGAGCTGAAACTTCAATTCCCTCATTCTCTTCGAAGTACGAAAAGAGAAGGCGAAGTTGCAAAATGTGTCACTCGGAGCTGTGGACTATTGCAATTGTGAAGATAAAGCGAGAGGATATGCGCATCGTGATATAAGGTTAGATAAGGCGAGTTGTGTACAAGGCTTCACGCTTGCAAGGTTTGACTGAAATCAGGGCCCGCAAGGCCCGTACGGCCCGTAAGGCCCGTAGAGCCCGCGTAGAGCCCGCGTAGAGCCCGCGTAGAGCCCGTAGAGCCCGTAGAGCCCGCAGAGCCCGTAGAGCCCGTAGAGCCCGTGCAGCCCGTAAGCAAGGCCCGCAGAGCCCGCAAGGCCCGCAAGCCTCTCAGGGCCCTAGGGCCGTAAAGCCCGTAGGGTCCCGCGCGGGCCCTGTCCTGCTTTAAGACCTTTCTCGACGTTTTCGTTACTGTATTGTTACATTTTCCATTTTGCATCAGCCAAGTTTTACACGGTTACAGTACTATATTTGTGTCTTGTCATATGTATTCGAGTACCCTGTCAGTTCATTATGTTACATGATGTCTTTCGGTATGTTTATGCTTTTTTACTATTATCTTTGAATGCACATTGTAATATATTCGTTTTCATGAGTCGATTGATTAATTGTGAACAATATTTTTCGACAATCAAAAAAGACTCAGTTTGCATATAAAAAGACTGCGGAAAACGAGTATTAGATAGCTTTAATCATATTGCGTTGTCATATATTATGTTATTGTATTGTGAGTGCCAATGAGAAAGGAAGGTTCCCCGCCCCCTCCCCCCAGCGCCCCCAACCCCCCCCCCCCTGCCCGTCCTTGCTTTTTGCATATTTTTCGTGTTTGTAAACTTGTGCAGCTTGCCTTATAAATTAAGAGCTACTCCCGCCCCAACCTCACCGCTGTTTATGCAGTTTTACCCATGCAAACCTGCTTTTGTAAGGAGCAGCAGCCCATGAAGAGGACTTGCATTGAGAAAATACAGGCTTTTCTATGAAAATATCATATAGAGAAAATCGAAGCTTTTCAATTAAGGTAAAGTATAGAGGGACTCGAGGGTTTTCCGATTAAACCATGTAGTGAATTTGCACGTGGGATCAGAGCCTCGCTCTCAATCAAAAAACGAAAACTCCCAATTCTCGAGAGGGCTTAAAGGGCCAACCTAGGTTGGTGCGGGTCGCGCAGCAGCTGCGTTTCTGCGAGCCTGTGATGGCCAACGCCTAAGTGTGAAGGATGTAGAGGCTCAGGACGCGATATCCTCGTTGAGCTTGTGGGATGACTGGAGGCTCGAGACCGTTCACCTACCAGAGAGCTTGCGGGCCATGAGTTTGGAGCATGTGGCCTTGCCCGGCAGCTTGCAGACCTTGAGCTTCGGACCCTGGTTCAATCAGAGCTTGGAGAACGTGGTCTTGCCTGGCAACTTACAGTCCTTGAAATTTGGATACTCTTTCGATCAGAGCTTGGAGAATGTGGCCTTGCCTGGCAGCTTGCAGTCCTTGAGCTTCGGGGTCGGAAGCAAGTTCAATCAGAGCTTGGAGAATGTGGCTTTTCCTGGCAACTTGCAGTCCTTGAGCTTCGGATACTGGTTCAATCAGAGCTTGGAGAATGTGTCCTTGCCTGGCAGGTTGCGGTCCTTGAGCTTCGGGGACAGATTCAATCAGAGCTTGCAGAATGTGGCCTTGCCTGACAGCTTGCAGTCCTTGAGCTTCGGAACCGATTTCAATCAGAGCTTGGAGAATATGGCCTTGCCTGGCAGCTTGCAGTCCTTGAGCTTCGGAAGCAAGTTCAATCAGAGCTTGGAGAATGTGACCTGGCCTGGCAACTTGCAGTCCTTGAGCTTCGGAGGCAGATTCAATCAGAGCTTGGAGAACGTGGTCTTGCCTGGCAACTTGCAGTCCTTGAGCTTCGGAAGCGATTTCAATCAGAGCTTGGAGAATGTGGCCTTGCCTGGCAGCTTGCAGTCCTTGAGCTTCGGAAGCGATTTCAATCAGAGCTTGGAGAATGTGACCGGGCCTGGCAACTTGCAGCCCTTGAGCTTCGGAGGCAGATTCAATCAGAGCTTGGAGAATGTGACCTTGCCTGGCAGCTTGCAGTCCTTGAGCTTCGGAAGCGATTTCAACCAGAGTTTGGAATCGTTCGTCTTGCCGAGCGGTCTGGTGTGTTTTCGAGGTTTTGCCGTACGTGTTGCTGTTCACACGTGCGGTTGAAAGGGCAGCGAGCTTTGAAGTCGAAAGCCACTTGTCCAAGCGGCTTTCCAAGCCCTAAACCCAAACCCTTCGCGACTAGGTCGCGCTCGCGGCCAAGACTTTTCGGGTTTGGGGCACAGGGTTCAGGGTATAGGGGATTCGGGTCGTCGGGTCAGGGCTTACCGATGGGTCACGCCAAGCCAGCGACCCTGCGGTCCGGCCCGAAATCGAAAAGAAATGAGGCTTCCAGGGTGCAGGATGGTGTTGAGGTTCTCTTCTGCCACCCTCAACCCTAAACCCGGAACCCTTAGCCCGAAACCCCAAACTCTAAACCCTTAATCCTTAACCCCAAACTCGAAGCAAGGCGCAAGCATCTCATGTCCTGTTGGCCGTACACCCGAAGCCCTGACGACTCGATCTCTGCCAACGAAAACTTGGCCCCTTCCTTCGATCCCTGAGCATCCTCAACCCCGGTTTAGGGTTTAGGGTTTAGGGTTTAGGGTTTAGGGTTTAGGGTTTAGGGTTTAGGGTTTAGGGTTTAGGGTCTAGAGTTGGAAGAATATTCCCTGCACTAGTTGAGGTTCCCGATGTTGACCGTTGCTTCAACCCGAGCTTTGAAGTCTCTGGGAAGACACTCCCAAACTAGTGTCGGTTTAGGGTGTAGGGTCTCCATCTATAAAAGGCCTACACCTTGAACCCAAAATGCTGAACTCAGAGCCCAGGCAAGATGCACGTGGCACCAGCGGCAAGAAGATCAAGCTCGCAGCAAACTGCTTCAGGCGGCTGAACCCAAGATTTGAGGTTCCCGATGATGACATCTTTGAGCAACAACCTAATCGGACCTAATCGACATAGGTTTGCGGGTCTTGCCCCAGGCGCCCCAATATAAAGACTTACTTTAGGTTCTGAAGTCTACCAAACTCCTGCCTTGCTCGAGCCGCAGGGTTAAGGCAGAGGTGTGGGTTAAGGTAGAGGTGTGGGGTTTAGGGTTTCGGCTTTAGTTAGAGTTCAGAGTTCAGGGTTTAGGGTTTGGGGCTTAGGGCTAAGGGTGCATGTGCAGAAGGTGTTGCGGAGGATAGTTCCTGCATCAAGCGTTTCATACTTGATGGTCTTGGTCTAGGATTTAAGGTAGGGAGTAGGGTCTAAGTGCTTGTGGCCTATGTCTTAGGGTTGGGTGGTTGGGGTTGAAGTCTTGCGCGTTTGAAAGCGCTCTTTCGAATCTTCTGATTGGTTTTTGGGGTCAGCTCCACTTCGCACCTTTTCGGGGTGCTCCCGGCGCCCGAATGAACTTGTTGATCCTCAACCCGAAGCCCTGGAGCTCGGAACCCCAAACCCTGAACTTCGCAAGCCGAAGCTCTCCGAACCCTAATCCCCTCAAGACCCCCAAGACCCTACGACCCCAGAGACCCCCAGACCCTAAGACCCTCAGCCTCTCAAGACCCTCAAGACCCTAAGACCCTAAACCCTAAACCCTCGTCCCTCCCAAGCCAACGCTCTCCAAGCACCAGCCCTGGTGCCCGAAAAAAGTCCCTAAACCCTAAACCCTAAACCCTAAACCCTAAACCCTAAACCCTAAACCCTAAACCCTAAACCCTAAACCCTAAACCCTAAACCCTAAACCGCAGGGTAACTTGGAAGCCGCAGAGCGTCATCCACCACTACATCTACGAGCTGCCGTGGCGCCCAGAGGGGGTTGAGGTTGTAGAGAGTTTTAGAGAGTTTAGGGAGGTTAGAGAGTTTAGAGGTTTTAGAGAGTTTTGAGGTTTAGAGGTTGTAGAGGGTTTAGAGGTTTTAGAGGGTTTTGGGGGTTTGGAGCGCTCAGAGCGTTTAGGGTGTTTAGAAGGGCCTGATGGTTGGTTCCAGTGTTGTTGGGTCTTTGGGTTTTCGTAGTGCCCTTATACGCAGCTTTTGCGGTTTTAGTGTTGATTATCGTTATAGGGCTTCAAGTGGAACGAGATCCCGGAGGACAAGAGGATGCAGTTCCGCGAAGCTGAGAAGAAACAATGGCTGGAGCATCTAGAATACGACGCTCTCGAACCACTCACGAAGGAGCAGACGGAAGCCGTACTGGACCGGATCGACCACAGCAGGGTGTTGAGGTGCAGATGGGCTTACAAAGACAAGAATTGGGCGAAAAGGATTCAAGAAACCGAAGACGGCGAGGGCCCACCTTGTCGAGAGCCGGGCTCACCTGCATCCTACAGAAGACGGCTAGCAAGCTGACAGCAGAGGACGAATGGGGACTGGCTGCTGGAGATTTCTGCGAAGTTGTCCACTTCTAAGTGAGCTCATGGTGGGCACACCATCTCCATGGCTGATCAGTCAGGTCAACATAAGGCTCCTGAAAGTTGAGGGTTCTAGGGCTGGGGGAAAATTTAGGCTGTTCAGGGTTTAGGGTTTAGGGTCTCTAAGATGGAACCTTAAACCCTGAGATCCTTAAAGGGAATCAGGGTACTACTTGGCTTCCTCGCTCTTATCACATCCCGTGCATGGTTTTAAAATCTGTGCTTTCATGGTGTGTTAGATGTAGTGTTTAAACCCTAAACCCTGGACCCTGAACCATAAACCCTAACCCCTAACCCCTAAACCCTAAACCCTCGGGTTTCGGGTGTAGGGTATTCAGGTCGAGGGCTGAGGGTCTTAGGCTTGAGGTGTTAGGGCTTCATTGTCCTTTGTAGGCTGGAGGCGGTTTACGGGGTTTAGGGTTTAGGGTTTAGGGTTTAGGGTTTAGATTTTAGGGCTTAGGCCCCTTAGTTCCCCAAAAATGCCCGAAGCTCGCGACCTGACAGGCTCGATCGCAAGATCACATGCTGTTTAGGGTTTAGGGTTTAGGGTTTAGGGTTTAGGGTTTAGGGTTTAGGGTTTAGGGTTTAGGGCCCACAGCTACGACGTGCTTTGCTAGCGTGGCCGACTGTCCCTAGAGCTACAGCAGAGAGATGGCTTCGTCGATGTGACTGTCATGGAAGGCCTGAGCTGGGACGCGATTGCTGCTGTGGTCTCAGCCCTAAAGCCCCTAAAACCCCTAGAACCCCTAACACCCCTAAAACCCCGAAACCCTAAAACCCTAAAACCCGAAAACCCTAAAACCCTAAAACCCTAAAACCCTAAAACCCTAAAACCCTAAAACCCTAAAACCCTAAAACCCTAAAACCCTAAACCGCAAGGGAGGTCCCAGAGATCCTTCCGCTCGCAGTCGGGCAACCCGAGGCCTGTTCCCGCTGGAGACAGACCAAGCTGGGGGTTTAGGGTTTAGGGTTTAGGGTTTAGGGTTTAGGGTTTAGGGTTTAGGGTTTAGGGTTTACGGTTTACGGTTTAGGGTTTAGGGTTTAGGGCTTAGAGTTTAGGGTTCAGGGTTCAGGGTTTAGGGTTTAGGGTTTAGGGTGGGGACCCCTAAAATAGACTCCAAATAGTAGGATTTCCCCCTGAATAAGGTTAACCCCCCAATTGTTGACGGCATACTGGCATCAGACATCAACGCCCTCAACCCGAAGTCCCCAAAGCCCCAGGCTCCAGTTTCGATTCCGGCGAAGACGTGGAGATTGCCTAGCATTAGCAGCCATATCCTAAACCCTAAACCCTAAACCCTAAACCCCAAACCCCAAGCCCCAAGCCCTAAGCCCTAAGCCCTAAGCCCTAAGCCCGAAACTCTGCCTCCTACTCCAAGAAAGACCCTCCTTTGCCCACCTCAATCTTTTTGCTCCGAGGTCGGTGCTGGAGATCTCTCCAGACAAGGCCGGGTTCGTGCGGAGGGCCTGCACCCTTAAAACCCTGGGTTTAGGGTTTAGGGTGTAGGGTGTAGGGTGTAGGGGTTTAGGGTTTAGGGTTTACGGTTTACGGTTTACGGTTTAGGGTTCAGGGTTTAGGGTTTTGGGATTTCGGGTTTAGGGTCTAGGGTTTGGGGCTTAGGGTTAGGGTTTAGGGTTTAGGGCTTAAAGCATTAAATCCTGGTTTAGGGTGTGCGTTTTCAGGGTGTAGGGGTAGGGTTTTGGGGCTTCAAAGCTTGCGGGGCTGGGTCTGGGATGAAGTATAGGAGGGCTCTCACAGTTTTAAGTTTTAGGCTTTGGTGGCTTGGGGTTTAAGATTCAGGGCACGGGGTTGTTGATGGTGATGATGTTTTAGACTTCCCGCCTAGCCCCTAATCCCCAAACCCTTAACAACTAAACCCTGATCACATGGGCACTATTCGAATCCCCTCAACAACCCTAAGTAAATCCTAAACACCCAGAGCCCAGAACCCTACTTTGGGCTTAGGGCCTAGGGTTTAGGATTGCCCTGAACCCGAAAACTCTGATGACCAAAACCTGAACCCTCCAAAGACCAATCCTGCACGCTGGACCATTAACCCTTGACTCCAGAAACCCGAACCCTAAACCCCAAAACCCCACTCCTAAACCCTCAGCCCTAAAACCTTCACACCTCAACCCTAAATCACAAGCCCCACAAGCTACCGTCAACTGGACTTGAGAAGGAGCGGAAGGTGCTCGAGAAGGTGGGTCTACAGTGTTTAGGGTGTGGGGTTTCGGGCTTGGTGTAGACATTGAACTGTATTCCCTAAATCCTAAACCTTATATACGCCCTCAACCCTAAACCCTAAACCCTAAACCCATAAACCGTCGAAGGCCGACAGAGGTTCAACTTGCCAGTTCTTAGTTGGGAATTAGGGAAATAGGCACCTTGTGTGCCCATCTTGAAACCCTTTAAGGAAGACTGTGAGGTACCTAATTCCTTCCCCTGAGAATATTTTTACGGCTAAAGTCGTGTTCACAAACACAGGTAGTCTAGACGACGGGGGAACCCCATATGCCATAATATAACTACAGGAGGAGTACTTCAAATGAGGGGGGTAGCGGGGGTTTAATATTGGGGGGAAGGGATGCATTCCTTGTACCTGATTTCGTAGGAACAACAAAACAACTTGGGTGCTGGCGGGGTAACCTTTAACCTTTTTTAACCTTTTGGGTACTGTGCACCCCTTGAATGGTTAACAGGTACTCAATGGTCGCTAGGTGTGCCAGGTGCAGGCTCATGTGCCAAGCTCGGCCGAAAAGGCAGGGAAACTCTGACAGCCTGCGGGCCCTGGAAGCAGCTCATAAGAAGTGCGGCGCATGGCTGGACTAGAATTGGCAGAACCTCCACAAGCTGCGTCAACTTTCTGCCGATAGTTGGCGAAGATGCAAAGCACGGGCGCGACCATCGCTGCCACAGGAGCCCGCAAGTACGCCCACATGTCAGAGGACATGGCGGGATAGTCCCCAACTGAGGACATGGCCCACGAGGAGGCCATCGCCGCAGAATCTGTCCGCCGCCTTGGGCGAGCCGTGGGAGCGCTCGACGCGGCGGCAGGGGCAGGATGGGAAGCTTTCCTCCTGCTACCATGAAGTGCAGTCCACGCCATGAAGGGCCGAGAGGTGCCACGTCAAGAAAGCACACCTCTGGCTTTCCCTGGGTAGGGTTGGCCTCTTGCCTGACTTTTCTGGGTAGGCTCTTGGGAGATTGCATGTTCTCCCGAATTGGGTTTAACAGGAGCACATTCAGGAATATGTTTCAGAGGGTTTTCAGGGCCATCCTAGCTTTTCGTTGGCATTTATCACATCAGCCCTGAACCCTGCACGCCCGGAACTAGCCTTCGTTAACTGCTGTCTTGCCTGGTACTTAGGGACACTTGGGATATTTGTCAGTGTTTTTTTTTCACGTTTTGGGTGCTACCATTCCTACGAACAGCTAAAAGTATAATTTTTGGGTACTATCGTTCCTAAGAAACAGCTAAAAATGTTGCTAGGGTTCCAAGGTCAGTAAAGGATAGTTCAGCACCAAAGTTCAACTTACACCTTTGGATCGATCTGGTATTGCGTCCCAGGCAATGCCCTAGAATAAGTTTTTGCCAGCTTTTGTTCTTTTTGGTGGCCTTGAAACCCTATACCTTAAACCTTAAACCCTACACCCTGGACCCTGAACCCTAAACCCTAACGAACCCACCCTAAACCCCAAGCCCAAACCCCAAGCCCGGGTTCCTCTTTTGGGGTTGAGGGCTCACCAGTTTTGAGGGGGCTTCGGCTTCACAACCCAAAAACCTACAAGAATTAGGGTCTTGGGGTTGAGGATTCAGGGGGAAGGTTTACGGTTTGGGTCCAGGGACCCGAGCAGCCTCAACCCTGAGCCTTACTAGCCCGAATCCTTTCCGTTGCCGTCAGGGGGCTTGAAACACGGTTGGGAGGTTGCACTGTTCCCCTAAACCCTTAGCCCTAAACCCTCAACCCTCAACCCGAAACCCGAAACCCTAAACCCTAAACCCTAAACCCGAAACCCTAAACCCTAAGGGCCTCAAGCCATATCAAGCCGAAAGCCGCTAGCCCCAAGATTCCCCAAGGCCCTAAACCCTGCATGTAAACCCGAAACCGTAATGCCCCCTCATCTACTAAGGCTCTGAAACTCCAAGACCCAAAGCCCGAACCCCGGATTAGGGTTTAGGGTTGAGGATCCAGGGTTCAGGGTTCAGGGTTTAGGGTTTAGGGTTTAGGGTGTTTTAGGGTCATAAGCCAGGCCTGGGAGACCTTTAAGCAGAAGTTCGGGAACTTCGTCGTGCGCTGTCCGTGGCTCAGAACTTGCAGGTCTTTGGGGAGTTCAGGGTTAGGGACCCTAAACCCTAAACCCTAAACCCTAAACCCTAAACCCTAAACCCTAAACCCTAAACCCTAAACCCTAAACCCTAAACCCTAAACCCTAAACCTCTCTTTCATATATAATTTAAATGTTAAGGAGTTACTGGGCAAGGTCATTTTTTTACCGGGCAAGGTCATTTTTTGACTGGGCAAGGTCATTTTTTTACTGGGCAAGGTCGTTTTGTCCAAAAAAGCGACCTTGCCCAGTAAAAAAATGACCTTGCCCAGTAAAAAAATGACCTTGCCCAGTAAAAATGTTACTGGGCAAGGTCATCTTTTTACTGGGCAAGGTCATCTTTTTACTGGGCAAGGTCATTTTTTTACTGGGCAAGGTCATTTTTTTACTGGGCAAGGTCATGTTTTTACTGGGCAAGGTCATTTTTTTACTGGGCAAGGTCATTACTGGGCAAGGTCCTTTTTTTATTGGGCAAGGTCATTTTTTTACTGGGCAAGGTCATTTTTTTACTGGGCAAGGTCATTTTTTTACTGGGCAAGGTCATTTTTTTACTGGGCAAGGTCATTTTTTTACTGGGCAAGGTCCTCTATTTATTGGGCAAGGTCATTTTTTACTGGGCAAGGTCATTTTTTTTCCTGGGCAAGGTCATTTTTTTACTGGGCAAGGTCATTTTTTTACTGGGCAAGGTTATTTTTTACTGGGCAAGGTCATTTTTTTACTGGGCAAGGTCTATGTTTTACTGGGCAAGGTCCTCTATTTATTGGGCAAGGTCATGTTTTACTGGGCAAGGTCGTTTTTTACTGGGCAAGGTCGTTCCATAAGTGAAATATTTTCATAATGTTGTGGGATTCTTCGGGCGGGTGGGTATTTTTCTGGAGTAATTTCTTGACAAGTGAATGCTTGGACCTGAGATGCTGAACCCTAAACCCTAAACCCTAAACCCTAAACCCTAAACCCTGAACCCTAAACCCTAAACCCTAAACCCTAAACCCTAAACCCTAAACCCTAAACCCTAAACCCTAAACCCTAAACCCTAAACCCTAAACCCTAAACCCTAAACCCTAAACCCTAAACCCTAAACCCTAAACCCTAAACCCTCTCTACCTATGTATATTTAAACCTTAATGGGGTCGTACTCCCGGTTTGGTCGTTTAGGATTTAGGATTTAGGATTTAGGATTTAGGATTTAGGATTTAGGATTTAGGATTTAGGATTTTAGGATTTAGGATTTAGGATTTAGGATTTAGGATTTAGGATTTAGGATTTAGATTTAGGATTTAGGATTTAGGATTTAGGATTTAGGATTTAGGATTTAGGATTTAGGATTTTAGGATTTAGGATTTAGGATTTAGGATTTAGGATTTAGGATTTAGGATTTAGGATTTAGGATTTAGGATTTAGGATTTAGGATTTAGGATTTAGGATTTAGGGTTCAGGGGCCTCTCTGGGGAGGCCCGGCTTCGTAATTTAGTATTCGGGCGAGGCCCGGCTTCGTAATTTAGTATTCCGGGGAGGCCCGGCTTCGTAATTCAGTATTCCGGCCCGGCTTCGTAATTTAGTATTCTGGGGAAGCCCGGCTTCGTAATTCAGTATTCCGGGGAGGCCCGGCTTCGTAATTTAGTATTCCGGGGAGGCCCGGCTTCGTAATTTAGTATTTCGGGGAGGCCCGGCTTCGTAATTTAGTATTCCGGGGAGGCCCGGCTTCGTAGTTTAGTATTCCGGGGAGGCCCGGCTTCGTAATTTAGTATTCCGAGGCCCGGCTTCGTAATTTAGTATTCCGGGGAAGCCCGGCTTCGTAATTTAGTATTCCGGGGAGGCCCGGCTTCGTTTTTTTAGTATTCCGGGGAGGCCCGGCTTCGTAATTTAGTATTCCGGGGAGGCCCGGCTTCGTAATTTAGTATTCCGGGGAGGCCCGGCTTCGTAGTTTAGTATTCCGGGGAGGCCCGGCTTCGTAATTTAGTATTCCGGGGAGGCCCGGCTTCGTAATTTAGTATTCCGGGGAGGCCCGGCTTCGTAATTTAGTATTCCGGGGAGGCCCGGCTTCGTAATTTAGTATTCCGGGGAGGCCCGGCTTCGTAATTTAGTATTCCGGGGAGGTCCGGGGACTTGCTTCTTCTTGGCTGGGAGGGGCCGTTTTGGTCAAAAATCCAGAAAACGAGAGCCCACCCGGGACCGTCGATTTCAGTACTAAAAAATCACATTTTAAATAGGGACCTGGGCCGATCCTGGGGTCCCCCCCTCATTTGGGGTGTTTTTGGAGGCAAACTTTCCCTCTCAAGGGGGGTCGGAGTTTGAGGCAAGGGGGGGTCTCCGAAGACTATTTTGCCTTTTAAATTGAAAAACACCACCCCCCCTTGACCAAAACTAGGCTGTGAAAAGGTCGCGGGGGCGGCCCTTCATCAGCATTGAGGCTTAAAAACACTGAAAAACATTGAAAAACCTTAAAAAACATTGAAAAACTCTGAAAAACCTTGAAAAACCTTGAAAAACTTGCAATTTTGAGGTGAAAGCTCCGTTTTGGTAAAAAAACCCAGAAAACGAGAGCCCACCCAGAACCGTCGATTTCAGTACTAAAAAATCGCATTTTTAATAGGGACCCGGGCCGATCCTGGGGTCCCCCTCATTTGGGGTGTTTTTAGAGGCAAACTTTCCCTCTCAAGGGGGGTCGGAGTTTGAGGCAAGGGGGGCTCCGAAGACTATTTTGCCTTTAAAATTGAAAAATGCCACCCCCCCTTGACCGAAACTAGGCTGTGAAAAGGTCGCGGGGGCGGCCCTTCATCAGAACTGAGGCTTAAAAACCCTGAAAAACATTGAAAAACTCTAAAAAACACTGAAAAACTCAATCGGTGAAGGCTCGGTTTTGGTCAAAAAACCCAGAAAACCGACGCGGCTGTGTATTATCCGTGTGCCGCATTGACTAGACGGTGCCGAATCGAGAAAGAATGTTGCGAGCTAAATGATCAACTAAAGTAAGAAAGAAGATATGTAATTCAGATGAAGAGGGATCTGGGAGGGAGGGGTGATGCCAAACACGTGAGGAAATGCCAAACACCCTTAGTGAATTCTTGGACCAGAGATGCTGAACCCTAAACCCTAAACCCTAAACCCTAAACCCTAAACCCTAAACCCTAAACCCTAAACCCTAAACCCTAAACCCTAAACCCTAAACCCTAAACCCTAAACCCTAAACCCTAAACCCTAAACCCTAAACCCTAAACTGAAGCGAGCTGCGGGCGCTGCGATGAGCAGCAGCGAGCGTGCAGGGGGTTACAGCCCCCTGCCAGCTCCGGAGCTGTCGCGTCAGGCGCAGCGAAGGAGCTCCGTTTTGCACCGGCAAGGTCCCGGCGCACGCGACAGGCGTGCTGGAACATAAGAGAAGTGCAGATGAGTGAGAGCATGCAAAGCTGTCGCCATGGGAAACTTGTTTTTGCGCTTGACAACCACATGTGTTGTTCGGCAACTTTGAAACCCAAGGGAAGGCTACGAATGCGATGTACCCTTGGCCACACGCATGTTGTATAGAAAACAGACAGCAAGCAATGAGCAGAGACTCAACAGCTGACACAGCCTTTGGTGTGAAAAGTTTCGGACTGTTCTTGCCGTGCCTCTTCGATGGTCGTTGCTGCATTTGGTGGAACGATACAGAGAAGATAAGCATGGCCCATCAGCCAAGCAGCCAGGATGATAATCTGGAAAATCAGGTTATGAGCGTCCAAGGCTCAGCTGCGCTGAACTCCGCCGTGATGATGAACGGAACGTCCGGCACCAGTGGTTACGGTGCAGTGAATTCGGCCCCAACTCCGCTACCTCCTCGAGACGATGAACAAGAAGTTCGCGAGTCGGGAACGGGGATGATGAGTGGAACGGGAAATGATGGACCTGTGGGTTGTGAAGAATCGACTGGAGCATCGGCGGCTGGTCCCGAGATGGCATCAGTGCATGGACGGGCAGGGGCAAATCACCCTGCGGGCTATGACGCTGGCTTAGGGGAAGTGGCTGGTGACTCTGGAGCGGATTACTTCACGCCGAGGTCAAGGAGGTCTGCTGTGCAGTGGGGACCAATGTCTCAGTTTGAAGCTTTGCCGGCAGGTTTTTCATGGCTGTCACGAGTTGGGGCGAGGATCTTGGGGGCGGTCAACGCTGGAGATATGTTGCCGAGTCCTTTGGCGAGCCCTCCACGACCTCAGCTCCAGGCTTCGAGTTCGTCAACGCCTCAACGACCAAGGACAGTCGCAGCTGTCACTCCTCCGGCATCGTCGAGTGGCATGTCCGTTGAGATGGTGCAAGCGGAGGTGCAAAGACAGTTGGGCCCACTTCTGGATCGATTGGAGGCTGCGGAAAGCCGGAACCAGCAGCTTGAAAGCCAGTTGAGACAAAGGGCTTTGAATCCTCGAGACCGTGACCGCGAAGGTGTGGCGGTTACGCAGAGACCACAGCAGGATTTGGGGCTTCCAAGTAGCGAGGCTGTAGGGCTTCAAGGTCCTCCACGTTCAGAACAAGCAGGTTCCGGAGGGCTTCGGGGTGGTCTCACAACGGTTGCTGAGGATAGCAGGCGGCAACGAGATCCTCTATATCTAGTAGAGCACGTAAGCAGTGGTGAACATCAAGGTGGTCTTGCTCCACTATCAGGACATGTTGGAGGGCAACAAGGTCATCCACGTTCAGAGCAAGCAGGTTCCGGAGGGCAACAAGGTCATCCACGTTCAGAACAAGCAGGTTCCGGAGGGCTTCGGGGTGGTCTTGATCTCAGCTTAGAGGGCGTTGTTGTATCACATGGTCATCCACGTTCAGAACAAGCAGGTTCCGGAGGGCTTCGGGGTGGTCAGGAATATACAAACCACGACTCTAGAGAAGGACGTTCACAGCGTGCTCTTGATGTGGGTGAGGGAGAAAATCATGGAGGGCAAGGCTTGTTGGGGTCCTTGTTTGGAAGACCGCGAGGAAGATCACCATCCCCTGTGCCGGATCCCATAGCATCTCAAACCGCCCCCATGATCGAGGCCATTGCGCGAGGAGTCCGACAATTACAAGAGCTGCAGGAGCGCCGCTTCCAAGAGGGTGGCACGTCGCCGGGAGGAACAGAAACGGTGAAGCCTGGCGTTCAGAGTTTGTTGGCGTTGCAACCTCCAGGAACCAGGGAATCTCCCTTGATCTTTCAGGACTGGATTGAGGTGATCTCGACAGGAATGAAGGACCTCAGCGAGAACAGCGGAGCATGGTGGGAAGCTGTGTTACGAACAGTAGAAGGAACATATGCCAAGTGGTTGGGAGCAACACAGCTGGAGCGCTTGACCATCGTGCCGGAGGATGCGGACTATGCGAGCAAGGGACGTTGGGCCAGGGTGAATGCGCGTGCGTGCCAGCTACTCCTTACTGCGGTTCCAGAGAATGTGCGGGCGGACCTCATTGCAAGGAGATCAACGCAGGACATTACCCAGCTGGTCTTCAGACTGTATGTGACCTACCAGCCGGGTGGGTCGTCGGAAAGAGGTCACACGCTTGCCCAGCTGCAGAATCCACCAGTCGGGGCGTCTATTCAGGAGACGCTGGAAATCCTGCGAAGCTGGCCAAGACATCTCCGTCGTTGCCATCAGTTGGGCATGAATACTCCGGACCCCACGGTGCTAGCCAAGGGGTTGGACAATGCCACCTCAAAGACCATCTCAGGGAGTGCTGACGCCCAGTTCCGCACGCAGTTGGTGAGAACAACCTTGAGGCTGGATGCTAAGCCCTCTTTGGAGAGCGTGGAGAACTACCAGCGTCACTTGCAGGCCGAGGTGGAACAACTGGCTTCGTCAGCAGGCGTGGAACCTACAGCAAAGTTGAGGGCGACTACCATGGGACAACAAACCCAGCCTTCGTCACCGTCATCCACTACTCCAACAACAACGTCTGCGAAGGAAGGCCGAAATGAAGCTGCATGCCGGTACTTTGCGAAACCCTCCGGATGCCGAAGGGGAGAAAGATGTCCGTATCGGCATGACCTTGCAGCGTTCCCGAAGGACCAGAGGATGAAGAAGTGTTTGGCATGTGGAGCTGAGGGTCACCGTGCTCGAGAGTGCCCAACCAAAACTACCCGGAAACCTCTGGGTAAGGGAGAGGACGGAGCCGAACGTCAGGGTCAATCTATCTCACCGAAAGTGGCGGAAATCCAGGCGTGCGGGGCAACGATGAGCTCCTCAACGTCGACTATGACTACGGCGCCAACGACGACTCCTGCCTCAACATTGACGGCCTCGTCCTCGGGAATGTCGGATATTGGTCCAACAACAACGCCAGGGGAGCCGGTTTGGACTCTGGACAACTTGATGCAAGCCGCGCAACAGGTCGTGATGGCAAAGAATGCGGGGGAAAGAGACGTGATCAAGATCAATGCGATTCAGGTCTCGAGCCCGGACACCGGTAAGAGGGGCCCGAGGATGTCACCCTTAGCCCTCGCCGATACTGGCGCAACGCATCCCCTTCGACGACCCCATGATGAAGAGGAATGGAAACAGAGCACGCCGGTGAATGTCCTCTTAGCAGGAGGGGAACAAGTGAGCATGAGGATGAATAGCCTGGGAACCCTCTTGATGCAGGAGGAGAACAAGACCCAAGATGCCATCTCCAATGCCATCGTCCCTGTTGGTGAGCTGGTCAAAACTTTGGGATACCGATTCGAGTGGGGACCAAACAGCTGCCACCTTGTGAATCCAGATGGGGGCATTGTGCGGATGTCAACCACGGACGGATGCCCTCACCTCACGGAAGCTAAAGCCCTGGAGCTGATTGCGAAGATCGAGAAGAAGAAGTTGGACCAGTTTACGGAGGCAGTCAAGACCACAGAGTTTCGGGTGCAGGCAATGGCGGCGCAGATGGACCGGTCCTGGTTCGACTACTTGTGTGAATCGATTCTTGAGAACACCAGCATGGAGCGGAAGGCCATTGCCGCGTCGCCTTTCTTCAAGGATGTGCCAGACGAGGTTTTGAAGGACCTGGCCGTAGACACGAAGGAGGAGAGCGGTTGGGAAATTCTGAAGGGCCTCACTTTCTTGAATCGACGACAGAGGAGGAGGCTGTGGTTGTCCAAAGGCTGGGTGGTTCACCTGTTCGCTGGAAAGAAGAAGAAGGAGGTCTTCGAGTGGATGAATGGTGGCGATAAGACCCTGCTGGAGTTGGACATCGAGCGATCACAAGGCCATAATCTCCTTGACCCACAGCTGTGGAAAGCGTTATCCTGGGGGGCTTCACAAGGGAAGATCGTCGCACTTCTAGGAGGGCCGCCCTGCAGAACTTTCAGTCGGTTGCGTTTCCGAGAGAATGGACCAAGCCCGGTGAGAACAAGGTCCAACCCATATGGATGGGAGGGACAGACTCGTGATCAGCGGGAACAAGTGATCAAGGACTCCAAGCTGTTCGCCCGCATGCTGTGGCTTCATGCAAAGGCTACGGCAGGCCGGCTTCGTGTTCCTGGACGAAGAATGTCAGCGACAATGGTGGCGTTCGTTCTGGAGCAACCTCAAGACCCACAAGGGTATCTTCCCAATTCGGATCCACACTGGAGTGAGTTGCCTTCTTTTTGGGACACGGAGATGTGGAAGAGATATTCCGAGGAGGCAGGGTTTGTGGAGGTGAGCTTCGAACAGGGAGCCTTTGGTCACAAAACTTGCAAGCCGACCACCTTGGGAACCAACCTGCTAGCTCTGACGCTGTTGCGAGGTGCAAAGGCATCGCATGACCTGAAGCCTTTCAATGGACCTTCGGAAGAACTCGCCGAGTGGGCTCCAGGACTATGTGTGGCAATATCTCTGGCATTGCGGGAATGGTTGGTAACTCCAACGTTGACTACCATGACGGTGTCCCAGTGGAAGGAACATGTTGCACGGGGTCACTTGCCGCCACGGCGCGACTGCATGTATTGCAACATGTATGGCGCCAGTGGTCGTCCTCACCGACGAATAGCTCATCCGGAGATGTTCACCTTGTCTTCGGATTTATCTGGCCCGCATGACCCTGGGCTGAACCACAATGCGCGGAGCCCTTTCTACAAGCCATTCAAAAACCTCCTTGTCTGCAAGTACCGTTTTCCAGTATCCTTCGCAACGGGGCAATGGGAAGAGACTGCGGATGATGGCGAGGTGGCGATGGATGAGGACCCGTTTGACGCCGGAAAGGAACAGGAGGCAGAGCTTGAGGACTATGCCCCAACCGACATAGAGGAAGAGGCCCAAGCCAATCTCGGGAAGGAAGACATCGCTAAGCTCCTTGACGGACAGGAAGTGCATGAGATCAACGACGCCGGCGAGGACAAGGAAGATAGTGATGAAGACCTTGGTGAAGCGCCAGAGAAAAAGGCGGGGGGCAATCCACAAATGAGAGAAGGAGATACAGAAGCCCCGAAGTCCACCTACCTTGTCTTCGCTACTCCGCTCACGACTGGCACATCAGCTGAGATTCTGGAAGCGCTTCAGGATGTCATCACGTACCTGAGACACCACAACCTCCCTGTGCTACGACATCATTCGGATAAGGCCTCGGCGTTTCAGGGCAAGGCGATTCGGATGTACTTGAAGAACCAATCAATAAGAGTCACCACATCCGAGCCGGGGATCCCGCAGTCAAATGGCGCGATAGAGCAGACAGTTCGGTGGGTGAAGCAGAGGGCGAGGACGCTCCTTGGAGCCGCGGGGGTATCGAAGAAGTTGTGGCCTCAAGCTGCGGCAACGGCGGCGGCAATGCAACGAGCTCAAACGTTGGGCTTCTTGACGAAATTGGTGGCGCCTTTCGGAACGAGGGTCATGGTGAAGAAGAGGCACTATGACGTGGACCCAAAGGAGAAGAAGAAGACGAAGGATTCCTTTGGTGTGAAGTGGGAAGAAGGGCGATATGTTGGCCTCTCGGACTATGTGCAAGGTGGCCACCTGATCTACCACGAGGGAAGAAACAACTTCATCCACACCATGAATGTGCGAGCTGGATTGCATGATCCGGGACCCCCTGATGGTTTGTTGGAAGCGGATCCGAGTCCCCCTCCTCCGAGAAGATTGACGAGGAAGACCCACATTGGATTTGAGGAGGAGCCTCCACGTGAACGAGCTGTAGCCGTGATGGATGAGGAGTATCAGAAAAACAAGACGCTGCCAAAGTTTGTAGACAGCGAGCAACGAGCAACAGCATGCTTGCTACAATGGGACCTGGAGGAAGCGATAAAGATCTTGAAAGAAGAGGCGAGCTATGACATCCTGAAGTTTGGACTTTTCAGGCGAGGTGGAATTGTGGGTTTCCATAGATCAACTTCGGAGAGGTCATCGTTGGCGAGGCTGGCGGCAAGGGCGTTGTTGGAGATGTGTCCGGAGGCGGAGTTTACATCGCTCTATGTGTCAAGCCAAAACGAAAGAAACCTACATCGAGACTCACAAAACCAGCCCTTCACGAAGAACTATGCGGTGGTCATCTGCCCGCCAAAGTCAGGAGGGCAATTGTGGGTCGAGCTGCAAGATGGAGATACTGTTCGTGGGCACATCATTGCAGCAGATGATGGAAAGGGAACATATTACGGCTGTGCCCACCCGATGAGAGAGCGCGAAGCCCGGATGGTGGATCCATTTAGGAGACATTGGGTGATGCCGTGGAAGGGGTCCAGAACCGTATTGGTGGGTTACACGGTGAACACGCTTCGAGGATTGAGTAGACAAGTCAGCGAAATGTTGCGCAGCCTTGGATTTGTGCCCCCTCCAGTGGTGAGAACGTTAGAAGATGATGATCCGGAAGTGGTTATGGCGAGCATCCGTGAAGGAGTGGAAAGAGACCATGATGTGGAGCCGGAAGATGAGGAGGTGAAGTTCGCGCTCAATTGGGAAATGCCCAAGTGGGAATGGAGCATGGACTTCAAGGGCGAAGAGGATGACGCTCATGAAAGTGTCGAGTGGGACGTAGCAATTCCACTGCCCACCTCGTCCTCCGCGACTGTCAGTCAAGGACGTGTCTCGAGCGTCATGATGGTTCGCCTACCACATCAACAAGAGTGTATAGATGGCCCCTTGATAAGAAAGGTGGAAGTGAATTACACCTCAGGCATAGAGGAGATCCTCCAGAACCTGGCGAAGCCATTGGCTGTGGTGCACAATGTATCCCAAGCTGAGGTGTTGCCGGTGCTAGAAAGGTGGAGGAAGCCGATTCAGAAAGAGTTGGACGCAGTCTCCCATGCCATCGCCAAGCTGGTGCCAGGACGGGAGGAGTACACGAGAGTCCTCAGTTTGCCGGGGCTCCAAATTCTACCCATGAAGTTTGTCTTCACGTGCAAACCGCCCTCGGAGACGGCGGAGACTGAGAATGCACCTTGGTACCGGCGCAAAGCCCGCATCGTGGTGTGTGGGAACCACGCCCAGGACAACGAAAACGAGGTTTACACGTCCGGCGCCACCGCGGAGGTCCTCAGAATAGCTATTGCCCTCGCCAGCAAAAAGGGATGGAGATTGGGAGTCATTGACGTAACTGCCGCATTTCTCCGCACCCCGATCAAGAACGAGCCTGGATTCCCGGTCGTCGCAGGGAGCCCACCGAAGCTATTGCAGCGGCTGGGACTTACGCAGCCGGGAGAAATATGGTTCTTCACTCATGCCTTTTATGGTATGAAGGAGAGCCCGAGGTTGTGGAGTCGTTTTCGGGACGGAGAGATGACCATCCTCACCTTCACCGTGAATGATGTCATATACATCTTAAAGCAGGGCAAGGTTGAGGACACATGGTGGACAATAGTCAATGCAAACCAAGAGATCGAAGGATTGGTCATAATCTATGTCGACGACTTCTTGATCTGTGCGGCGTTGGAAATCATGAAGGCTTGCGCGAGTGCAATAGAGGATCTGTGGCAGACGGGTGGACTACAGGTTATTGGACGCGACGTGCCGGTGAGGTTTCTGGGAGTAGAGATTGAGGAGATCGAGGGTGGCTTCGCCTTGGGGCAGCGGTCGTACATTGAAGAATTACTTCGACTTCACCAAATCTCGGAGCATGCCCTGAACCTCATCCCGGTCCCGCGCGACATGGCCAACTTCGATGTGGACGAAGACATGACACCGGATCCACAACAGATCCGGGTTGCGCAGCAATGCGCAGGAGAACTGCTGTGGGTCGCGCAAAGGACGAGGCCAGATGTGTCTTTCGCATCATCCCTGGTGGCTTCACTAAGCACAAGAGATCCAAGCCGGGTAGCCTCTATCATGGAAAGAACGTTGGGTTTTCTCCAAAGGACAAAACACTGGGTGTTAAGCTTCAAGGCGGACGACTCTGAGCTCCAGGCATTTGCGGATGCCTCCTTTTCTCCGTCCGGAGGGAAGAGCCATCAAGGCTTGGCGGTTCTCCTCTACAGCTGTCCAATTATATGGAAGTCGTCGAGGCAGACGACGGTGGCCATATCGACGGCGGAGAGTGAACTGAATGCTGAGTTGGATGGGGCATTGGCTTTGTTGTCAAGTGGAGCGATGTTGGAGGACCTGGGCCTGGGAATGTTGGCAAAACGTCTGTGGTGTGACAGTACTTCGGCGATTTCGATATCGAAAGGGGCATCAAGTTGGCGTACAAGACATCTTCGTGTGAAGGCGTTGTGGCTTCAAGAAAGACTGGAGTCAGAAGAAATGGCCCTCGGTCACATCAGAGGGACTCACCAGTTGGCAGATTTGCTGACAAAGGCGCTAACGTCAGCAAGGATTTCAGAACTAGCACGCCTTTGGGGACTTGGACCTCGAGAGGAAGATGATGCTGGTGATGAAGGTGCTGGTGAAGATGGAGCCAAAGGTCCCCGGGTATCGCGAGCCGTGGTGGCCAATGAGCAGGCAGCTCGTGTGATGACAGTCATGCTATGGTGTATGATGGTGGTTCGGATGGAAGCAAGAAGCGTCGAAGACGCGGAGGAGATGGGAAAGGGAAAGGGCATGGAGCTGGACGGAGATCTGGCGTCGATGTTCTTCATCCTTGTGTTGATCGCGGGCGTCTTGGCGACCTGGGAGCTCTTGAAGTGGTTGGGATATGAGTTAGTGCTAACGTGGACTCCTGGAGCAAAAGAAAGAAAGCTCAGGCGTCTCAAGAAGCTGAAGGAAGCGACTTCGGCAGCCATCCAGGAGGAGATACGAACAAGGAGGGCACGTGGAAGACGTGAACGTGAAGAAGAAGCAGAAGTGATGACAACTTCTGAGATTCCAAAACCGGCGCCGACTCCAACGGCGTCAGCTCCGATGATAGCCCCGACCTCCTTCATCCCGGAGCCCCCCGTTGAGTTTGCGCCAGGCAACCGTGATGTGTTTCCTCCTCCTCCACCACCATTGCCAACACCCTCGAGGCATGAGCGTAGAAACTACACGCTTTACGTGCCGGTGCCGCCCACGACCATTTGCTTCATCGATGACAGCGACTGCTACCACTCCTACAACAACTGCTCGGGCTTGAGACGTGTGACAAAGCCGCTGATGTACAGACAGCTGTGCACGTTTTGTAAAGACAAGGCCCAAGCGGATCGTGCTTTTCCGATACAAGGCTGAAGTTGCCTAACGGACCTTCAGAGGAGGAGTGCAGATGAGTGAGAGCATGCAAAGCTGTCGCCATGGGAAACTTGTTTTTGCGCTTGACAACCACATGTGTTGTTCGGCAACTTTGAAACCCAAGGGAAGGCTACGAATGCGATGTACCCTTGGCCACACGCATGTTGTATAGAAAACAGACAGCAAGCAATGAGCAGAGACTCAACAGCTGACACAGCCTTTGGTGTGAAAAGTTTCGGACTGTTCTTGCCGTGCCTCTTCGATGGTCGTTGCTGCATTTGGTGGAACGATACAGAGAAGATAAGCATGGCCCATCAGCCAAGCAGCCAGGATGATAATCTGGAAAATCAAGAAGTATATGACCCTAAACCTTGGGCTTGCGTCGCGAGCATCCTTTAGGATTTAGGATTTAGGATTTAGGATTTAGGATTTAGGATTTAGGATTTAGGATTTAGGATTTAGGGTTTAGGATTTAGGGTTTAGGATTTAGGATTTAGGATTTAGGATTTAGGATTTAGGATTTAGGATTTAGGATTTAGGATTTAGATTTAGGATTTAGGATTTAGGATTTAGGATTTAGGATTTAGGATTTAGGATTTAGGATTTAGGATTTTAGGATTTAGGATTTAGGATTTAGGATTTAGGATTTAGGATTTAGGATTTAGATTTAGGATTTAGGATTTAGGATTTAGGATTTAGGATTTAGGATTTAGGATTTAGGATTTTAGGATTTAGGATTTAGGATTTAGGATTTAGGATTTACGATTTAGGATTTAGGATTTTAGGATTTAGGATTTAGGATTTGGGATTCCAGGCCCCTCCCAGCCTCGAGCCTTTCGCAGGGGCCTCCCAGCCCCTCTATAGCCTCCCAGGGCCGCCCAGGGCCCTCCCCGCCCGGGCCTCTGCCGAAGGTTCTCAGGGCCTCCCAAGGAGCTCCCAAGGGCCTCCGGCGTCACGCGCGTCACGCGCGTCGCGCGCGCTGGGCCCCAGCCCTCCTCTATAGGCCTCCCAGGGCCCTCCTCTAGGGCCTCCCAGGGCCGCCCAGGGGCCCTCCTGCCCGGGCCTTTCCGGGGGTTTTCAAGGGCCTCCCAAGGAGCTCCCAGGGGCCTCCGGCGTGTGGGCCGGCCGCACCAGGCCCGACGTCACGCGCGTCACGCGCGGCACGCGTCTCCGCGTGACCGATTTTGAGCAGCGCGCGTGACGCGTGTGAGGTCTGTCACGCGTCCACGCGTGCCGCGCGTGACGCGCGTGACGGTGGATAGGCGGGTGATTTTCGGATTTTTCGCGTTTCTGCCCCGCGAAACTGGGGTGACCGTGCTTGTCTTTCCAGCCGCGTCGAAATTTTGATCTGTGTTTTTTTTTCATGTTTTTGTTGGGTTCCGCTGGCCCTCTTACCGATTTTCCGTGTTTCCGCCCCACGAAATCGGGGTGACCGCGCTTGTGTGTTGGAGCACGTCGATTTTTTTGGGGTGGGTTTTTTTCGGGATTTCCCCCCCTTGCTGGCCAAAGCCCGACATGGGCGTGAGCGTTTTGGGTCAAATAAAGAAAACCCATTTAAGTAGGAGCGAGAGTCCCTGCGGAAAGATGTCAGACTTCCTACGGTGCGGCCCGGGTCCCGTCACAGCACGGCGGCTCGGGGTCCGATCGCCGGGTGCCATTTAGAGCACGACCCAATGACCGCCGGGTCAGAAGCAGTGGGACCGTAGACTCAACTCCTTGCCTCCCTGGCGCTGCAGGGGGACAGTGGGGGGCCTTGGCCCCCCCTCCTTCACAGGCCGGGCGTGCCCGACGCCATTCTGTTGCTGCAGGCTGTGTATTGTTTGTCGGGCCAGGCGTTTCACCAATTAGTGCAACTGCCGTTACATCTTTGCTATAGTCATACTTACTCGTAATCGCACTAGTCATCATCGAAGTACTAGTCATAGACATCGTAATGGTAATAGTGGTATTCAGAGCGTGGGCGATAGCAACAAAAATCGTACTGGTGATCGTCCTACGGGTAGGAATCCTTGTCTAGTTACTACTTGCAGATGTCAAGTAGTCCTATTTCCCCCACATGTGTGCTTGCGACTGCTGATTATGGTCGCCAGAAGCTAGTGAAAAAAAGAGTCTCGGCGATGCCTGGCGAGGTCAGGCACCGTGGCGAGCTTGTGCGCCGTTGCAGATGCCGTGTCGCGCAAAGAGTAGCGCGTCCTTCAGCGCCAGTTCTGCCACATGCTGCCAGGTACATGGACATGATGGACGTGCGCTTTCCACGACTGATGACAGAGGCACAACCAGTCACTATGCATGTTGTTGTGCTTGCGATATGTGCTTGCCCTCTACACTCACTGTCTGTTCGCAGCCTTCTTTTGCATTCACAGAGATCAGCCCCGAGCATCTCCACCCCATTCCTGGACATGCCACGCCTGTGCCTTGGATCCTCCGATGGGCGGGCCCCGTGTGTGTTCCGGGCTCAGATGAGCGGGAACAACCTCCGTTGCCTCTTTTGTGACAGTGAGCGCATGTCCAGTGCGTGCCTTCGCCCGGTCGGCCGGGGGCAGATCACGGCACTGCTGCGAGGCTTCTCTCCACGAGTCCGAGCTCAAGCTTTAGATCGCGTGCCGGCCGAGTTCCGTGCACACTTCGACTGTCCGGCACCGCCGGCTCGGCAGTGTCCCGGCCGCCCCGGTGAGCCTTGTATCTTCTCCGCCTCAGGCAAGCCTGCGCGGCTCGAGAACCGAAAGGGGCGATGCGTGTTCTGCGACTCTGAGGCTCTCGCTCAGGCCTGTGGCACCGATGGGGCAGCGCAGCAGTTGGCGGCAAAGCTGAGCAAGATGTCGGAGCACTCTCGAAGCATGGCGCTCGGGCGTGCGTTAGCCGAGGATCGTCCCACGCTACTGCGGCTCCTGGAATGTCAGCAGGCGCCGGTGAGCACCGTCGAGGAGGTCCATCGGCGCTGGGCGGAGGCTTTGAAGAAGCGAGTCACCACCTCCGCGCCCCATGACAGCGAGGCCTTGAAGAAGGTGCTGGCAGACCGGGCCCGTGCACGACGGCAGCTGGCCCGCCCTCAGGAAGCGGCTCTGGAGGATGCGCCACGCAAGCGGCTTCGGCGACAGCCTGAGCTCGTCGACAACGACACAGGCCTTCCAGCGGCAAAGGCATCTGACCTGGCGCGAAGCTTCGAGCACTGGTGCACCCACCACTCCTGGACTATGTGTTCGCAGTGTCATTCCCTGGCCCCACGCGATTTGAACGAGCAAACGCTCACCAAAAACCCTCCTACCACCGTCTCCGCGAAGGCTTGCGTGCAATGCCGAGGTTCCCAACAAACCTCCGTGTTCCAGCAGGACGACGTGCCGGAGGCCCTTCGCGGCCTGTCCGACTCGGTGCGCTCCGCTCTTGTTCCGCTGGAGATCGACGTGGGGCCTGTGGTCCGTGCCCAGAACCGGGGCGGCTATGCTACGGGCTACCGACAGCACAGCACCATGATGCGCTTCCGCTGGAAGCCGCAGACTGTTCGTGCGGCGATTCGGGAGCTGCCACGTCCCGAGCGGCACCAGGCCAAGGCGGCTCTTCAGTACCTCGTGTCCCATGAGTCCGACTGCGCCTACCACATCTTTCTCGGCGAGCACGACTCCTACCTGGACGAGAACCCCGAAGCTGACGAGCGTCAGCGACGCCGCCGCCTCCAGTTCATTGAGCGCGTCGGCCTGGAATGCGCGCTGTGGCCCTGGCTCTTCTGGAAGACTGACATGACTTTCACGCATGAACGGGCCAGCGATCCACGCAGACTGGCGCGACAGAGCACGGACACTCTGGAGGAAGCAATGCAGGGCCAGGCGCGCAAGCGGCAGCGCGTGCTCCCTGTGGGCATCGAAGAGGCCGACAGCTCCGGCGACGAGGGTGCGGAGGAGGACTCCATGCTGAGGCATTCCATCAAGCGCCGCTTCCAGCGCCTGGCGCTCGGTCCCCTGCTGGAGTACGGCTCGGACTTCAGTCTCCTCCAGTTCGTGTTCGATCTCCACCTCTGGTCCGACCTCGGGTCCAAGAAGAATTTGGGCACCGGCGTGCCGTTGCGGGTCATGATGAAGGGAAACAGCTTCAGCCCCCTGTGCTGGAAGGAGGTGCACTTCACGCTGTTAGATGCCGTCCGCCAGCTCGGCTACCCCAAGCTTTTTTCCACTCTGGCCCCGTATGAATGGAGTTTCCCATACCACACGGCCCTGCGGGACGCCGTGGCCAAGCAGCTACGGGTGCGGCTGGAGTTGCCGGTACTGGAGACACTCCACATCACGCACGTCCTTCTCCAGACTGTGCGGGGCCTGTTCGTCGGCAGCACCGCCAGCAAGCCGCCTTGGAGATCGGAACTCTTTCGAGTGGTGGATGAGCAGGGGAGAAAGAAGCGCGTGCATGCTTTCACCCGCCTCGAGTTCCAAGACGGCCATCGCAAGCCCGCCTCCCAAGACTACCATGGCTCCCGGCGAGTGCACGTGCACGCGCTCTTCTTTGTGGACGACGCCGACGTCCCTCAACTTCAGCTGGAGCGGAAGCTGGCAGCCACCCTTCCGGAGGACCCGGACCTCCGGGGCTACGTCCAAGGCTCGCAGCTAGACCGACGCGGCGGGAGCGGCTGGCCCGTTTTCCATGGCGCCTACGACGACGTCGCTGGCCGCAAGCTCCACCTGCACCACACACAGGAAGACAAGGACTCGGGTGACGTCCTGGACGTCCTCAAGTGCCACCAGGACTGGCAGTTCGCCGACGACGCGGGAGTCCTTCGAGCGTACGTCACCAAGTATGTCTCCAAATTCTCGGACTCGGCCTCGGACGAGTGGCTCAATGACTTCGCGGACGCCACTGCCGTCGCCGCCACAGTACTCATGCGGTACAAGCCCCTGGAACCTGAGATGATCTTGCAACTTTTCGGCCAGCGCTTCCGCCAGTGGCACGTCACGACGCTCTCCCGGGGCAAGCGCTACTTCCAGGTGCCCTGGCCAGAGAAAGCGGCCGCCAACAAGCCGAAGGAGATCGAGGCGTACGAGGCGGCTGCCTGGGCACGAGGCCGCATCAGCTTATTGGACTTTCTCCGCAAGACGAACGCTCGCGGCGAGATCATGGCTTACATCAAGAAGGAGCACAAAGCACGGGGGGGTGCCGAGAGCCTGGAGGACTTCGCTGCAGCCTTTCGGGTGCGCGGGGAGAAGCTGGTGGCAGCCGATATGGTCTCTCGCCTCAACGACCACTGGTACGGCCAGTGGCTAGTACTGCACGTACCCTTCCGGCGCTTGGAGGACCTCATGAACGCGGACGTCGCCTCCAAGGTGCCGCCCGCGCACCGGAACTTTGCCTGGGCCGTCTTCAGCAATCACCCAGTGGCACGAGCCACATGGACGGACGAGACGGCCATACGGGCGGAGCTCAAGATGGAGGCGCACAGCGAGCAGCACGCAGAGACGATCCTGCGGATGGTGGCCAGCACGCGCAACTTGCTTCTCGACTACCTCAACGGCAAGTACGACGCGGCGGCAGAGATTGCGACGAGGTCCACAGGGGCACAGCCGTCGGCGACTCCCACGGTGCCGAAGTGGAACGCCGAGCAGAGGCACTTCAAGGCGAAAGTGGACGGCCTCGTGGACGTTGTTCTGGAACTGCAGGATGCCGGCTCCGAAGCCCAAGCAGATGAGCTGCGTGAGCGCCTGTGGCACCGCAACAAGATCTGCGTGTGCGTTGGTCCTCCCGGCAGCGGCAAGAGCACTGTGGCCCACGCCTGCGTGGAGCGCGCCCTCGAACATGGCGGCCGCGTGCTTTTCGCCCTGCCCAAAGCCCAGCTGGCGAGCAGGATGCGTGAGCGGTACGGGGATCGCGTGGACATCGACACATGCCATGCAGCCTTTGCTTTTCACGAGGAAGTCAACAACCTCCCCACCCTGGCGCACTATGCCCTTGTGGTTGTGGACGAGATCTCCCAGCTGGACGCCTGGCAGTACGAGCGAATTGCGCAGCTCTGGAACGCCGCCGACCGCGGCACGGTGGTCGTCCTGGTGGGCGACAAGTGGCAGATGCCCGGGTTCGGGGATCGTCGCCCCTGGCACTCGGGCTTCTGGCACCCATTGACCTTCCGGGTCACCCTGCACGAGGCCTTTCGCTGCAAGAACCCGACCTTCTGGAAGCTCCTCTCCCAGCTTCGAACAGCACGCCCAGACAAGAAGAATTTGAAGTTCCTTGCTTCTAAGAAGCCGTGGCGAGGCGATGGGCCTCCGTCCGCGGAGGACGCACGCAGGCTGCTCAAATCTCGGCCCGACACGACCATCCTCACCGTGTCCAGGCGCGGAGCCCAAGCGGTCAACGATGCCGCGCTCCAGGGTCTCTTCCCACGGCATCCGCCAAACGCGTTGATCGATGCCGACGTTGAGAGTAACCCTGAGAACTATGTGGATGGTAAGCTCAAGGCTTTGGAGTCCTTGGCACCCGCCAGGCTGCCCGTCTATGTCGGCATGCGGGTGTACCTGACCCGGAATGTCCGAAAAGATGTTGATTTTGTGAACGGCATGAGCTGCCAGGTGCTGGGATGGGACGCCGGAGCCAAGGCCTTGCGGGTGGAGACCGCAACAGGGCATCGTTTTGCCGTGTGGCCGTGGACGGACACTGACCTGGGAAACATGGTTTACTACCCTGTGCGAGCAGGCTACGCTTCCACAGTGGGCCGCTTTCAGGGTGCCGAGCTACCACACGTCACTCTCTACCTGGATGCCCCGGGCGTCCCGGCGGCTGCCTACACTGGGCTTTCCAGAGTTTCGACCGGGAAGGACTTCCTCTTGGCTAGCAAGGGCCCCTTAACCGCGGACCACTGCGTGCCGGCCCGTGAGTGAGCAAGTCCCAAGGCAGATGACGTGAGTGTTCTCGTTTTCACCAGCACGGCGATCATGCAGACGCACAACCCGCAAAACCCTCGGAGCTCGAGCAGAAGCGGCCGCAAAAAAACTGCTGCTGCTGCTGCTGCACACACTAGTCCGCCTCGCATGCTTGCTCACATGTGTGTACGGGTGTGTGTGTGTGTGTGTGGGTTTTTGTATGTGTGTCTGCGTGTGCAAGTGTGACTGTTCCCGCTCGTGTCGTTTCCTCTCTGTGCCAGGGCGTGCCTCTCACTGTTTCCGCCACGGGCCCGGACCTCAGTTTCGTGCACCTCCGTGGATTGGAAGTTGATGCTGCGCTCAGGTCGCTGCCGTTTTTTTGCCACGAGAGGCCGTGATGACCTTGGGCAAAGACAGCTTCTCCTGGGCGCGGCGCGGTGGAAATTGATTCTAACCTCGATCCGAGGAATACTAAGAGGACAGCCGACAACAAACATATAAAAACCCTAAACCCGACCAAGGTCATAAACTGGGTGGGTGGGTTGGGAGAGGACGTGAACCTTGGCGCACACCACAACACACGCCTTGCGTGGTGGTGTGCGCGGAGCGTGTGACACACCCTAAACCCTAAACCCTAAACCCTACACCCTACACCCTAAACCCTAAACCCTAAACCCTAAACCCTAAACCCTAAACCCTAAACCCTAAACCCTAAACCCTAAACCCTAAACCCTAAACTCAGGGCCTAGGCCGCCCCCCTACAGAAGGGGGGCGGCGCTTAAGCCCTTTGACCTCTATGGCGAAAGTCGACCCAGGTCGCTTGCCCGCCTCCTGCAGCCAGGGGGTCAGTAGCACCCACGATGGGCCCGGTACCGGAGCAGGTTCTCCCGGGGACCTTAATAAAGTAAATACCCAAACCCAAACCCCAAGGTCTTGACCCTGGATGGTGCTGGCATTCCGGGAGGGGGTACCCCAAGGCCCCCAGGCCAGGAGGACCCGGACCCCTCACCGCAGCGTGTCCAGGGACCAGGGGGCCTCAGGCCAGGCCAGGCAGGACGGGTGCTCAAAAAGGCCTTTTTTTGCCGGTCGCCCCTGGCCCCCCCCCCTGACCCCCCCTGGCCCCCCCTGGCCCTCCCTGGCCCTGGCCCCTTTTGGCCCTCCCTGGCCCCCGCTGGCTGTGCTGGCCCCCGCTGGCCCCCAACCCCCCTTGGCCCCCCATGCCCTCCCCTGCCAGGGGGGGCCCCCTGGCCCCCCTTTGGCCCCTCTGAGCCTGGCCTTTGCTCCCCCCCTGACCCCCTTCCTGCCTGGCCTCCCGACCCACCTGCCCATCCCTCCAAACATCACGAAATTGAGCGTCAACGACGCTCTTTTTGGGTTTACTTTTGCCTTGATTTTTGGGATGACCCGCATGACGTTGCTGGCATAGGACTTTGCCGAGGTTTTCTGGCCAAATTTCCTTCTGAGCTCACCGCACAAAAGTCGAAATCGAGCGCTGGAGCGTTGAACCCTCAACAAGCGGCCTCAACCTTCAACGGTCCTTCCTGAACGGGTTGTCCCGGGGCCCCCTCGGGATGGGTTGTCCCGGGGCCCCCCCGGGACAGGTTGTCTCGGGGCGTCCCGGGGTGTCCCGGGGCCCCCCTGGGACAAATGTCCCGGGGCCCTCCCGGGACAATCCCGGGACAGCTGTCCCGGGGCCCCCCGGGACACCCCCAGGAAATTGTCCCGGGGCCCCCCCGGGACGCCGAAATTCGCAATTTTGGGGGTGTGGTCCGTTTCGTTTTCTGCGTTTTCGGAGGGATTTTGTGCGTTTTTCCAAGACCGACGCGGCAGCAAAGAGCCGCCAACTCGGTCCAGAACCCGTGTTTTTTGTTGTGTTTGCCGTGTTGGTTGCGGCGTCACACTTTTCGATTCAGTAGCCACGCATATACGAACCGGCAAACTGCGATCCCGGATTTCCTGCCCTCGCCTGCCTTCGTGCCATTTTGCTCCTCACGGCCCGTTTTTTCGCTATCTATTTTGGTCGTTTTTGTGTCGATTTTTGCGTTTCCTTTAAGGTTGGGACGCAGTCTCCCTACAAAACCTCCTGCGGGTAAGTATGCTAGATGTTGTTTTGGAAAACGTTTCCTGTTTTTAACTTAGGCCTTTGATTCCTGCCGCAGGAGGTTTTGGACGAAACACGAAAATTCATCCCATTTTTCCCGCCTCTGGGTAGCACCTAGCCATGCATGACTTTCTTTTCCAGCCACCTGCCCAGTAGCATTGCATAGTCGTATTGCTGTGTCTCTGAGGTCTGGATGAGAAGAGATGAGCACGCGGCGGGTCTTAGCTTTTTGAAAAGGCAGCGCGAGGGCTCGAAGAAAGGCCAGCTGCGAGCGCTCGCACAGGTGAGTATATTGCTGAGTTCGAGTCGACTCTCGTTAAGATGCTTTGTTTTGCTCGTCTGCAGCCATTTGTCGACAGACAACAGACAACATCTACAAGCTCACGCGATCCCCTTTCGTCTGCGCTCCTCGCTAATGTTCAGCAGCAAGGGCAAGCACGGCAAGGGCAAGGGCTACGCCGGTACTAGCGGCAGCTACTGGGGCGGCGGCGGCGGCTGCATGGGAAAAGGCAAAGGCACGAAGGGCTACGGTTACGGCGACCGCGATGCTTGGGCCCCGGCGTGGTCGCCGTCGCAGCACCAGGCGCCGTCTGGGTATGAAGGCGAGGGCCGCACTTCGACGCGTCGACTTCTTGGCCGCGACTCGATGGCCAAGAAGTTCCTGCGGCCCTACGCGGCCTCTTCTGGCAACTTCCTGTACGGCGACGGCACCGATGTGGAGATGCTCGCGAAGACATGTTTGCGACAGCTGCTCACCACGGAGGTATCGGAACTATCCCGCCGCCCTGCGTACGGGTTTTCCATGCTATCCACGACCCTTCGGGCTTTCGCCGCCGGCTTGCAAAGCGACGAGGCCAAGTCGTCGGAAGCCGCTCTGGCGTCACTCCTCCAAGGCAGCCAGGAAGGCAAAGCCTTCGTGGAACGTCTCGCAAAGACCGACTTCGAGACGGCGAAGCATCGGCCGCAAGACTGTGAGGATGCCTTCGAGAAGATCTTGACCTTCTTGAAGGAAAACAAGGCAATGCTCTACGAGCACTTGGCCCGCGTGGCTGCCCATGGAGCTCTGCTCTACGTTGGCGGACTACATGCTCTGGACGGGCTCATCAAAGCCGATGGCTTGGCAGCTTGGTGCTCGCAGGTTCCCTCCGACGAGTTCCTGCAGAAAGCCTTGGACAAGTGGAAGGCGGGCGGTAAGAAGCCGGCTGCCGCGGCCACATTCTTGGTGGAGGCGTACAGAGCACGCAAGAAGAGCGAAGCCGCCTGGAAGCAAGGTGGAGCACTCATTCGAGGGGACGATTCGGACGATGCAGCCGACGATCGCGCCCGAGCACTCTCTTCGTCCTCATCTTCGGAGACGTCCAAGAAGCCGAAGAAGGCGAGAAAGTCCAAGAAAGACAAAGGCGGTAAGAAGCACAAGAAGAAGTCGAGTTCATCCTCAAGCGAGTCCAACAAGAAGAAGGACGACAAATCCAAGAAAGACAAGGACGGCAAAGATGACGAGAAGAAAAAGCAGAAAGACGACAAGGACAAGAACCATGACAAGGACAAGGACAAGAAAGACAAGGACGGCAAGAAGGACGCAAAGCAAGCGCCGAAGGCCGACGAGGACCGGAGCAAAGACAAGAAGAAGCGAGGGTCTTCGAATTCTTCACAAAAGGAGAACAAGAAGAAGGAGCGCAAGTCTTCGAGGTCCGAGGAGCCGGCTGCAACCGTTGACAAAATGAAGATCCACTTCGTCTCGGCCCTGGACCCTGCCATCGTCGCCGACGAGACAAACCGTCTCCACGAGGTTAAGATGGAGGACGATCTGACGGTCGAGGGCACGGCACGCTATGTGTTAGAGGACCAGGGGATGGCCGGGGACCTCGTCAACTGGACGGCCCATGTGCTGCAGGATGGCAAGTGCGTGCCCATTGCTGCAAGCACCACACCAGCAACTGGAGCCCCCGAGGTCGTCTTCGTGCGCAAGGTCGATTGACTTGAGGCTCCGATGTCATCTAGACCGTGCCCCGTACATGTCCCACGGCCTATCACCTCATGACGCTGCTGTACACGCAGATCGAGGTTGTCTTCCCGTCGAAAAGTGCATGCAGCGCCTGCCCTGGTTGCTGTAACCTAAGTATTAGTGCAAGTGCGCCGTTCCTATGAAGGGGAGCAGAGACGGGAGCATGGAGTTAATAGACTTCCGTGGGAAACAGTATAGCGCATGTGTTGACGTGTGTTGTCGTCGGAAGCCCGGAGGCTTTCTAGGCGGGATTTGTCTGATAGTCAAGCGGCTTGTGTTCTCCAGATCACAATCCTGCACGTTTGCACTTGACTTGCCTGTTGCACCACGCATACTCATCGCAGCCGTGATATATCGTGTTATCGCTTCAGCCACTATTGTCCTTTTTTCGAGATCCATCCGTCGATAACATGGATCTCCTTGAACTTCAACTCATGGACACGGCCGCTCGCAGGCGCTGCGCGCGCGCAGGCACCGTTGCCTGCACCTTGCTGTGAGACGTTACAATGATGTCGTTTACTCTCGCACGCGCCGAGGACTCCAGGCGGCAAACGCCGAAGTGTCTCTTCGTGATCGTCTGGCTCACGCCTGCATCGACTTCGACTACTTCATCCTGTGGCTTCGGCGCCAGGTCGAGTTGCTCACGGTCCTGCGAGGCCTCCCTGTCTTGGGACATGGCGCCTGCGGGGATGCCGTGGTGGCCATAGCTCCTTGCCTGCAGCTCGGGCCCATTGTGTTTTGACCCCTATAGGTCCATGTGACTTCTCGACCCATCGTTCTCAGGCCGACTTCTGCGTGCCCGCACGACCGGCGGCGGAGCTGCCAGATCCTGATGACCTTGTCGCTCATCTCCCACCCCTTCGAGCTGACGACGGGCGTGATTGGACGACACTTGAGGTGACACAGCTATGGGCTGAGGCAAGGAATCTTCGCACGAAACCAACAAGTTAATAACAAGTCGGCATTGCGCGCAGCCTTTGCAGGTTCGTATCCTCCGAGTGCAGAACGCTGCCCTACGGGGTCACCTTCTGCGGCTAGGCGTCCTCGCCCGCGACCTGGAAAACCGCGAGGGCGCTGCCTTGTATGCGCTCGGCGGCCTGTGAGCATCGCAGAGGCAGAGATCGTCTTCCGTCCAAAAATGCATGCAGCGTCTGCCCTAGTTACTGTAGCGTGCATGGAATTGTGCCCTGATCGATGTCGCGTTGACGCACTGCCACCTCATCGGTCCATGCAAATCCTGCAGCACAAGGCCTGCCGCTGCCGCGCGAACCTTCCGGCGGCGGAGACGTTCCACCTCGCACACCTGCTCTTCCAGACTGCCGAAGGCCTCCTCGCCGGCACCAACCGACAGCAGACAGCCAGAGCGTGTCGACGGTGGGACCGGCACATCTTGGCGAGTCGCGACGCTGCCGGTTCCGGCGTGGTGGAAGTCTTCGCTCGTCTCGAATTCCAGGACGGGAAACGCAAAAGGCACGTGGGCCCGGGTCAATCCTATCATGGCTCCGGGCGTGTCCACTTGCACCTCTTGATCTGGCTTAAAGACGCCGACGGCATCGACTGGCCGCGAGTCGTGCGGGCAGACATCCCGGACGCAACCGCGGAGCCAGAACTGCACGATTTGGTGCGTGATTCCCAGCAGGACTGGGACGACAGCGCCTGGCCACGGAGAGATGGTCCCACGGTCTTTGACAGCGCAACAGGCGTCCTGCACCTTCACCATCCGGCCGATGCCCACGCAGCACATGTCCGGGCCTACCTGCCCGACCTGCTGGGGGCGCTGCAGTGTCACATGGACGTGCAGATGGGCGACGGCCGTGGGCTGTTGCTGCAGTACGCGGCCAGCTACAACGCCAAGTTCAGCGACCAGTTCGCAACCGCCTGGCTGAACGACGAGGCAACAGACTTCCAACTGGCCCGGAAGGTTCTTATGGAGTACCACCCACTCGAGCCCGAGATGTGGCTCCAACTCGCCGGGCAGCAGTTTCGGCAGGTGCTCCAAACCGGCGTGCTGCGCCGCGTGGTCGTGCGCCCGCCCTGGGCCGGCTTTCCGCCGAGCCGTTGGGAGTCGCTCTACGTGGCCTGTGACTGGCGGTCCGAGAGCTGCACACTCCTGGAATACCTGCGCCAGTGCAACCAGTCCGGAGTCAAGCGCAAGAACAAGCGCCGGGTGCTGGTGGCGGCGACGCTACACTCGCCTCTGAGGGACAGCTACTTCGGGCAGTGGCTGTTGCTCAACGTGCCCTTCCGTTCCCTTGCTGATCTGTGGGACGATCGGGCGGCGAAGGTGCCCGAAGGCTATCGGATGCTGGCCTTGTGTCTGCTGCACCGTCCCGGCTACTGGCGTCGCCTCCACGACGTGCAGCGTGATTTACAGTTGGAAGGCCGCAAGGACGCCCACATCTGCAACGTACTGAGCATGTTGGAGGCTCGCACCGCGGTCGTCGACGCCTATCTCTCCGGCCAATTGGCGCTCGACGTGGACATGCCTCCGCAGCCGGACCTCCTCGCCGCCCCCGAAGTCGGCTATCGTGGAGAATTGGATCCGGAGCAAGCAGTCGTGGTGGAACACGTCCGGAACATGGTTCGCTGGGCACTCGAGCGCCGGTACCCCGAAGACGCAGACCCCGCCCAGCTGCACGACTTCCTCGACCGAACTCGCCACTCGCCCCCACAGGTGCTGCAGCCCTTCTGCGTGCTGGGGCCTGCCGGGTCAGGAAAGAGCACCGCGCTGGAGGTGGCCGTCCAGCGCGCCGCAGAGGCCGGCGCCCATGTCGGCATTGCGTGTCCTACCGGCATGCTCGCGAGCGCCTACCGGGAGAAGTTCCCTGGTCTGGATGTCGACACCTTGCACGGCATGTTTCTCCTGCACCTGCCCCAGGAGGAGACGTGGGATTGCATGGGGAGCTTTGACTTGATCGTCATCGACGAGGTGGGCCAGCTCTCCCGCATGACGTTCGAGCGCCTGCTGTGGTTATGGGACAACGCAGATCGCCGCCCGGCTTTGGTGTTCGTTGGCGACTTCCACCAGCTACGGGGCATGGACCCCACGAGGGCCTCCGACAGCCCTCGCTGGCGGGGCGTCGTGAAGCGCCACCTGCAGACGATGCGGCGGTGCAAATGTCCCGAGTTGCGCTGGAAGCTAGAGCTCCTGCGCACCACCAAGCCTTCCAAGGAGCAGTTGCTCCGCATCCTGCGCGGGCATCGGGCAATGCCCGATCGGGGCCCCGGCGTCAGTCCGGAACCCACGGAGCTGGACGTCCAGGGGATCCTACAGGAAACGCCGCACACCTTGTTCCTGACGATCACTCGCCGCCACGCCGCGCTCCTCAACGATCTTGCCGTCCGAGCCCTATACGGAAATGCCGAGCCCCTCTGCTTCGTGCCGGGCGACTATGAAAGCAACGTGGACAACTACGACGACCTCGGTCAGCTCGTGGACTGTCAGCCGCTGCATCTTCCTATCCACGAGGGCATGCGTGTGACGCTCACCCGGAACGTGCAGAAGGAGCAGAACTTTGTCAACGGCATGCGTGGGGTCGTGCTGGCCGTGCAACGCTCCTCCGTACTGGTCCTCACGCACTGTGGCAACGTGGTCTCCGTGTTTCCCTACACGGACGACGAGATTGTCGTCGCCGGGGAGAACCGACGGATCACCTACTTGCCGATCAGGCTCGGGTATGCGACGAACTTGCAGAAGATCCAGGGGGCGACCCTCGACCACGTGACGATATGGCTCGACGTCCCCAACGTGGAGGCCGCGGCCTATGTGGCGTTGTCCCGAGTCCAGTACGACCAGAACTGGCGCTTCCTGGGGCACGTGACGCGGCACCACTTCACCCCGGCCTCGGGCGTCTGAGCGGCTCTTCCCACAGAGGCTAACACCAGTGATGTATCTTTTGCTTGCCGAAGCTCAGCTAGAGCCACTCTATTACAGTGCACATGAACTGTGTCTATAGCCGGCCTACGCACACAGGCAAACAGAGCACATGCGATAAAGTGCAAGCTGAAGGGTGAGGCTCCAAGATACGGCCAACCGGCGAGTTTGAGATCTGCACAGCTCGACCGCTGGTCCTGGAAAAGAGCAGTCTCGCCACTAATCTGCTGCAAGATCCTGTCGCGTTTATGCCACGCAACACGTGCTCACCATTTGCCGTTCCGTTGTGCCTTCTCCTGGCTCATATGAAGGTTCATGCTGTGCTGCACACCTGCTGCCTCACTGTGTCCTGCCCTCAGCTTTTTTTACCGCGCCAGTCCCCGGACGAAGCTCGACCCTGTAAACTTCCCACTTCCACGAGGTTTAAAAAAAACGAAAAGGTATTGAGTTTAGACCTAAACCCTAAAAGGAATAGGTAAGGGTGGCTTTGCCGCCTTAAACGGCGTGGGGTGGGAGAGAATTTTAGAGTGGCCCTCCACGATCGGGCCATGGCCGCCCTTCGCAATGCTCAAGGCCTTCGAGGCTTGGCTGATAACCGCAACATTTTCAGCTTCTGCGCAATATTACAGCAAACCCTAAACCCTAAACCCTAAACCCTAAACCCTAAACCCTAAACCCTAAACCCTAAACCTCTCTTTCATATATAATTTAAATGTTAAGGAGTTACTGGGCAAGGTCATTTTTTTACTGGGCAAGGTCATTTTTTTACTGGGCAAGGTCATTTTTTTACTGGGCAAGGTCGTTTCGTCAAAAAAAACGACCTTGCCCAGTAAAAAATGACCTTGCCCAGTAAAAAAATGACCTTGCCCAGTAAAAATGTTACTGGGCAAGGTCATCTTTTTACTGGGCAAGGTCATCTTTTTACTGGGCAAGGTCATCTTTTTACTGGGCAAGGTCATCTTTTTACTGGGCAAGGTCATTTTTTTACTGGGCAAGGTCATTTTTTTACTGGGCAAGGTCATTTTTTTACTGGGCAAGGTTACTGGGCAAGGTCATTTTTTTACTGGGCAAGGTCATTTTTTTACTGGGCAAGGTCATTTTTTTACTGGGCAAGGTCATTTTTTTACTGGGCAAGGTCATTTTTTTACTGGGCAAGGTCATTTTTTTACTGGGCAAGGTCATTTTTTACTGGGCAAGGTCATTTTTTACTGGGCAAGGTCATTTTTTTACTGGGCAAGGTCATTTTTTTACTGGGCAAGGTCATTTTTTTACTGGGCAAGGTCATTTTTTTACTGGGCAAGGTCATTTTTTTACTGGGCAAGGTCATTTTTTTACTGGGCAAGGTCATTTTTTTTACTGGGCAAGGTCATTACTGGGCAAGGTCATTTTTTACTGGGCAAGGTCATTTTTTTACTGGGCAAGGTCATTTTTTTACTGGGCAAGGTCATTTTTTTACTGGGCAAGGTCATTTTTTACTGGGCAAGGTCATTTTTTAACTGGGCAAGGTCATTTTTTTACTGGCAAGGTCATTTTTTACTGGGCTAGGTCATTTTTTTCCTGGGCTTTTACTGGGCAAGGTCGTTTCGTCCAAAGGTGTTTAGGATTTCCGGGCCTAATGGTTGGGGTTTCAAGGCCTCACGGCCTGGTGTTTAGGGTTTCAGGGCCTCAAGGCCTGCTGTTTAGGGTTTCACGGCCTCACGGCCTAGTATTTAGGTTTCAGGGTTTCAGGGCCTCAAGGCCTAGTGTTTAGGGTTTCAGGGCCTCAAGGCCTGGTGTTTAGGGTTTCAAGGCCTCAAGGCCGGGTGTGGCTTGTGTTAAGTGCTTGGTACTACGGCGTGATTGGTGCATCCGAAGAGAAAATAAGTAACCTTCTATTTTCTTAATGTTATGGGATTCTTTGGGCGGGTGGGTTTTTTCCGTTGCCTAGATACACTGCTGGCCTAGTAAATGCTCGAACTTGAGATGCTGAACCCTAAACCCTAAACCCTAAACCCTAAACCCTAAACCCTAAACCCTAAACCCTAAACCCTAAACCCTAAACCCTAAACCCTAAACCCTAAACCCTAAACCCTAAACCCTCCTAAACCCTAAACCCTAAACCCTCCTAAACCCTAAACCCTAAACCCTAAACCCTAAACCCTAAACCCTAAACCCTAAACCCGCCCGCCACCCCTCTCACCTCTGTTGGGGTAGGCGGGCGCTGTCGAGCGGGCAGCGAGACCAAGCAGGCTGAGCTGGGCAGCGAAGCCTGCAGGCAACACCCCTGAGGAGAGTCGCCTAGCTAGAGTCGCCTAGCAAGTCCCTGATTTATATTGTATTACCCTAAACCTGGCCATTTTGCTGGGCGGAGGCGCGCCCTTTAAAACGGATACCCCCCCCCCTATCCGAATTCAATTTCGGGGGGCCCAGGCCTTTAAAACGGAAACCCCCCCCCCCCATCCGCAGTCCATTTGGGGCCGAAGCTTGCTTCCCAATGCTTTTTGAAGCCCCAGAGCTCCTTTGAAAGCCTTTCAAGCTGCTTGGGAGCCTTTTAGGGACCTCCAAAGGGTCACCGGACCCCCGCGACCTTTTCACGGCCTAATTTTGGTCAAGGGGGGGTCGTATTTTTCCATTTTTGAAGCAATTTAGTATTCGGAGACCCCCCTTGCTCGAAACTCCGACCCCCCTTGAGAAGGAAAGTTTGCCTCCAAAAACACCCCAAATGAGGGAGGGGCCCCAGGATCGGCCCAATTAAAAATGCGATTTTTTAATACTGAAATCGACGGTTCTGGGTGGGCTCTCGTTTTCTGGATTTTTTCAAGGTTCTTTCAAGGTTTTTCCAAGCCTCCCAGAGCTTCCGAGGGCTTTTTGAAGCCCGTAGAGCCTCTTCAAGAGCTTTTCAAGCTGCTTGGGAGCCTTTTAGAGACCTCACCGGACCCCGGCGACCTTTTCACGGCCTAATTTTGGTCAAGGGGGGGTCGTATTTTTCCATTTTTGAAGCAATTTAGTATTCGGAGACCCCCCTTGCTCGAAACTCCGACCCCCCCTTGAGAAGGAAAGTTTGCCTCCAAAAACACCCCAAATGAGGGAGGGGCCCCAGGATCGGCCCAATTAAAAATGCGATTTTTTAATACTGAAATCGACGGTTCTGGGTGGGCTCTCGTTTTCTGGATTTTTTCAAGGTTCTTTCAAGGTTTTTCCAAGCCTCCCAGAGCTTCCGAGGGCTTTTTGAAGCCCGTAGAGCCTCTTCAAGAGCTTTTCAAGCTGCTTGGGAGCCTTTTAGAGACCTCACCGGACCCCGGCGACCTTTTCACGGCCTAATTTTGGTCAAGGGGGGGTCGTATTTTTCCATTTTTGAAGCAATTTAGTATTCGGAGACCCCCCTTGCTCCCCCCTTGAAGGGGAAAGTTTGCCTCCAAAAACACCCCAAAGGAGGGGGACCCCAGGATCGGCCCGGGTCCCAGTTAAAATGCGATTTTTTGGTACTGAAATCGACGGTTCTGGGTGGGCTCTCGTTTTCTGGATTTTTGACCAAAGCCAAACCTTCACCGGTTTCAGCCAAAAACACCCCAAATGAGGGGGGACCCCAGGATCGGCCCGGGCCCCAATTTAAAATGCGATTTTTTAGCACTGAAATCGACGGTTCTGGGTGGGCTCTCGTTTTCTGGAAAAACCGAGCCTTGCTCCTTCCGGACAATTTCTGCAGGCTCCTCCCGGACAGTTTCTGAGCTTTGTTGGGCTCCTCCCAAACAGTCGCCTTTTGGGGCTCCTCACGCACAACTTCTGGCTCCTCCTGGACAGTTTCGTGCTTGTTAGGGGTCCCGGACAGTTTCTGAGCCTTTTTCCAGTTTCTGAATTTTTTTGGCTCCTCCCGGACAGTTTCTGGGCCTTTTTGGGCTCCTCCCAGACAGTTTTTCGAGCCTTCTTGTGGGCTTCGGGGCCTTTTTGAACGCTTTTTTTGGGCTACTCCCGGAAAATCTCTGCACTTTTTTGGGCTCCCGGACATTTTGGGCTCCTCCTGGACAGTTTCGCGCTTTTTCGGGCTCCCGGACCTTTTTAAGCTCCTTCCGGACAACTTCTGAGCTTTTTGGGCCCGGACAGTTTCCGAGCCTTTTTGGCTTTTTGGGCTCTTCCCGGACAGTTTCACGTTTCTGCTCCTCGCTTTTTGGGCTCCTCCCACACAGTTTCTAAGCCTTTTTCGGTTCCTTCCGGACAGTTTCCGGGGCCACAGTCTTCTGGGTCAAAACTCTGACCCCCCTTGAAGGGGAAAGTTTAGTTTCTCCCAGACCATGTCTTTTTATGCTTCGGACCAGTCCATTCTGGGCTTTTCCCAGACCACAACCTTTTCACAGCCTAATTTTGGTCATTTCAGACCCTTTCTGAACCTTTATGGGCTTCGGACCAGTCCCAGACCCATTCTGAACATTTTTTTGCTTCTCCCAGAGCTTTTTTGAGAACCCCCCCTTGGTCAAAACTCTGACCTCCCCTTGAAGGGCAAAGTTTGGCTTCTCCCAGACCCTTTCTGCGCCTTTTTGGGCTTCGGACCAGACCCAGACCCATTCTGAGCATTTTTTTGCCACTCCAGAGCTTTTTTGAGCCTTTCCCGGACCATTTCTGAGCCTTGTTGGGCTTCCCAGAGCTTCTCCCAGACCAACTTTTTTGGGCTTCGCCCGACCATTTCTGGGATTCTAGGTTTTCCTTAGACTTCTTCCAGACCATTTCTGGCCTTTTACTCGGAAACTTCTGACTATGTTGCGCAAAGCTTCAACGAAAAACCGCTCGACAATTCGACGTAGAGAATAAAGAAAGCAATGAGAAGGCCCTCCGGCCGAAGACTCCCCCAACGCAAAACATTTGTTCTGTGGCTGTAGTTTCTTTATATATTCTGAATACAAGCTTCTGGGCATGTTTTTCATAAGGCCTCATTGCATAATCACACTTTCGCCATGTGGCTAATCCGACGCAGAAACATGTTGAATGGCTGGCTGGTTTTGGCTGGCTCCGGCTCGATTTTGCCGTGAGTTGTGTTCGCCCACCCGCGTTGGCGTGGATTTAGTCACGAGCAACTTGGCTCTGTTGGAAACCCGACTCAAATGTCCCATAAACATAATAAGCTGCAAGTGAGTTGTGGAGTGGCTTTGGCTTGGCTTGGCTGGCTCCGGCTTGGTTTCGTTTTGAGTAGTGTTTGGGTGGCCTTGGGGTGGGCATGTCTGCACACAACTGCGTACAGCTGACCCGTGCTACACCCTAAACCCTAAACCCTAAACCCTAAACCCTAAACCCTAAACCCTAAACCCTAAACCCTAAACCCTAAACCCTAAACCCTAAACCCTAAACCCTAAACCCTAAACCCTAAACCCTAAACCCTAAACCCTAAACCCTAAACCCTAAACCCTAAACCCTAAACCCTAAACCCTAAACCCTAAACCCTAAACCCTACACCCTACACCCTAAACCCTAAACCCTAAACCCTAGACCCTGGACCCTAAACCCTAAACCCTAAACCCTAAACCCTAAACCCTAAACCGGGCTTAGAAGTCTAATCACTTCCCCCTTGTATTAAACGCCCCTCTGATTATCAGAACACTTTCGGGAAAATCCTGCCGAAACCGACCCCGCTATTCAACCCTATTCCGACTTGGGGGCGGGGGGGGGGGGGGGGGGGTCAGAGCCTCAAAAGGTTCAAGCCACTCTAAACCCTTTCCCAAAAGATGGCATATAGATTTAAAAAAAAAAAACATCTCCCCCAACACTGACAACACATTTCGAGTTTCTATTGGGGGGGGGGGGGGCGTTTAATAATAGGGTGAAGGGATTACAGGGTTAAGGGCTTTGAGTTGTTTCGGGTCTAGGGTTTAGGGGCTAGATAGGGTTTAGGGTCCCGGTTTTGAATTTAGGGTTTAGGGTTCCGGGTGTTCAGGCAGCAATGAATTGCATGAGCATAAATTCTCTTACTCAAAATTAGACCCACTTGGGGTGTTTGCTGGCTCTCCCTCCCTTTCATCCAAAGTCGGCGGAGATTGCATCCCTAACCCTAAACCCCTAAACCCTAAAACCCCAAACCCTAAACCCTAAACCCTAAACCCTAAACCCTAAACCCCAAACCCCAAACCCTAAACCGTAAACCCTAAACCCTAATCCCTAAACCCTAAACCCTAAACCCTAAACCCTAAACCCTAAACCCTAAACCCTAAACCCTAAACCCTAAACCCTAAACCCTAAACCCTAAACCCTAAACCCTAACCCTAAACTGAGTTTTAACGCCCTACATAGCCAGCCCTCGGAGAAGCCCTGCGGACCTGAGCCGTCTGCTCTCAACCTTCAACCTCGCTCTGCCTCAGGAGCCACCCGAAACATCAAACCCCAAGCCCGAAACCTTAAGCCCTAAACCCTAAACCCTAAAAACCCGAGGGTTTGGGTTTAAACCCTCTAAACCTCTAAACCCCAAATACCCAAGGTTTTGAGTTTAGAGTCCATCTGTTGGACCCATATAACGGTTTGGGGTTTAAGGTCTCTCTGAGAGTACACTCCCTAATTACAGCTTCGGATACCAGCAAAGGGGGGGGTGTTTGGGGTGTGTTCGGCATTTTGGTGTTTCTGCTTTTTCAAGGGTGTTTAATAGCCTCAGGTCAGGCGTTCTTTCGAGGCAGGGTACTTAAAGATCGTGCGGCGTGGTTCATTTTAGTGAAGTATCATCTGCCCAAAGCCCTAAGCCCCAAGCCCTAAGCCCTAAGCCCTAAGGCCTAAGCCCTAAGCCCTAAGCCCTAAGCCCTAAGCCCTAAGCCCTAAGCCCTAAGCCCTAAGCCCTAAGCCCTAAGCCCTAAGCCCTAAGCCCTAAGCCCTAAGCCCTAAGCCCTAAGCCCTACGCCCTAAGCCCTAAGCCCTAAGCCCTAAGCCCTAAGCCCTAAGCCCTAAGCCCTAAGCCCTAAGCCCTAAGCCCTAAGCCCTAAGCCCTAAGCCCTAAGCCCGGCCGAGAGGCGTGGGAGAACGGGGAGCGAGATAAAGCTGCGAAGTCCGGCGCGACGGCTTCAGTCGCGAATGCCAAGTCGTGACAGACAGCGCCAGTCAAGCCTACCGGCTCGTTGACGAGGTTGTGCCACTTGTGCATGCCAGCACGGACCTTGCAATGAACGTGGCCGCGGTGTTTGGAAGCACAGCATTCGACACGCGCACGGCTTTCCAAAAGAACGTTATGTTGTGAGGGGTCCGGACGGCGAATCAGCGGAAGGGACATGCTTGTGCCGTATGATTGTTCCTAGCCCTGGCCCTATAGCCTCGGAGACATAGAGTTCACGGTTTTGGTGTTTTTCCAGGGTTTAGGATTAGCTGAGATTTTCTGGAGCGCATGAGCGTACCCTCCCAAGACCCAGCTGTGTGGATCAAACGAAAGCCGAAAGCCACATTTGCAACAGCTTTGGCACCTGGGCAGCATTGCGACCAGTGCACTCCCCACCAACAGCGCAACGCCCTCTCGTCGGCTATCCAAGCCACGGATCTGGCGCCAAGCATGTGGGTCGAACGTGTAATCCTCCTCACTCCATTGTTTGAAGCACATCATCCACGCTCTTGAGGCCATGGTGAGGCCAAATCGTCCAGACTTGGATGCTATGTCCATCGAGGAACTCATGGCATACCTCGAGCGACTGCGAGAGAGGCGCCGGCAACAGGAGGACCACTATGCCTGACTCGTGTGACGCATGAGCTATACAGTTATTGTCATTGTTGAGCATGGTTGCGCGACGGAACATGTCTCGCAGAAGCACCGTCAGCAAGCTGCTGGACCCCTGGTGAACTGAAGAGCTGCGCAACTGCTGCGCAGAGTTTGTTTGTAAAGGTGTCAGTCCCAAAGCAGGTCACTTGGCTAAGCTGGTTGAGCTGAGGCGCAAATTTTCAAAAACTACATCGGCTCCTGGGCCCTGTCCCAAAAGGCAGCAAGTCTGCTCTTGTCTTTCAGCAAAAGTGTAAGTTTCTAAGCCCTAAGCCCTAAGCCCTAAGCCCTAAGCCCTAAGCCCTAAGCCCTAAGCCCTAAGCCCTAAGCCCTAAGCCCTGAGCCCTAAGCCCTAAGCCCTAAGCCCGAACCCTAAACCCTAAACCCTGGTACCTGCGCGTGCTCCTTAAGTGTAGATGGCTCGCATCGAGGCCCAGGGAACATCTTCTCGCCGAACCAGGTCAGTGACTTCACGACGACGGTGACCATAGGCCAGCTCAAGGGGTCTCGGGTTCATCGTGGGGCCTTACATGGTGGGGTTTAGGGTTTAGGGTTTAGGGTTTAGGGCTTAGGGTTTAGGGTTTAGGGCTTAGGGATAGGGGTTTAGGGTTTAGAGTTTAGGGTTTAGGGGTTTAGGGTTTAGGGTTTAGGGTTTAGGGTTTAGGGCTTAGGGTTTAGGGTTTTTGGGTTTGTTACATGGTCCCTTAGTCTGGGCCCTTGAACGGGGACCCCTTCATACACCCCTTCTATACCCTGCACAACCCAAAGGGACTATATTATAACCCTAAACCCTAAACCCTAAACCCTAAACCCTTAATTTAAGGGCCCATTATGCAGCTACCCTCAGAGGTTCAGTGTTTCTATAGCCCTCTTAGGAGGTATTTTTAGCTCTCATGTTGTTGAAAAACCTGTCGGAGCATTAAAACGCAGGAGAAGAAGAGGTTTGAGGCCTGGGGTTTCAGGCTTCTTGGGTAATCTAGGGTTCAGGGCTAAGGTCTGGGGGTTTGAGGGTGTGTGGTTTAGGCCTACATTTCCTGTTCTCTTCGTTTGAGTAAGGGAAGCCCTAAGCCCTAAGCCCTAAGCCCTAAACCCTAAACCCTAAACCCTAAACCCTAAACCCTAAACCCTAAACCCTAAACCCTAAACCCTAAACCCTAAGCCCTAAACCCGAAACCCGAAACCGCACCCGAATTAAACTTAAATGTCTAAACGCCAAAGCTCGACGACCGCGCTCGGGGGATGCTCGAGGCCCTGATGAGACGGTGGAGCTCAAAGTTATTTTCAGCACGAAGCTGACCGCAGATCAGGTCTGGGGTTTAGGGTTTGGGGTTTAGGGTTTGGGGTTTGGGGTTTAGGGTTTAGGGTTTGGGGTTTGGGGTTTGGGGTTTAGGGTTTGGGGTTTAGGGTTTATTGCAAGTTTTTTTTGCAGGGGGAGGACAAGGAGGGAGGGGCGGGGGGGATGGGGCGGCGGGGATGGGAATTGCAGGGTCTTAAGGTTCGTAAGGGCTTGGCTTAGAGTCTTGTGGTTTTTAGCAGGGTTCCCATGAAACCTGACGCTTTCAGGATGGGTAAGGTTTCGGTCGGGGTATCAACCCACCCTCCTAGAATCCCTTTCCGTCTGATTTATGTATACATGTTTCTTGCTTGACTCGGCGCTCTCTACATGCCTCCTTCCAGAAACTTCCTCCTCTTCATTTAGACCAGAGCCCAAGGATCCAGGGCTTTTTAGCAGGGTTCCCATGAATGATGGGTCTCAGGATACGCGTGTCAGGAAGTTGGAGGGAGGGTAGAGGAGGCCTGGGCATCCCAAACAAGAGAGGAGGGGGATTCAGGGGGGGCCCAGAATGCCAAAACAAGGCAAACAAGCATATATTTGGGCACAAAAGACCTAGAGGTTTGCTGGTCCTTGGGGTTGGTTGTTCCAAGTTCAGATTTAGGGTTGAGGCTTAGGTTTTTTCTCGGGTGAGGGGGGTCTTCTAAAGGCTTCCAGAAGGAAAGCTAGGCCAAAGAGCAGCTGCAAGCGGACCCAACAAGATCTGAACTCCCAAATGCTGAACACCCGAAGCAAACGCCTGAACCTCTCAGCCCTGAATCCTACACGTACCCATGCATATTTAAACCTTAATGCAACGTTTTGGTCTCAAGCCCCAAGATCCCAACCCTAAACCCTGCACCCCAAGTCCTAAACCGCAACGCCGCTCAGATCAATGCCGGGGCCATGGGGGCAGCCTCGGTCGTGGGCCAGCACCTGGTCGCCCAGCCGAGACCATCTGCTTGCTTGGGGTTCAGGATGTTTAGGGTTTTGGGCCGTGGGTGGACTTGGCGGGGCCGGGGGAGCATTGCAGTTTCATGCTTCGTGGTGTTCGTGGCATTGGGGCCCTAGCTGGTGCTTCGGCCCTAAACCCCAAACCCCAAACCCTGAGCCCTACGCCCTGCCCTAAGCCCTAAACGATTCAGACGGGCGCGATGATAGCTGGACGGCACTCCTGGATCCCTAAACCCTAAACCCTAAACCCTGAGAATCCGAAGAGCTCACCAGGGCCCGAGGTCCTATGAGCCAGTAGCCCTAAATCCCGAAACCCCTAAACCCCTAAACCCTTAAACTGTTAAACGAAACCCTAAATCCCTGAAGCTCTAAAACCTCTAAGCCTCCTGAACCCCAAGTCCTACATCACCCCTCTAGCACCCTCGAACCTGAGGACGGAATCCTCAACTCTCCTGAGCTCGAAATCCCAGGATCCCTAAACCCTAAACCCTAAACCCTCAACCCTAAACCCTAAACCCTAAGCCCTAAGCCCTAAGCCCTAAGCCCTAAACCCTAAGCCCTAAGCCCTAAGCCCTAAGCCCTAAGCCCTAAGCCCGAAGCCCGAAGCCCTAAGCCCTAAGCCCTAAGCCCTAAGCCCTAAACCCTAAGCCGCCAGCTTCTTAGGTGAATCGTTTTGCACATCCACTTCGGATCCAAAAGGCCTGCCTCCACCGGGTCTCGGGCCTTGGGGCTTTAGGGTCTGGGGGTTTTAGGGTTTAGGGTTTGGGGTTTAGGGTTTAGGGTTTGGGGTTTAGGGTTTGGGGTTTAGGGTTTAGGGTTTATTTTTTAGGGGGCTTTGGGGTCTTGGGGCTTTCGGGACCCTAGGGGCTAGGGTGGCTGTTGTTGAGTGTAGGGCTGGTAAGTTCTTTAGGATGAGTGTGTAGGGTTGGTGGTTTTGTGTTCAGCTCGGATAGGTTTAGGGCTGGGGGCTTGTAGAGTTTCGGAAGAGTTTGGGGATTCAGGGCTTGTGGAGGTGTGGATGTTGTGGCGTGACGCAGGACTGAGGTTTACGGGTTTTGTTGGGCTTCAGGTTGGGAGTTAGGCTGTCATGTGTACGACCCTTTTCAATGGCAAGTCCATGTGGACCCTTATCGTCCAACCCGGAATCCACAGTTTAGGTTTAGGGCTTATGGGGTTTTAGCGTTTAGGGCTTCGGCTCCTAAACCCCGAGCCCACGGTTCAGATGTGACCAAGCAGCCACAAAGCAGGTTGGAAAGAAGTTCTTCACCAACTGCCCCCAAGCGCGGGAGCTCACTGTCGCTTTTCAGGGGGGTGGGGGGTGGTTGAGTTGTTGCCCAGACCCCCAAACCTTAAGCCTCATGCTTCCCAAGGCCATCCCTCACAAACGAATACCCGAAGAAGTACCCGCATTTGTCCTAAATGCAGAAGCCAGGAATTGAGGGGAGTTTAGGATTTAGGGTCGGACTTGGGAAGTGCTTTTTCCTAGGTAGGATAAGGGGGCCCCTTTAATGGGAGCCTCTTCTGGCTCTCTTAAACAGGGACCTTATTCAGAGGGTCTATATCCCCAAGGGTCACCCTAATCCTATCCCCTACTTTTGATCTTCAGGGCACAGGTCTTGGTACTTCCCATGGCCGATTGGAGCTTCAGTCGCTTCTGGTAACATGTTCGATTCTAGGGGACGACGAAGGCTTTGCTTTTGGTAACGTTCTAAACGGGTCCCCTTTGGGGTCCTTCTTATAAATAAAGAGCGATCCCCCCCCCCCCCCCCCCCTCCCCCCCCTATTGCGAAAGACCTCGGCCCGACAACTTGAATGTTGCTGGTCGCTCATATGGGTGTCAAGGGACTAAAGGGGCAACAGGGGGTACCAAAGGGTTATTTAGGGGCTACTCAGGTATATAGGGGACTGCCTTATATATATATATATATATATATAACGTATAGACAGGGGTTATATACCCAGTGAACTAGCTGCTTAAGAATGCCACAGGAAGTGGAAAGTTGCAACATTTCTTACCATTTTCAAACATCGAAAGCGCCTAGCACACCACAGCACAACCAACTGAAATGTCACCAACACTGGCCCCATTACAAGCGCCTGAAACTTCGAATCGTACAGATCGGGTTTCGGGTTTAGGGCGCCTGTTAAATGCAGGAGAAGATTTGCCAAGACTTTCCAGCAATATGGCCACCTCTCCCTGCTAAGCCCTCACGAGCGCCTTTCTAAACCCGCATGAACACCCTAAGCCCTAAACCCGTTTTGGAACTGCGGGGCTGCCACTATGATTTGGGTTTGGGGGGCCTTATTAACGTTGAAGACAAGAAGCTCCCCCAAGGTGGGGAAGGGCAGCCACGTCATCATCAACGGCCATGTGGTCAGGGGCCTCGGCGTGGAAGCGGCCGCTTTAAGGGGGATTCTAGGGTCCCTTGTCGGGCTTTTGGGACCCCAAACCCTAAACCCTAAACCCCAAGAAGGGCCTCAAGCTCTCTGAGCGAGCCTGACCCAAGCCGGGGTTTCGGCTCGGGAGGCGGAAGCTCTGGAAGTTTTGACGAGGTCAACCCCTCAAGCCGTAAATCCTGAAATCCTGCGCCCCTAAGCCCGAAAATCTCAGCGCAATCCTGCACCCCTAGACCCTACACCCAAAAACCGTAAACCCAGAACTTAACCTCAAAGCCCCAAACCCTCAAATACAGCCCGAAACTCTAGACCCCACACCCGAAGCTGCGTTAGGAGCAACAAGAGTGGTTTCCGGTTTAGGGTTGAAGCCTGTCCTGGCAGAGCCATCCTGGCAGAGCCTTGAAATGGCTGTAGGGTTTGAGGGTTCAGGCGTTGCGGTGTTTGCTTGCTGCAGTTCGGACATCAGGTGTCTAGCATGTTCTCCTCATTGCGGTGGCTTTCTTTGAGTTCCCACTTGGAGGTTCATGGCACTTATTAATCAACTATACCTGTACTTCTTAACCCACTTATAAGCCCCTGAAGTGCCTTAATACGGTTATAAGTACAGTCATAAGTACAGGTATAATTGGTCAATAAGTACCATGAACCTCCAAGCAGTTCAGTTGAGGGCTTGCGTGAGCTGGAGGGAACCTTAGACTCTCAAGCTTGGAAGGGTTCATCGTACGCGTTCTAGGGGCTTCAGTACCTTGGGGCCACATGAACCCTAAAACGGTTTATGACTTATGGGTCATATACCTTAACAGAAGTTATAGTAGTAGTATAGGGTCCCTACACCCTAAATCCTAAACCCCAAACCCTAAATCCTAAACCAAAAAACCCTAAACCCTAAAGCCTAAACCCTTGGAAATTGTATAGTAGTATAGGGCACACGGCACTAATTTGGGGGTTCATGTGGTCTCCAAGGTATTCAGGTCGTTACCACAGGGAAGGAGGTTGCAAAATCTTGAAGGGTTTCGGGTTTAGGGTTCTTATGCCCTTGGGTCGGGATTTGAGTAGCACATGAGCTCGAACCCCCATATCCCAAAACCCCTAAAGACCTTAAAGCCTTTAAAGCCCTAACGCCCTTAAGCCCTAAAGCCTCAACCCCTAAACCCTAAACCCTAAACCGCTCTGAACCCCCTCTGAATCCCTCTGAACGCCCTGAAACCCCTGAACCTTAAACCCTCAAACCCTCAAACCCTCAACCCTAAACCCTAAACCCTAGATCCTAAACCCTAAACCCTAAACCCTAAGCCCTAAACCCTAAACACAACCCCTCAGCCCACGAAGCCGAAGGTCACTAGCATGCTGTCCGCGGCGGGTCCCCTTTTGCAGCTCGACCTGCGCCTCGCGCGGGCTTTGCCTTTAGGGATTTAGGGATTTAGGGGTAGGGTTTAGGGTTTAGGGTTTAGGGTTTAGGGTTTAGGGTTTAGGGTTTTAGGGTTTTAGGGTTTAGGGTGTAGGGTTTAGGGTTTAGGGTTTGGGTTTCGTGACTTGGAGGGTTAGGGCTGTTTTGGTTTGCTTTGCATAACGAGGATTCGGATCGTAGCATCCGTTATATACCTTTTGAGGGAGTATATGAAGCAGGGTTTATATTACTGTTTTGGTGAGTGTATATAAGGTTCCCTTTTAATATTGGTGAGTGTATGTACCTGGTGTCCTTTTGGGAGCACAAGAAATATATACCCTACTTCATATAAGTTACCTAATTCCTTGGTTCCCTACTAAGAGCTCGTAGGACGAAGGCTGTTTATGCTCTAGTGACTGCCCCGAGGCAAAAGTAACTTGGACAAGTTAACTAATTATGGTCCCAAGTTGTGGTGGATGAACACGTATCGAAGGCAGAGACTTACCCTAGACCCTCACCCCTAAACCTTCCAACCCTAAGCCCTGAACCCCAAACCCTAAACCCTACACCCTAAAACCTAAACCCTAAACCCTAAACCCGAAACCCTGAACCCTAAGCCCCATGAACGCTGCGGAGCCGGGCCAGGATCGACCAGCCGATCCGCAGGAGGAGCATCGTGGACATCATGCACACTTCCCTGGAAGGCCGGCGGCCCCTAAACCCTGACAGTCCTTCATATTTAGGGTTTAGGGTTTAGGGTTCACCCGAAACTTGCGAAGTTCCCCGTTATACTGATAGTCCTTAATAGGGATTCTCGTACCCCTTTGTTCTAATCCCGATGAAGGACCGTCAGTATAAGGGGGAGCATCCCGAAACCCGCTAAACTCTCTAGGCAGATCCTCTAACTCCTCTATGCTAAGACCCTAAAGCCCTTGAAACCCTCTAAACCTTATCTGAACCTTAAACCCTAACCCCTCTGAACCCCACACTTGAGAGCCCCTAGCTCATGTTCCCTTTGCGGGGGTTTAGGGTTTAGTGATTTGGGCTGCCTCTAGATCCTAAACCCCTAAACCCCTAAACCCTAAACCTTCCTTCAGGGGCCCGCACTCAAAAGGGACTCCCCTTTTGAGAGCTGACCAGCGTGTTCTTGGATTTAGGGTGTAGGGACAGAGGAGTTGGGTAGGACCCTAATCCATAAACGCAGATCCCTCGACCATGGGGCTTCGGGGAAGAGGGTTGGGTCTAGGGGCTCAGGGGTTCAGAGAATTCATGGGTTTAGGGTTTAGGGTTTACGGTTTAGGGTTTAGGGTTTAGGGTTTAGGGTTTCGGGTCGGGGAGCCAGGAGATCCCTGAGCCCCTGAAGATCCTACACCAAGAATACCGACCCCTGCGGCTCAAGTCCCTTCGCTTCGTGGCTCTTAGTAGGGAATTCGGACTACTTGGATTCCAGGGTTTAGGGCTTAGGGTTTAGGGTTTAGGGGCTAGGGTTTAGGGTTTAGGGTTTAGGGTTTAGGGGTACCTGTAACCCCATCTATAACTGTACTTATAAACCAACTAAGTCCTCTGAGTAGGTTACAAGTAGACGTAGAATTTGGGGGGGGGGGGGGGGGGGGGGTATAAGTACCCACGAACCTCCAAGTAGAGGGTGGATGTATGGGTTCCCTAACTGAGTCTTGAAGCCTTGTCGGAACATACGTTCAGCCAGAATCTCCTTAAGAATGCCGGAAGCCCCTAACCCAACCCCAAACTGTCCAAATTCTAAGCCCTAAAGCCCCTAAACCACAAACACCAAGCCCTGACCCCTGCAAGTCCAAAGGTAGAAGGCGCACACCTCCGAACCCGGCTTAAGCCTCCTAAACCATAAGAATCCGCCCTCAATCCTGACACCCCAAACCGGCAGCCGGCACAATTAGGCTTCAGAGGCGCCGAAAACCCCTGAAAACCCTAAGCCCAAAATCCTCCCTAAAGGCGCAGACATCTTTGCGCCTTCCTCGGAAAGACCCAGGGGGGGTTAAGGGGTTCACGGTGTAATGTGCTCAGAGCCATAGAGTGGGTTGGGACAGGGGGCCTTGAAGTTTTGGGGTTTAGGCTTTTTGAGGTTGACTTACGTCGAGGTATAACTTGTTTTGTAAGACGTAAAGAGTTTGTTGCTCTCTGGGCTTGGGATTGAGGGTCATGGTGTGTTTTGCGCAATCCGCTGAGCTTGGCCTTTCTTTGGGTGGCCGTGATGCGGACTTGCGATGCGAAGATGGATGCTACTTAGTGCAACCTCGAAACCCAATGGGCCTTGTGCACGGGCTCAGTGGCAAGCGGGAGACAGTGTGTAGTAGCATGATGAGAAATGAGCATCTTCATCCCTAACCGGTCCTAAACCCTAAATGTTAAACGATGCACATCCTACTAGTCCTCAGTAGGGCACGAAGAAATTCGGCAACCTTTGTCCCCCCCATATATGGGTGCGGCTCAAAAGTCTAGGTATGTAACCGGCTCCCGGGCATCTTTCCGCGACATAGGGTTTGTAACAAAGCCGTCCGCGACAAACCTCCGCGACAAGCCTCCGTGACAAGCCTTTGCGACAAGCCCCTTTTGGAACTGCAACTTCGACTACGCAGGCATTTAGACAGCACGCGAAACAGCCGCGACAAACCCCGCGACATACGTATGAAACAGGTGGGCACGACGTACGTGTGTAGCACAGGCGGTGGTCGGGACACCGCGACTATTTAGAGCCACAGCCATATACCCCTTTAAGGGATTGTATAGGGTACCTACGTCCCTCATTTCCTCACAAGACCCCCAGCAAGACATGTTTGCCGCACATCTGTTCTCCACAACCCTCAGCCCTAAGCCCCAGTAGTTAGGACTCGGAGTAGGGCGCTTATTCCCTTTGTGTGGGTCCTTATAACCTGTTTAGAGGACTGTTTAGGGTTTACGGTTTAGGGTTTAGGATGCAGCCTTTAACTGCCTTCCAGAATACAATGAACAGGCTCAAAGCTTCAAGGATGACCCCGAACCCTAAACCCTAGAAGTACTCTTCACCCTAAACCCTAATCCTTGAACCCTAAACTCTAAATCCTGTTGCCGACTTGTGCGCTTAAGGCTGTGGGAAAGTATTGTGGCTTTGGGGGGGGGTTCTGCCGAAACCCCCATTTCGTTGGTCTGCTGAGGCGCACCAGACGGACCGGGACGTCAAAAGCGAGTGGATGCGGTTCTGCGCCCTCTTGGCATGGTACACAGTTTCCAAAACTGGGACCTCCAAACCCTACACCCTACACCCTAAACCCTAGACCCTTAATCCTAAACCCTAAACCCGAAACCCTAAACCCTAAACCCTAAACCCTAAACCCCTGCATGTACAGTGATCGGGTTTTGGGTTGAAAGCTCGCCGGCTCCATGGCATGGGTCACTGCACCGTTGGCGGGTGACACAGCAGACCAGGGGGGTTCCCTGGTCCCTACACCCTAAACCCGAAACCCTAAGCCCTAAACCCTAAACAAACCCTAAGCCCTAAGCCCTAAGCCC